>VWZT01008270.1:591283-662841 GCA_013397055.1 Pachycephala philippinensis | reverse complement strand
GGCCGCAGGGGCGGCGCGGTGGCGGCGGGGCGCAGCACGAGGGTGGGGAAGTCCAAGAGGCGGAGCGCCACGGCCGGGTGCTCCGCGGGTCCCGGGAGCTGCGCGGGTCCCGGCTCCGCCACCCGCACCGCCTCCACCAGCAGCTCCAGCGCGAACAGCCCGTCCATGCCGGCCCGCGGGCCCCCTCCTCTCGCGAGAGGCCCGTGTGTGTGCAGGGTGTAGCCGACGCGGGCGGCTCTCTCGCGAGAATCGCGCCGCAGCACCGCTGCCTGTGCGGCACATCCCGGGAGCCGCGGCTTCCCCGCCCGCAGCGCCAGGGAACTCTGGCCCAGGGCCCTGAGGGGTACTCGGCCCCGGATCCCACGGGCGGGGGTGTGCCTCCAGCAGCTCCGGTGTGCCTGCAACAACCACGTTGCTGCCTGCCCTGGTGGCTGGGTGGGGGCAGCGGTCGCAGCCCGTGGAAACCGGGTGCTCCCTGGTGTGTGCTCACAAGTGCCTGGTGTGTCGTGGCAACAGCTGTCGTGCTCCTGCTCTCGGCTCTGAACACCCTGGTCATGTGTTCCCCACTGAAGTTCTCAGGAGGCAGGAGCGGGGGCGAGATGGGCCCTGTGCTTCGTCAGGCAGCAGGAGTGGTGTTTGTGGAGGCGCTGAGGGACCTTAAACTGTTTTCACCTTCACAGAATCACCGAATCAGTTGGGTTGGAAAAGACCTCTGAGATCATTAAGTCCAGTCTTTGACCGAACACCACTGTGTCAATGAGACCGTGGCACTCAGTGCCATGTCCAGTCTTGCCTTAAAGTCATCTGGGGATGGTGACTCCATCACCTCCCTGGGCAGCCCATCCCAATATCTAATCACCCGTTCTGTGTAGGAATTCTTCCTAATGTCCATCTAAACCTCCCTTGGTGCGGCTTAAGACTGTATGTCCTCTTGTCCTATTGATACTGAGTTACAGCCTGTTCCTGCTCCAAGAGAAATATGGGGGTCTGTGTCAAGGGCTGTATGCTGAAGAGTCTCTCCACACTATCTTGGATAGGCATTGATAAACTCATATTTTCTCTCCTGTCTGCCTGTGAAGTGGGAGTTGAAGTGAACACAACTGTGAAGAATTTCACTCCTCAGCCTCCTGCCTGGCAAAGAGAATGCCCTTCCCTCTCTGGCCATCCTTCCCTTACAGCACAGTCTCCTTGCCATAGGCACAACAAATACTTGCTGAGATAGAAAGAAAATTGTGTTGTTTTCTTCAATTAGTAAGTTGACTCTAAAACATTGTGTCCTGAACTGAGGGTGTTGGGTTAAAATTACAGTACACCCTCACCATTATTAGTAGGAAAGTAACTAAAAGAAAGACTACTCCCCTCTCTCTTTCTGTTTTTTTCCACTTTTTTCCTCCTTTTTTCCACTTTCCTTCAGCTATCAATTCACAATTTTTTAGAAAAGTAGAAACCAACAGGAGGTGGTCAAAGAATCCAGCTCTTCACTGTTGGTCAGGTCCCTTGATTATTATTTAAAGGACACCTTTCATTAGCTGTTATGTCTGAGAAGAGAGTTAAGCAGTTTGACTTCTGTGTTGTGATCAGGACTTAAGAAGTACGTTATTGAGTTCTCAGAAATTGTGCTCCACTATTCTTAATAGTGCTTAAGCACTTGAGTCTGAGAGCTGCAAGTCCTCTGCCATCAAGGCTGCCAGTGTTCACGTGTGGCACTGTACTGGCATTGTGACAGACAAGACAAAAGGCCAGTCTGTTTCACTACTGCATTCATGTCCTGCATCTGTCACCTGCTTTCCTTGTGCTTCCTTTTCCTCCAACCAGTTCCCACATCAGGAGGGCCTGACAGTTCTCCCAGACATTCTCCATAAAGGAGAAATGGCAGAAGAAAGACTTCCTGATACACTGAAATTGACAGAGATTTCACAGTGGTCAAAGTTTGCCCAGAAAGACAATGGATCGGCATTTTGCCTATTTTATAGGTGGACGTTACTGTGACTATGAGGTTTAGTCCATGATTTCCATTCTCTTATATTTGAAACTTCCAATCTTTGTAGAGGAAGATGCATGTTTCTGTGTGCATCTCTCTAACTGCAACTGGAGTTAGAGGGTGAATTATGGAGGAACCATATTCTTGGTTTAAGATGCTGAGCCTCTGCACTCTGAAGTTTTCAATTTCGTGGCCCTGAAAATCAGACAATTCCTGTATTCTGTTCTGCACGGACAATATTAAAAAGTACTGAATACTTGTGAAAAGTATAGGTGTTAATAAGCTGTGTAAGATCAGTCAGCAAGCTAGTGACAAAACAATTATTTAAATAGAACGGAGTGAGGAATTCTGAGTTTGTTCCAGTTGGTGTGTTTTATTTAGTCCTCTGGTTATGAGAGTGTATTTCTCTTCAAAATAAATAGAAAAAAACATTTTGGTTTTGAGTTGCAAGTTACGAGAAAAGAAGGTGGTTTTCTTCCCAATAGTCTTAGTTTCTACTAAGCACCATTTAAAGGATAAGACTTGTGATAAGACTTCTTTAGATTGCATATCACTGAAGAGTGATTTAGAAAACAGTCATGCTGCAGAAGTAGGGTTATGGAGCCAAGCTTCATTACCTGTTACCACCCCAAATACCATAGGTACATATTCGGATCTACATTAGTTACATTTAGTAATCTTTTTTAAATAGCTCTGCTTCTTCTCAGTCCTTCTTTCTTACAAATAAACTTTAAATCTTCTGGCTTTTTTTCTAAAAGACTGGAAGACTGAGGAATTTTGCTGATTCAGTGAAGTCTTTCACTGACCTTGTTTGTATGTTTGAAGTACCAACTTTCTGTCTCCAAAAATTCCAACCCAGACAATTGGTATCATTAGCAGCAACTCAGCAACTTTGGTTCAAATCTATCTTTTGAAGGCTTTGAAATGTCATTTTTGCCCTTAATTCCTGTACAATTTCAGATTTATCGATCTCACTACACAAAGAGATCTGTCTATACAGTTGTATGTCTGTTTATGGATTGAGACATGTGACACTGAAAAAAAATCTTGAGAAAGCATGGATTTTACTAGATTCACAATTAAATCTGTCTATTCTGGTGTTGTTGTAAAGATTGTGTTTTTTAGAGATCAAATGCTGGTGTAAAGAGCCATTGTTTACCTGGATATAAAATTGCTCTTCTCTGTGTGGAATGTGCAGGGTGATGCTTGGAATTTGTGCAAATATTTAGTGTAGTGGCACTCTGATTCAGAAAGGAGTCAGACAGTCTGCTGGAATATTCAGCTGCAACATAATAGCAGTTCTTAAAATACTCCAGCTTAAAATGCCACCCAGAGAAAACTTATTTAGTCTTTTCTCAGTTGTCTGTTGAGTCAGCCACTTGTGAAAGGGCAATAAACATGAACAAATTCAGGAATTAGCATGGCAGTCTTCGATAACTCTTCTTCAGTTCAGAAAAAAATGAAAATTTATAAAATACATGAGCAAAGCATTTGAGGTTTTTGCAATATATTTAGGCTTCTCTCTTGAAGAATCTAGAAGCAGTTTTGAAAAGGAATAAGGTCAAATAAGAAAGCTAAATCTATTCAGAAATTGCTGTTTGCATATGTTTCAGTATATTGTGCAGAGTCCTACAGGGAGCTTTGCTGCTTCCTGTGTCCAGATTCTACTTCATGATCCTTAATTTCGTGCTGACCCATATCTAGTGATGTATAGGAGCAGTCTAGGAACAGTTGCAATAGTATTACTGGCATGGGCATTTTGTTATCCATGGAAACGAAGGATACTGTGGTTTCACCCCACTTCTCAGTGTGTACCCTCCTGTCCACAAAGTGCCCCATTGTTTGGGTGGTCAGAGCAGCTGGTACAGAACCTACTCAGACATACAGCTCCAAAATTTCTCCCTTGTGTTGCTACCCTAAAGATGCTTGTGAACTCCTCTTACTTCAGTGTGATAGCTCTCACGTTTATTTTCACTCTCTACTATCTTTAGCAGACTTTGGGAGTGCTAAAATAAACATTCTTTGCCTAGTCATGTGGCCCTTCTCCATTTGGCAAACACCCATCAGTTTCCTGTCTTTTTAATGATTTCATTGCTGTCCTTAGTATTTTACTTTTACATAGTGGTGATAGGTGGGGCTTATGGCCGAGTACTTCTGCCAAGTCAGCAGGGGTGGCACACAGGATTGGTGGAGGAAATGGCTGGCCTTTGAGATGCATGTGGCTTTCACAGCCAGCTTAGAAATACAACCCATGCCAGGTTGTCTTCTGATTCCAAATTTCTTCAGGGATTAATGGGACTGCGGCAAAACACAGCTTCTCCTTCTGTACTCAGCAGTCATCATCATCTTTCTTAGATGCAGCAAAACTCAGTCCAAGTAGACACCTCAAGGAAACATGGAAAAATCTGGCAAATACTGTGAGAGCCAACAGGAAGCAGGATGTCACAAATACAGGAGCTCAGACAACTATATTGAACATGACAATGAGAAATATCCATAAGGGTCGCATCTGAGGTGATTTCCTTTATTTGAAAAGTGTTCTTATTAAAGCAAATAGACATTTTTGATTCAAACAAAACAATAGCGAAGGGTCAACCTCAGGATTCAGCTCATTGAATATTCTTTGTATAATGCCCAGCAACATTCAAAGCCAATTTCCTTAAATATCTGGGTGTTATTAGCATACGGAGGCTTTTCTATCAGTTTCTCATTTTATATAAACCATCATAAACTCATTTGGTATTAACAGATATTCCATGGGTTCACATGCTGTCATTTTAAATTAATTAATGTATCATTGTTTAAACCGTGTTACTTCCCGTCCAAAAGCTGTGAAGCTCTCAAAAGTCCTCAGAAGGATTTGATTTATTTACTTTGGCTTCATGGTTGCAGCCCCTACTTGTCACACACATATGTAGTGAATGAGGAGAGGATTCCAGGTGCTTAGCCAGCCAAAGAGGACAGCTAAATCACACAACAGAGCAGTTGCCTGGATATGTTTGAGAAGCACAGAAAACCTGCAGCAAAAGTTTTCGTCAAGGTGTGCAGATCCTTACAATTCCTGTTGTAACTGTACAGCCAGAGAGGTCCTCAGCCTCTCTCAGAGACATTGTATTTGCACGCAGTGATTTTTCAGACTCGTCACCTCCTAAAAGGATATGTTTACAGCATTTCTCTAGCTCAAGCTGGGAACCACTGGGGGCAAATTGCAGTTCAAATATGTGACAGAGCTTCTGACAGCGAAAGCTCTTGTGAGCCTCAGGATGGTTCTTAAAGTCAATTCAATAGTTGGATGAGATTTCATTAAAATAAAAAATCAGAGATGTCTGCAAATATTTGAGTAGGAAACAGTATTGTGTGCTTTGTACCATCACACTGATGACATTCGTTGTTTAATCTGTCATAATTACCATTGTAAAGCATGTTTTTTCAGGGCTTTATTTTACAGTACAGCTGTTTTGTTTGCTGCACATTTTCAACCTCTGCTTTTTCCCTTCTTCCCTTTAAAAACAACTGAAAACCAATTTGACTCTTTTGAGAGCTCTCCTTTAGAGAGAGCAAAATAAAAAGAGACAGGGATGTTGCTGTGCAGAGCTGCACCAGATCCTCCTCACTGGATGTGCATGAGGCTGAGTTATGTGCAGGTGCCTGTGCCTGGTAGGAAGGAGGGCAGAAAAATTCCATCCCACTTAGTGAATTGGATTTATGAAGCTGCTTGTTGAGGTTGCAGAAAGAGGAACCAATTAGTGCTGTATTTTTCATGTCCCTTGTTGTTTTCCAAGGAGACATGATGGAAATCCCCATGGTTCAGTAAGGTAGATTGTGAGAGAGATGGTTCTCTCATGAATGTTTGTCCCTGACTTGCCTGACAGTGGGATTTCCAGTCAAAAGGTGAGGTCCTTTTCTTGGCAAACATGTTCTACAGATCTCAGCAGTGATGTCCCTCCCTCATGCTTCATCCCTTCTAGCTTCTGTCCTTACTCTTGCTTTGTCAGGCAGCAAGTGAGGAGTACTTCCCACTAGTGTCCTGCTGATGTCTGTAACTTGCTGACTCTTTCTCACCATGGTAGTGGTTGTGATGTGAAACTTAAATGTATGGACAGGGAAAAATCATGGCCCATTACATGGCTTTATTGGTTAGAAAGAAAGAATAAATTGTATTTTGGGATGATAAATGTGGTAATCTGTAGCTCTAGCTTCAATTTTCTCTTTTGACATAGATTTCCTTGGGAAGATTTAGTTTCACTGTGCTTGAATTCCTCTTAGAAGACATGACCAGTGTTTCACAGAGGTGCTGAGTGAATAAGTACCCCTTGAAAGGGAACAAATATCTGACTTGCTGAGGAAACAGCATCCCTGCCCACCCCGCAGACTCCTTTGCCTGGGGAGAGATGGCAAGTGTCTATCATCTGGTTTGTTTTGCTTGCCCCTGAAATGCAGCACCACAGCGCAGTGGTGAGGCCACCAGCCCTTCACCAGCAGCGAAGAGCAGCTGGAAGCAAACAATTCCTTATTGCAAGAGCTGCCCACCTGTTTCCCGCGTTTCAGAAGTGGCACTGCAGCGCAAGGGGAGCCACTGAGAGGCCGGTGCATCAGCGAGGTTCCCTGTGTTGCCATGCAGGGCTCTTGGGCGCTGAAAACGTGGCAGCCTGCCCGAGCTCATGCTGTCCGCAGCTCCTGAGAGGGCTGGTCCGGGCACGGCGCTGTGCTGACACAGCTGCACTGCTGCCGGTTCCTCGGCTGGCCCTGGATGGGGATCCCGGTGCTGCACTCCCTTGCACAGTGTAGCTATGCCTGTAGGGACTTCTTACAGGTAGTCACAATGCTGGAAAAGTATTTAATTCACGGCAATGCAAATAGCCCTGTGGGCTACAGCTAGGGAGGAAAATAGACTTGTTTCTCTTGTGCTACGCTGTGTAGTCTGTGTAGCAGGACGACAGAGTGCTGGCTCTTGTAAGCCCCTGACGCAAGGTCAGACAAAAGCTCTGCCAGTGCAGAGGCCTGGTTGGCCAAACTCCCTCCTTGCTAGCTCCACTGACCTTTTGTGAGCTAATTCAGGGATGTCTTTGGCCCAGTAAGTTCAGCTAAAGCGTCTGTATTGCCCTAACACAAAACTTCCTGGGTTTGCTGGTATGTATTTTAAGCTTATTGCTATTTTAGTGCAGTTTCTTGCATTTCCTATTTGAACAGTTCCTGTCGGAAGCATGTATTGTTTGGGAAGACGTGGCATTAATTACTGTGTGAATTATTTGTTGTGTGGGTACCATGGAAGAAATACATGGGAACTGTTCCAAAGTGTCTTTAATGAGTTCAGTCATCCAAGATCCTGATTTCCATCTCATAAATAATAAACTGTCCTCAATATGCTAATTTAAATTTGCCTTTAAATTGCTTATTTTAATTTTGCAGGGGAAATAATCAAGAAGAAAAAGTTCTGAAAAATGCAGGCCTGTTCTGTTTCTGTGCTAGATCACTCAGAGGTGCAGTGACTTGTTCTCTTCTCCATGCTAAGTCCTGAGACAGTGAACATGTGACTAGGCTGGTAATGGTTTCATGTTGTGAAGAGTGAAATTTGAAATGCAGTGAATGAAAATATATATAAAATTTTTGCTCCACAGAATATAACCTTATGAAGCGAGCTCTTTGCCATCTCCTTTTGATGGGATTTCCAGTCTCGATTTCCGCACTGCTTGTTTGCTGTTTGGGCCAATGGAGGCCAAAAGTGTTGCTCTGACAATAGACCCAGCCTCTGGCAAGGTAATAGTGTGTGCTCAGCAGTGACCCATCTGTTTCATGAAATGTGACATCAACAGTCTTCTAGATAAGTCTCATCCAGTCTTGCAGTAGTGGGTGAAGGTTTTTCAAAAAGCCTTCTTATATTTGCAGACACTTGTTTAAGGCATGAATGTACTGGTAACTGGACTAATGATTTCTCACTTTGCTGACTATAAATAAAAATGTTTCTGCTCCAGGCAGGCAGATGATTACACTCAGAGGGTTTGGTACCAATATAACAGTTACCGGTGAGATTTTTCTGTTCTGAAAGCATCCTTTTAATTCTCTTTTCTTTTTTTTTCTCCACTCAGCCTTTTAGCTTCAGTAAACACATATCATGATTTTACATGAACCTGTGTTGTCTGGGCTGTCTGTAAGTTCAGACTAAACAGTACTGCATAGCATAGCAAAAATACTTCAAGAAAAGAAAAATAAGTGTATTTTGCACATGTACTAGCTGATCACACATCATCATTCAGATTTGTTAAGATTCAATACCAGATAAATAGATGAGAATAGGTCTGAATGATTGTGCAGACACATCTTACTGGAAATACAGTCACCAAAATTTCATTTCAAGAGGCAAACCAGTGAAAAAACCCAAAGTGGTTACTCTCTTTCCTGCCCTGGAAGGAACAGCAGCTTTTTAAAGCATTAATATCCTCAGTCAGGCATCACAAATACTAGTTTTCAGTTGCTTCAAGGGGTAAGAGGAGATAAAAATAGAAGCCACTCTGAGACCTCCCAGAGGCTGACAAATGCACTCATTCATTTCCTTATAATGACATCTTTCGTGAAGGCCTTAACACTGGAAATTCTCAGAGAAAGATTCCTTCACCCCAATAACTTCTGACTTCTGTTGAAAGCTGTCTGTATCATTGCAAGCAGGCAGTGGGTAAAATACTTTCTGAAAACTCAGCTATGCTTCTGTAGGCTGATCTTAAACATGAAAAAGGCTCTTTCTGCTAAGTGCATGTGGGAGGTGGTGCCGTGACCTGGAATGGCGTGGGAGTGCCTGGTTGTGGTGGGACAACCCACAAGAGAGGGGATGGCTGTGTGCAATTCTTAGCAAGAGGTGAGCAGACTGAAACCCCTGCACCTCTAATCTGTGTGTGGAAAACACTGCACAAAACAGATGTCAACTTTGCAGTAGTTTTCATTTCACTCCCTGCTCCTCTCATTTCTATGTCTACCCTGTTTGTTCATCTCCACTCTAAGACCTGCGTAGAGGATGCAACCTGGCCATATTAGCCCTCTGCTGAAGGGGAAGAGAGGCTCTTCCAGAAGTGTCAGGTCTTTGGATTAGCAGACTGCCTCCCTGAGGAGTCTCCTGTTGTGTGTTGGTTGTACAGGAACAAAGACATGTTTAGCTGCCTTGGTTAAATATCTGCAATTGAGTGGGGTGATCTTGAACTCTACTCTTCGATCTTTGGTGAGGTTGGCAGACAAACAGAGCAGTCAGTTGCTTTATTTTTCTTGCACTAAATTTTAAGGGTATTTTTCACAACCAGAGTGTAAAGCAAAGCCAAGCACATTGATGCTGAGAATTAGAGCCTGAAATGGTACTGTTATTGCAGGTGGAGCTTGTCTGACCAAATGCAGGCTGAACATAGAAATGAATAGAGATGAACCCCAAAAGGTTCTGTTTCTCTTGTTACACTATAAATGAACCTACAGCCCGTAGCTCAGGGGTAGTTATGTGCATCTAGGATTGCATCCACAGTTCCCTGCAGACCTCCCTCCATGGCAGTCTTTCCAGAGCAAGGGATCAGCCACAGAGACAATCTGAAGACATAGGACTGAATGGCACCACCCAAGCTGTCCAGTCAGTGCCTCTCCAAATGGAGAAAGGCACGCTGCAGATGTGCAGTCATGTGCTCTGTAGCTCGTATCACCCCAGGATGCTCTACGTTTCCAGGCTTCTCACAACAGACTCCAAGTCTGTGCTAGAAGACAAAATGCCACAATAATAGTGTCACAGGAGGATAACAGGGCACTTCTAAGTCCTCCTTACTAGCAGGAGAATTGCTGGGTGACATTTGCAGATGCTTCTGGACCCCGCACTGTGCTGCAGAGAAAGATAAACAAAACCCAGCAGTCTCTGTTGAGCTAATCTGAAAGGGGTTTGCTTCCCAGTTCCAAATCTGGTGATTAGCTCAGCCCTGAGCACGCAAACAAGCACAGACAGCTGATGGATGCTGATACCTCAAGGAACACTGTTGAACCTTGCATCTCTCAGTGACCATGTTTACACCCTTAACTGATCCAACGTGAAGTAAAATACTCTGTCTTAAATTCCTGTGCAAAAAAGATAAATGGGATCAGGGAAAAGTATATTGTTCAAGAAAAATGCCAGCCTTAATTATTAAACTATACTGCTCTAATTTTAGTCCTATAGTTTCCCGTGTACACAAAATCTTCAGTAGGTTATTTTTTCTTTAATAAACAAAGGCTTTGCTTTGTAATGTACTGCAGATTGGCACAGTCTCTGTATAACATACAAAGGCAGATCTTTAAACAATGTGCTGTGATCTTATCTGATCTGCAGGCTGGATAATATATCATCAATATAATCTGTGGCAGGATATTTGTATAGATGTGGTGAGGTGTGTTGGAAATTCCTCTGAAATCACACAGGCAAAAAGGAGACAGTATTAGCTTAAATAAAAGATGCTATCAGCTTAACAGCTCCATGAATATGTGTTCTTACTAGAATAGGAAATCACAGTTTGCAGATACTTAGAGCCAGCTAAGAGAAAACACTGTTGACTATGATTTTTTGTCACTAAAATGTTGGCTCACACAGGGAATCAGTAATTACCTACAGAGATTTTCAGCTGTTGTTCACAGGTTTATGTGTGGCTCTGTAGTTTCATCACTTGTATCCAAAGGCTGGTTTTGGCACCAGAGAAAGAAGGGCTTGAAGGGCTTGGCCCCAGAGAAGGGGGGCTGCTGAAGTCCTTAGTAGTTGAAAGGTGGCATTCTGCAAACAGTCACTTCTGCCACAAACAAAATTAATTGGTTCTTCTGCTGGTATTCTTGAAAGGATGAATGGACATTGCCAGCACTGTTCAGGAGACCAAGCTAAATTATCATAATAGACCCTTCTGGCCAAAAATTCTGTGCATCCCTGACAGGTGCTCCTTTTATGTCAAGGGTCAAGATACCTAACAGTACAATTTAGGTACCAAGTGCTGGTCATGGTGTCAGTGACTCTACTCATACCATGGATGAAAATATGCTTTAGCTTTTACAGCAATAATTTCAGCCACTTGCACATACTCTGTTTGCTTGAAGAAAATAAGCTGTGCTGTACAGTTCATAATAAAGGGCTTCTCTTTCCTGAACAGTACTTAAAATTTTAACCTAGCAAGAATACCAGGGAGGCTGGAAACATCAACTTTGCCCAGACAACCAAAACTTTTCTTTATATCGTGCCAGTGGTTGCACCTTCTGGAGCCCTGATGCTGTAATGGGATGTGTGAAGGCTAGGGATAGTGTAAAGCTCCAGATCTGGAGATGAAGCTTCCCCAGTGTGAGAAGTGTTGGTGTTGGTTATGCTTCCTGTCTAGCTGCTTCTTAAGTTGCAAAAGATTTCCATGTCTAGTATAACACCCTCTAAAACAAGAGCATGCGCTGACTTCTCTTGTTAAAATTCTTTTCAGTTTCTTAGTTCTTTTTCCACCCTTTATTAGTAAGGAATGGTAGAGGTCAGTGGAGCTTTGTAAAGGACCTTTTCATCAAGGGTGAAATATATTAATCATGCTGCAAATCCTGCCTGCTGGCTGATGGGGTGCTTCTTTGTGCTGGTGTACAGGCCCGTCAGAGCCCCAGGAGAGCTGTATGCACATGTGAGCACCTGATGTATGGGTTATCTTGCAAGGATGGAGAGCAGCTGAGAGTTGAAAGAGTGAAAAGCCACAAAGTTCTGCCAGATGCAAAAAGTAGAGTAGAAGAAAATCCAAAACTACTCATTTTCTTTGCCACTTTCTTTGTTACCTCTTTGGGAAAGTGTGATATCCAAAATAGCCGCATTGTCTTTTTTTTTTTCTTGTCCTTGACTGTATTTGTATCTTTGCATTTATTGTTAGGTTTTGTCACGTTATCAGCTTCTAAGAGTGGTACCCCAAATCAGACATTTCTGCTCAAAGCAGTAAGTCTCCAAATGAGACAAATTAGTTTGGTTTCTTCCCTAAAAGTTAAAAATGTCCTTGCCTGTTCCTAGGGTCCTCTTTGGACTGCTATTCTGGTTAAAATCAAGAGCTTAGTTCCGGAGTCTTTACTCCATGACGGAGATCAGGCTTCTTCTTTGAGAGTTTGCTCCTGACTTGAATAACAAAGGAACTGAAACAAGGGCAGGGTGAGGCTAGGGAAGGTTTGCTCACTGCTGTAGCTCATTAGAGGACTTCGCTGCTTTGCTACTAAGCCTTTTGGTTCTGCCAAGTTTCTTGACAAGAGCTGCAGGACTAACAATGGAAAAGTAGGTCAGGAGTAGATCTTGTAAATCTACTCGAAAGGGCCAAGAGCACAGTTTGTGTAGGAAATGAAGAAAAGAGAAAGGGGAAAAAAAAGAAAGATTTTAGGGTGAAGAGAAGGACAGGAAGGCCAGAGGTTGGTCGGACTTCTTAAGTGAACCCTTATGTGTAATTATACACCTGATTACAGGTTGCTTTCTGATAGGGTCTGAAAAGTTCTTTGGTTTCTTCAGCAGGGCTTTCATTAGCACTTCAGAATCTTTTATTCTGCAATTGCTGTTAGCAGTAAGGCCAGCCTGCCTGCCTGCCTGCCGGGATTTTGTCTCTACAGTGGCTGAGCAATGTGCTGGCCTGCTGTATACACATTCAAGTGTGTAGCTGCACTCCTACTGAGACCCAGGGAAAAGCAACAGCAGAAAAACAAGAGTTTTTGCAGGATGGACACTTTCCTTTGAAATGTGGTAGGTAAGTGATTTCTTTAAATGGAAGAAAGAATCAATAGAAGGAGTTTCTAGGTTGGAAAAAACACCATCCCCAGTGTTGTCTTTGGGAGTGAACTTTAAAACACATCTCAGTTTAGGCAATGTGCACTGGTTGTCCAGCACACACACAGCATACACCTCAATGTTTTATTCAGCTGAACTTCTTGCCACACTGGTGAAATTTCTAATATATGGCTGGTGTTACGAGTTTTTATTATTTAGGCCTAAATTCTTAGGAGGTTTCTGTAACACACAACCCATTACACACTGAACTGTAATCTGATTTTAAGCAAAATCTGACTGTGGGTTTTCCAACACATCCATAATTCCAGCTAGCTTCCAGCAAGTTTTGTATATATCTACATTATATATGTATTTCTTCTGCTTTATAATACAACTCTTGTTAAGTGTTAGAGTTTTTTCTGTTCTTTTTTTTTTTTTTTTAATTGTGTTTAAATTTTTACTTTTGTTTTCTTAGCGGTTAGAATACAAGTTTAAAAAGCATGCTAATGTGATACACCATTTCAGCTGAAGTAAAAGCCCTTTAGCATACACATTTACTCAGAGAAAGTGAAAGTGAGAGAGCAGCAGGATTTATTCTTACAAGTGCCATCCTTTAATGTAGAAATTTCCCTTTAAAAATGATTTTTTATTTGGGACAGCTTCCTGTGACTCAGGCACTTTCTGCATTTGGTGTTACCAGGATGTTTGCCCACCCTCAGTCAAACTGAGTGCAGTGCTGCCTGCTGGTTTTCCCCTATCAATAATTAATATATCAGTTGATGGATAATGAACATTTTATAAAGGCCATTTTAACAAAACAGAACAATGCCTTCCTTGCATCTATCAGTGAGAGACTTTTTCATCTGTCTTCCTGAAACAGTCTCATTTCCCTTCTGAATGTTGGAAGCCTCTGCCAAGAAAACACAAACAGGAGACACTTCATTATCATCATTACACAGAGTTTTGAAGGAACGCTCTCAACTTAAAAATCTACATTTCTGCCTGAAATGTTTTACCTCCTAGTGTTACAAGGACAGCATGAAACTCACTGAGAGTTTAGGGAGATAGCTTTCTCCTTGTTTTCCACTCTTACTTCCTCCTTCTGACAGTTTTCTCACTACCTAGCCTCAAGGTTTGCCCCCAGCCCATCACCAAGCTCCGTGTCCTTGTACAATAAGGGCACAGGCCAGTTTTAATCACAGAGGGGCAGAATTCCAGTACATGTGCAGGAGTCACAGGTGTACAGCACCAAAGCTGTTTTGAAATTTGGGTTGCGGTTTATTTTGTTTCTAGTTTATGTGAAAATCTTGGTGGTTACTCTTTAGACAGCTCTTTATTTATCTGGAAAATGTATTTGATGTGGGCAGGGATAGTTTTCATCCACAAATTCCCTCCTCCTGCAACTGTACACTACAACGTGACTTGGAGGCCTCAGTAAAGGCACAGACATACCAGGGAGGGATCAGGGAAGTCATACACTGAGGAGTTAGTAATCCACAGGAGTGGTAGTGATGGATAAGAGCTATTTATATTTTGGGCAGTGGCCACAAAAGTCCGCTGTGTAGAGGGCTGAGGCCACTGGCCATACTTGTTTCTGCGCTGGAAGAGTCCCCAAGGAGTAGCATGCTGTGAGTGATCTCACACAGTTGGCAGAACCAACCAGCCTTGTGAAAATCTTCCTGCATATTCTCACTCTTCCTTCTACAAGTGACAAAATGTATATTTACTCTCCCGACAAAATGTTCTCTGCTCGGGTGGAAATTTGAAACACTGAATTTTCTTCTTGGCCATCATCTGGACTTGTAACAAGGCCTCAAAGGTGCCGTGTGCTCTTTTCAGATGGGCAGAGGTATCTGATGCACCTGCCAGGTTCCTTTTGTACCTGCTCCACACGCTCTTGGTGTATGGCTGTTTGTGTGTTGTTTGGTCCACTCTCAGCATTCCTGTGTGCAGTGCCAGTACTTGAGCTGAGTCACAGGTTTGTAGCAACTCTCACTGGCTGAGGATCTGGACCATCATGTGCTGCAGTGTCCTGGCAGAACGAGTCCAATAAATGAATTGCAGTATATAATCTGTGCTTTGCAATGAAGGATTTAAGTAATTCATTTCTTGGCATTTTATGCTTGACTTTTGCATGCTTTTCAAATCAAATATAACAGTTCCTGGACTACATCAGACTCTTTTCCATTTTTGTTATGTTTCATGCCTTTTCCTCACATTATCTTTCAATGGCTGTCATTTCCAAAGTGTTTTACAGCTAAGAGAGCTGTAAAATTTTAGGATTGTAATAGGTATATAATAGTTGATGCAGTTTTACATAGCTTGCTATTTGTACTGTACATTAACTTAATGTTCCTTATGAATTATAAGATTGTCTCTAATAATGAATTATGCGCCTCACTGAATCAGTTTTCTTTCCATGGAGCTCAATGCCAGGTTTTAGTTAAAGAAAACCTTGTGTGTGTATTGTCTTTCACCCTCTCTTTTGTAATTATTATTATAATTTCTAGGTTGTTTTCAACCAAAATTATGTGGCAGGACAGTGAGGAGTTAAGATTTAGATAAAGCGGGATTAATAAACCAGCTACTATTTTGGGCATAGGCACAGAAATATTTGGAATGTTATCAAGCAGTTGTTATGGTCTTTTAACCCCTTTAAGCTGGGAGTTGCTTGGGTAGGGGGACAAAATTATTTTTTTCCCCATTGGTGGGATGATGCATGTATACAGATTACTTGCAGAATAATAATGACCTTACTGTGTTCTCACAGAAGTATTTCTCAAAGATTTCCTATATACCTGTATTTTGTCCCCCATCCCATTGCTCAGTGTTTTAATTAAATTTTACCCTGAATTGATTACATCTACATTTTCCCATGGGGCTGTAGATGTGAATTTGCTTTTCTTCTCCTATCTGTAATGCTCGTTGTTTAAATCTATTCTCTCAGTCTGCTTTTTTAAAGAAGATTTGCTGATTGCAATTTGATTACCTGTTCACCATTTTACAAATTATGTTACTCTAATTGAGCCCTAGAAATAGAAGTCCAATAAATGTCTCTATTCAGAAATGTTTGATTTTATATTATTCTATTCTGTTGATCTCAAAATTCCGTGTTAGAGTAGATGATTCTTTTTAAGCCGCTGTAGAAAGTAGTAAACTAAAAAAGCCAACAAGGCAGAATACTTGCATTTATTCAGTAGCACTTCTTAGAGACTGCCAGTGTGGACAGATACTGAGTCTATTGTCATTTTCAAAAAAGACAGCTGTTATCTTGGTGAAAACCAGGACTTTAAAAGAAAGATTTTCAAAACAACTCCTTAGGAGTTTAGAGGCAAGAGTTTCATTCAAAGGCAGATTTACACCAGTCAGAGATTCCTCTTACATGGAGGAGGAGGGAGTGGGGGGAAGGACGTTATCAGAAGGATAGGCAAATTCACTTTGTGTATGTCTCTGAGTGAATTTTGCTTGTGGGCAGATCTGGCTATCTGCAGCAGAAATGTGATATTCTTCAGTGCCCCAAGCTGTCCCAAATTCTCACTTCAGCATTAAGTTGTGCATAAAAACACTTGTCTGGCTGGAAAGACTTTTCTTCACAGCATGCTTTCCCAACACAGCGGTCCCAGCAGCAGCGTCCCCAGAAGTGTGTGCCCCACTGTTTCACACAGGGGCATTTCCATATTAACCGGGTGCTGTGGGACACTATGGAGCTGGCTGTTCCATGGCTGTTCACCTTTGGTTCCATGCTCCTCCGCCTTCTGATGTACAGTATAGAATTCGTGTATTTTGCTGCAGCTTAACTGAATTACTCTTCTGTCACCCAGGCTCTGTAGTGCTATAAAGGCTGGTTAACATATATATGAAAGCCATGGCTCACCACTGCACTATCTGTGACACATGCTCTTGTCAAAGGCTTTCATCACAAAAAAAAAAATCAAGAAGTTGTGGCCGCTACTAAAAAGATGCAGAATCAGGACTAACAAGTAAAGAAGTCAAGACTTACCCTACCCCCTCCTTCATTGGTTTTTGAATGGGAAGAGAAATCTCTTGTTTTAGCCCCTTTTTATTTTATATTTATTTCAGCGCACGGTGCTACAGCAGTTAATGCCTCGCTTGGTTCACAGGAAGGCCTCTTGCTGCCAAACACCTGCAACCAGTAGCTCACCATTTGGCTGGAAAGTCAAAGGCAAGACACATGCAGTGCTGAAACCACATCACTCCCTTCTCTGAGTGCCACAAAGCTGCAGGAGGGGCACCCAGCAGTGCCTCAGGGTTTGCAGTCAGCTGTAGAGCGTGTGTTGGTCTTACGTGTGCTCAGCAGTTATGAACAGAGAGTCTCTGTGGAAAGCACTGCATCCCTCAGGATCAGAGATAGTGTGCTACCTGGACAGGATGGTGATAACAACCCTGCTGAAGCACACAGAAGGCCAATACGTTGCTCATGTTGTTCTCTCAAACAATTATTATAATCCATGTGTGTGTAAAACGTGCTTTTCGTGGCTGTATCATTAACCGTAACAAGGTCAGTGGGCTCCCCATATGCGCTTCCATTATCCAGCTTGGCAGGGTTAGAGCACAGGACACATGGCACAGCGGGAGGAGTGTTCACAGCACCAGCTTTGCTGGTGCCTGAGGAGAACAGCAAGACCTATGGATGGAGCCTGGCTGTGGAGAGGCACTTGCTTTGCTGCAAGGGGAAATGGGGAGCCACTTAATCTGCTGCTGCTCAGTTGCTGTGGGGGATGGAGAATTTTCTGCCAGAGGTGTGAGTCCTAGGAAAAGGCCATATCCCCAGGGAGTGATGGTGTCCACAGGGTAATGTGGGCAGAGCAGCTGCAGCTGTATGTGGGAGATGGTTCTTTCCTCTTGTTTTCAGCAGTGCTACTGCCAGTTAGTACCTGTGGAAGTGAGAGAGGAGACAAACCATGTTTGAAAGGTTTTGTGCTTTTCAGTGCTGTGAATGCAAAGAGGTTGTTTTGAGGCTGTTAGCCACTTACACATATAGCAGCATTTAAAATATGTAGACTTCAGACTGTTCTGCAAAAGGTCTGCCTACAGGACTCCAACTGTATATAGAGTCCTTACAATCATTTAAAATTTAACAAAAAAGTGATTTGTAAACATAATCTTTTCTCACAGCTCACAATGTTGCAATGGTTATTTTTTTCACTGAAGTAGGAAAAAGCTTAATACTGATTCTCTTACCTCCAGATAAAACCCCATCAAAATGGTTTCTGTGTAAAGATGGTGACTATTTATGGTATTCAAGATGTCTAAGCAGATTTAATATCTTACCTAAAGGGCTAGAGAATGCTGGGTCTCTAAATGAAATCTATGTGATGCTGAGGGATTTAAGACATTACTGAGCAAATGTCTTAGGCTAATAGAGTAAGAATAGGGATTGAATTGATGTGCAAAGTGCAGCAAGACTGCTCTGCTTTCCTCGCAGTGTCTAGCTCATGCTGCCAGAAAATAGTGTCCTTTCCTCAGGTGTACTCTGACAGCCTTTGTTGAACTGCACAGAATCTCACACCTCTGGCTTGGGGCTTGTCTGCAAGTCCCTGCTGGGGGATGATGAGGGTATTTGCAGCTGCTTCTTACACCATTGGTAGTAGGGATAGCCACTGGATATTTTGGGGCTTCCTTTATGCCTCTGTGGCTTTCCTTTCTTATAGCACTGAATTAGAGCTGGGAGAATGGATCTCAACCTGTCTTCCTTTCTTCCTTCCTACATTTTGGAGAATGCCTGGTCTCACAGTGGGGATCTGGACAATGCAGCTCAGAGGAAGATGCCCAACTTCATTCTCACAATGTGCTTATTTGGCCCTAATGGTTAGTGGTAGCTGATGTAGTCACTGATGGTCCTTCAGGATAGAAATATTGAGGATGGACTGCAAGCAGACTTCTGGGCACAATGCTGCCCAGCTTCCTACTTTCACCTCTGCCTCAAGATGTTAATGATTTTCCCTAGGCCATCCCTAGGCCTCCCCATACCACATAATATTTGTGGTATATGTGAGATATATTTGACTTCCTAAGAAGGGTTCTATGTGGACTTTGTTGAGAATCACTACCCAAAAGTTGACTCTAGTTATGGTTTTAGGGCGATTTACCCTGGCTTTGGACAAGATAGCAACAAACTTCGAGCAACAAACTCAGGATGTGGCAGAGATTTGTTCTAAGGCCACTCCATGTCTGACACATGTGCTCTAGTGTCCTTGTGTTCACTTCATCTGAGCTGTTACTGTCCTACTCATCAGCCCCATTCCTCTGTCATAACACATCACCAACAAACAAGTGGTGGTGGAGTAAACCAAGAGATCTGTAGCCATGTCAGGTGCTAGTGTTGGTGTTTCAGTGTGGACTGCCATTCACTGCTGGTTTCCTGTGCAGGGTAGCAGGCCAGGTGCTCATCTGCCTACTGCCACTGGCTGGGGCGAGGCGGGTATGGCAAAGGGCAGGGCTGGAGCAGTTTGCCCGGTTTGGGGAAGACTCTGTCCTCTAACCCTGATGTTGACATTAGTCTCAGCACTGTTTCAATCTATTGGTTCATTCTCTTCTACGCGAATACATGTGCAAAAATAAATTGAGAAGTTTTAATTGGCCTTTCAGAAGGCTGGTCACTTAGCAGTGTCATCAGGCTGTTGACCGTGGACATGTTTGCCAGTGACCCAAAGGAGGGCAGCGTCGTCTTCTTCTCGTTTAGCCTCCTACAGATAAAGATGCTTCAGTTTTCCTGCGTGGCTGTTGCAGCAGTCTGGTCACGCACCTGAGTGCAGTGCTACCTGTGAGCAGGAGGACTCCGGGCCTGGACAAAGTGGCACATCTGCTTAAACCCTACCTGATGAGAAGGCACTGGAACAGAGAAGTTGTGGATACTCCCTCCTGGGAAGTGTTTAAGGACAGGATGGATGGAGCTCTGAGCAACCTGGTTGAGTGGAAGGTGTCCCTGCCCACGGCAGGAGTGTTGGAACTAGATGATCTTTAAGGTCACATCCAAGCCAAACCATTCTATGATTCTATGATTTTATGGTATTCTTAACCCCATGCTGTATCTCTTATCAGCAGCAGAGGGATTATTGATGAGATTCTAAAGGCTGAGCTGCAGGGCTGCCATTGAAATCAGTGACAGTTGCACGCCTAAACCTGCCAGCTGGCTTTGGGAATGCCAGCTTCCCTCTGTCTGTTTACTGGAGAGCCCTGCTGTAAGAAGTTACAAAGTAACAGAGGATGCCTTAGTATTTAGTTGCTGCAGAAGCTAAAGAGAATTAGGTGCTCTTTTTTTGCCAGATTCCCCAGCTGTTGTAAACTGGCTGCTCTCTGCCAAAGTCAATAGAGCTATACCAATTTGCTTCAACTCAGGATTTGACTCTATCAGGCTGTATCAGAGTATGTGTCACTTCCCTTTGCAGGCAGGTGAAACAGCAATGAATACAGAAAAAGATCTTGCAGCAAGGGGAATTTAATAAATGAAAGTGTATTAACAAAAATCAGTGCAGGGCTGTGCCTCCGTCAGCATTTGTTCTGTGTGTGTCTGTGTGTCCGTCCCACCCCATTCCTTCTTTGTTCACTGTGATTGCATCTGCATCACTATGGTAACTAATGAATGATTATTTAATTTACCAATCACTGGATGCAGCAATTTAGTATTTAAAACATTCCAGCCCTGTCTGTCATACACATATGCACAACCACATACAATCTGTCACACAGGAAACATTATAGGTGCTTGATATTCATATTTTAAGCTAAATCTATTTACCTGTCTCTCCAAATGGGACATGAGAGCTTTATCTACTGTGACGATGGCCACAAGCTAAACAGTACGTGCAGATAATCATAGTTGTATTATTTCATGTTTGCTGTCTGTATGTGTCAGCTGTCAGCCAGCACACTAGAAATAAAGGCAACACCATTCACATCCCAGAGGATTTCTGCCCAGCTCCCAGGTCTTAAGAGTTATTTAGTGTTCACAGGAAGTTTTCAGAAGAAAAATGGTATTTCGTGTTTTTGGGAGCCCGTCTAAAACTGTTATTTTGGAGGAATGAAAGGGGAAGGACAACTGTCACTAGCTTTTCAAAGGGATGGTGTGTGCCTTCAGCCATTTGAAGTCTTCAAGAAAAAGATAAGTAATTGCTGGAGGAATGCTAGGGCAAGTGCATGCTCTTCTGTGGGGCTGATGTAGGTGGACACTGGCTGGGAAAGGTAGATTAGCATCTGCTTTCATTGTGTTATCTCTCAGCTCTCTACTTATTTCAGTGCTGTGATAAGCTGGAGATTTTCAGGAGATCCCTAGACACCCAGGTACATTTTTGCTTGAAGGAGACTTGGTTTTATTCTATCCTACAGAATTGTGCAGCTGACTTTTAATCTGCAAAGGGAATACATCCTCAGTAGAACATACTCCTGCTACAGGTGAAGCAGATAGTTTTAATAAAGTTACTGGTTTCTTTTTTTTTCCTTCTTGGATTGCTTGAGGAAATGGATGTAAAAGAGTGAAGGGAGAGGAGTGACAATATACATCCAGGCATGAAATGCACTTATGCCTGCTGAGTGGTTGCAAGAGAAATGACGTTTCCCTCATGGAGATGATGGGACCTGAGACTTGACCATAGGTACTTTGCTGAGGGCCTGGGGAGAGAGGTTTGCCTGGGCTTGAGGAGAAGGAGGAGATTTCAGATACTTTGAGAAGAGTTATGAGAAGTTCAGTGCTGCACAGTCCTCCAGCTCTGCTCTAAAGGGAAACCACAGCAAACTGGACTGCACATATACCTTGTTGCCTTGTTGAGCTGTGGAAGGTAGCCAGCTTCTTTTGCCCATCTCTTGAGCCATCCTGGGATGTTCACAGGTAAAAATTCCAGGCTGCAGTTAGTTGTTCCCACATCACTTAGCTGGATGTGCACATATGTATGTATGCAGACTGTATTTGCAATGGCTCAAGTCAGAAGCAGCTGGTTTGGATACATGAAACTGGAATCTTCTGGGTAAACGCCACTTTGCCCAAATCCTGGCCCTAAGAGCAGCTTTTGACATGGTGGCTGTGCTTCATTGCAGTTTCATATCTGGAACAGCAGGACCAAGGACTCCTAAATCATGTCCTGTTATTGATATATGTGTGCAGTGATCCAGACAGGTAGTTTTACTGCGGGTTACATGAAACAATAACTGGTTGTATGATGGCCCCCGGTTAACCTGTGGTAAGGTGAAAGCAGGGGCGCTGGACTAGAATGAACTGTTATATCCCAACATTGATTTAAGGCTAAAATGGGACCTTGATTCACCCAAACTGCAAAACTGTGTGCTCGCTCTACAACAAATGTTTCGTTTCATTGCCCGTATCCAAAGCAGGCTGCCTTAAAAACCTGCCTTGTTCCTGAATCCATATCCTGGCTGACCACGAAGCAGAAGAGCCCTGGTAAAAAGACTAAGTAAGTACAAATGCTGCAACTTCTCAGCTCCTGCAGCTCTCTCCCTCTATGTCCATGTCTGTTCCCAAACTCCAACGAGCTTCATTTAATCTGGGCTTGCTTTAGAAGCCCCTCTGGTTCAGGATGTGTCCATTATGTGCTGCACTGATGCTCACTTGGAAGCCATTGAGTGTTCCAAAAGGAAATTATGGCCATCTCACAGGGATGAGTCATCTCTGACAGCTGGGTGAGAGATGATTTTCTAGTTGTACACAACTTGGAGGTTTAAAAAAACCCCAAGCCCTTTGTTGTTCCACATGGGTCTGAAACCAAGTTCCTTCTATTTTTATGGAAAAAAATCAAGAAAGATCCTCACTTAGCACAGCCAACAGTTCATTAATCAGCTCACATCAGGTGAAAAAGATTCAACATTGCCAGCCTCCCACATTCCAGCAACGTTCTCTGACCACAGAAATATTAAGGATATCCTTCACAATCTTTTTTTTTTTTTTTTTTTTTTAATTTCTTAATTCTAAATGGACTGGTGCCAACCTGTGAAAGTAAGACTGCCTTTGGTAGGTAGTTGATAGCTTGGTGATTTATAGTACCTGCCTAGTACACAGGGGTCCTAAGTTCAGGTCTCTGAGAGCCCAGGACTTTAGGCTATTGTTGATTCTAAGCCTCTCTTGGGTTTTGATCATAAATCACACCCTGGAGATGAAAAATCTTTCTGACAAAAGTTTTGGCAATGCTGCTATGTTTGCCTGCAGAATACACACTTGTTCCAGTCACTTGCCACTTTCTGGTGAAAAAACGTTTCATTGAAAGACTTTATGAACTATCTCTAAGTGTTTGACAACATTGGGTCTTTCAAAGTTTTCAGAAAAATTAAATTAATTTTACTGTATTTTGGACTGCAAAGTCTTTTGGTAGATTTCCAAATACCCTTTTTTTCCCAGAGTGGTCCATTTTATGTGACTTGCTAGTATTTGATACGCATTTTTGACATCTTAGCTTTTCAGAGGACTTTCGAACACAAGACCCTGGCGCACTGTGTAATAAAAAGAAATAGAATTTCTAAAGCATGAGGAAATTTACATTTCCATGTGGATGAAAAATGAGAAGGAATAGCTTTTTTCTCCCCTTTTTAGTAGAGTGAATTAAGAGAAATCTAATAGATTATTTGATGCCGCATAAGCGTTTGGGCTGGCTGATTACAAAAGGTAATTTTGGTGTCTTTACTGGGATTCATGGGGACAGATTAAAAATTGCATCAACTGTAAAAGCAGAGAGGCTGTTCTAGTGTCTGTGGTGACCTCTGGCATAGCACCGACCAGGAATTCTTCAGCTGACCTGGCTGGGAAAGGAGAAAATAGATACCATCTTACAAAGTGTAGCTCTTTCTGCTCCTAAGCAAACTGCCCCACTTGTTTTCTCCCCCAAGAGCTCTCCTCTGCTTTCAGCAGAGGTCTGCTCAGAGGGCTTCTTTCTGGGATTTCCCAGCTCTTAAACAAATGAGAAAGGTTGATGAATCTTTAACAAATCCTTCCCTTCAACTCTTTGCCAGACTGAGGACGTAAATAACACTGGCAGCCCCATCCCAAGTGTTTTTACCCAAGACAAATCCTATCTCAGTTACTGAGAAGTGGCATTTTTCATTTTGCCCAAGAGACTCACTTAACCCATTCTTGTCTGCTGGCTGCAGCCCATTATCGGGATTTGTGTTCCTGATTTTGACACAGAGCTGACTGAGGGCTGTAAGATGATGCTTGAGCCTTACTTTTATGGATAAGCCTAGCAAGAGAAAGCAGAAGAGAATTTAATCTGCCTGTCTGCTTGTGGATACTGTACCAATGGGGAGAAAATCAGTTTAAGTGGAACAGTGAGAATGTAGGCAGGCTGAATCAAGGAGCAAGAAAGTGTGGTCTCAGCAGTGCTGACCAGAAGGATATTTCAGAAGGACTGCCTTCATGCCGTGGATTCAAGGGGAGAGCATTTCCTTCTCCCCACACTACGGCTGTCTGTGGGCTGAACAGCAGCAAGGTGGTGCAGAGATGGCATGGTGCCTCAATCCTGCATCTGGGAGATGTGCACTGGGCTTCTGTCAGCCAGGAGTTTCAGCACAGATGCTGTGCTCCCTGTGGTTTTGCTGGCTCTGGAGCTAGCTCAGGGATCTCTGCTCCATACCTTGGCATTTCCTTGGGGTTGAAGGAAAATCCTTGGGGGACTGCAGCTTGCATTCCTTAGGGGAATTGCCTGCATGTTTGCATGGGTATATGACTGTTCTGTGTGTAACTAAATTATTTTGTGCCTTGAGATCACACCTGAAGTGTCATTTCTGTGCTGTTGGTTTCTCCTTGGATTTGAGAAAGAGTGAGCTCACTAGCTTACATATTTTTGTCTTTACTTAAATATCCTTAAAATAAGTCTTTTACTTGACTATCTTTACTCAAAACTCCAGTGGTCATGACTAGAGTCAGCATTTTTAGCTAGTTTTCTACTTTGGAAGTGCTGATAAAACATTAACAAGGGCATAAGGGTCCTTTCCCCTTCTGAGTACTAGCTAGCAGAGCTAGGCTTTGTTTGTGAGCTTCTGAAGTAGCCAGGGACACAAGAGAGATGAGTACACTTTAATGTTGTTCCTCTCAAGTGTCACCTTGGGGTGACTTCTTGCTTATAAAACTGCTTGGGGTTCTCTCAAGCTAAGATTGCTCCAAGGCAGCAGTTTTGATGAGGCATGACAGTGAAGTACATCCACTGAGGCAAAATGTTATATGTGTCCTGCACAATAACCAGCAGCTGGATACAGGGACAATCCATGGCAAATTTCGTTGACAATCTTTTTTTTTTTTGCTCTGTCCCACGGGCATCCCACAGCAGTCAGGATGTGCTGGAGGCCTTCCCCAGTGCCAGTTGCCAGACTGGGTGCAAGTTTCAAAGGCAAAAAGAGCAGTGTCCTGAAATGCTCATTACATTTTGTCTATCTGTTGGACTTTCATTTATTTCTTAACACTTCAGCAAGAAACAGCTTTGCTTTGCTCTTCCCTGCCCATCACTGTCTATTGTTGCCTGGTGTGAATACTTTCAGTACTCTTTCCTTCTTCTTGCCAAATACAGTGACAGGGGAGGAGGAACAGGCTTAGGCTTGTAGCAGTCTCTCTGTGCCTCCACTTCTTTGCAGAATGGGGAAATGATGCTTCTTTCTTTTGCCATTTTTTGCCACATCATGTTGAATTGCTGCTCTATGCTGAGAAAAAACAGATTCGTAATTTTCCCTTTGGCTACTGCTGGGCTGTAATACTAAAGTGTAAAAGTCTGAATCTGTTTCCAAGTTGATGTGAAAAGGAATGTACTGTCCATCCAGGATAGTGTGTACTGAGCACAAATAAGGGTTGATGTACACTTTAAACAGTATATTTAAACATGAGTTTCTGTCTGAACACCAGGAAACACTTTTTAATGTGAGAATGACTGAGCACTGGCACAGGTTGCCCAGGGAGTTAGTGGAGTCTCCATCCTTGAAGATATTCAAAAGCCATCTGGGCATGATCCTGGGCAATCAGCTCTAGGTGGCCCTGCCTGAGCAGGGGGGCTTGGACTCGATGACCTCCTGAGGTCCCTTCCAACCTCAACCCTTCTATGATCCTGTGTTTATGGACTTCAGGTTGCTATAGCCATAACTCTTTCAGGTCACAAGGGAGAAAAGGTTTGTGAGCAGAGGAGTTTTATTTTTTATTAGACCAATAATGTCTTTAGAAAAAAAAAAAGGCCAGAGCTTTAAACAGATGCTTTCATCACATTCTGTGCACCTAAAATCTTAGGTTTTTTATAAATATGGTAGATGTTTTGATAAAAGATACTGACTTTATCCACACAATTTTTTGGGCCTAATAAAAACACATATATACAGTGCAGATCCTGATAGCCCTCAGAATTATGGAGAAAGGTGAATTCCTTTATAATTTAGGAATGTGATCCATGTGCACCCAGACCAGAGTGACCTCTCCCTGATCCCAATAGCTCTTTTTTCCAAAGGAAAACCCTCAGCGTTCAGATGTGGAAGTGGAAAGCCCTCAGGGAATAAATTAAAAGGGGACACTCTCGCCAATCTGTGTCAGTTTATCAGACAGTTGCTTTGGGTTAATACAGTCCGTTATGGTGAGATATAAATGGTCTGAAGGAGTAAGGAAATTTTTAGCAGAATTGTTGGCTTAGGCTTTTTGAATCAGCAAAGTAGATCCTTAAGGACATACGTGTGACCAGAAAGATACTCCAGTGAACAATATGAATTACAAACATGAGGAACTTGCAAGTTCTAAGTGAGAGGCTCAGTCATGAACTTTACAAAATGCATAGCAAAGCAGGGTCTACATTGTACTTTCCAGTTCAGTGCTGCTGGAAATCGCCTCACTTACAGCCAGCCAGTCATTGTAGTCTCCTCTTCCTTGGCCTTGCTGTTTAGTCCCATACCTACCTGGTGTGTTTCTGACACATTTCCACAAAGTTTACATAGCACCTCCTCTCAAATATGACCAGTTTGCCAGAAAGTGATGCCTCTCTTCAGGGAAAGCTGTGACTTGGTGCTAAAAAAGATTGACTTGAGTGAAATGTACCCAGAGATGCAGAGCTGTGGAAGACAGGAAAAGAAAAAAGGTAAATAGGTCATTTTGTGGCTTGCAGATTGACTTATTTAATGACATTTTCATTAACAGTTTTTGCTGCTAAATACCATGGTTTTCTCTCTTTAGAGCTGTCTACAATAATAATGAGTGACTCCACTGGGAAGTGATTTACATAAAACACGCTTCTCTTGTTGCAGACAGGAGCTCTGTGCTGGGCTAGAGAGGGAAGGAAAAGAAAGGTAAGTGCACTCTGTAAATGAGGGGCAGTTTCGTAAGTAAGTTGAATCGTGAGCACCCATGAAAAATCACCCTCCCCTCCACTGCCACCTTGGCCCGAAATGTCTCCGAGCTGAGTCACCATGCTGAGGTGAATGTTTTTACGCAGGTGTGACACACAGTACTGTGGAGAAAAGGTCAGGATGAGCTGATGCAGACTAACCGTGCAGAGGAGCTGTAGACAGGAGCAAAATCAGCTTTCCCTGAAGGGCCTTTTCTGCACATTTTGTATCACTTCAGCGCAAAGCCTCTGATCACAGCCTTTCGCATTTCTCCAGATTGAAGTGTCAGAGAAATAGATTCATATTTTGTGGTCTGTCAAGTTCCAGACAGACACCAATGTGAAAACATGACAAATAGAAAACAGAAAATGAAATACCAATTTTTTTTTAACTTCATAAAAATTTATTTATTTAATTTCTTCCTTAGGAGGCCTGAGACTTTACATTATGTCTTTTTCCTGAAGTTGGATACAATGCAGTTGTTGCTAAGTCATCCCCTGTGTGTTTCTTTCTTATGGATGAAATAGTTTATGTTGACTCATAAATAGAGATATACAGCTTCTTAACTTCTTCCCCTAAAATTGCAGTAAATTAATAGAAAACATATTGCTGAGACTGTGCTCTTGAAGTGGATTCCAGTTAAAGCAGATAACAAGTGAGATCTCAGTTAAGTTGAGCTTTTTGAGAGTTACTCATCTAAGTTGTCCAGTGCATACTTTCCTAAACTCCAAAATGGCTTATGTCCTTTATCTAAGACACCTATTTTAAGATAAAATTTGTTTTCTGAGGGTTCTTCTCTCTCTTCATTGACTATGGAGAAAGCTTAGTGACTTAGATCTGAAGAATGTCAAAGACTATTTTGGTAGCTTGAGATATGTTTTTTTAAGGGATGACAGAATAGTTTTGAAATGGAAGTACAGCTGCCATGAGTCTAGTTTAATTTTATATTTTAATTTATATATATATAAACAAACTATATACAAATAAAATTTATACACTTAGTATGTTTTCAAGTTTTTTTCCCCCAAAAAGTCCTTGAAAAGGCAAAAATGATCATCTCTTGCCTGTGGTAAGCATTTATGCCATTGAAATGAGGATGTAGACACAGCCAAAAACTTTGATTTCTGAAGAAAATAATGTCTCAGACCACTGGAAAGTTGCTTACAGGAAAATAAGGCATCATTTATACATAATTAAGTAAACAGTTCCTGTTTCTCACATCTCCATGGAAATAGGCTTGTTGTTCAGATCATTAGAAATAAACATTTTGCTGGTACTTGGACCAGGAGGATTAGCCTGATGGTGCTAGTAAGAATCAGAGAAGAAATAAAAAACTTTGGAAGGTAAGAACTTTTGTTTCATGAACCCATGTTAATTTGATAGTTGGGAGTTAAGGACTGTTGATGAAAGCTTACACTGGCACCTGTATCCATCTCACATAAATTGCCAATAAAAATTCTGTTCATGCTTTTTAATGATAGATTTTATTTGGGAGTAGTTAGGAGGGCAGTCTTGTGTTCCCGGTCATGATGTCTTCTGTGAAACTTCACGCAGGCCAAAATGATTTGTCCACATAAGTTTATTTGCTGTGTTTGGGCTTGTACTGAATCCAAACTATTCTTTCAGCAGAACAAATTATAAGAGCTGCAATTCAAATGGTTTCATATTTTGCCTTCCTTTTCTTTACCTAATTTTTATGTCAACTAAGAATGTCAAAATCTAAAAGGTAAAGTATCCCTTATTTTCCTGGGAGATTGTGCAGATCAAAATTTCTGGGAAGTTGACTGAAATGTAATGTAAGCTTTTGATTCTTTAAATGGCCTCAATGAAATGCTCACAGTTCTTCTGTATTGTATCTGTAAAAAAGTGAGAAGATTAGATGTGAGGTTTGGCTTGAGAAAATCATATTGTTGTCTTTTAAATTAGTTCTGCTGTGGGCGTGGCACCTGTAGTTTTCTTAATCTGTTAAACCTTTTTTATAAATTAATATTTTGGACAATGATGAATATAAATAATTTACATCTACAGCTTTCATGTTGTATGTTCACTGAGCTGGATTTACAAAGGCATCAAGCCAGGATGTAATTCCTGGCTTTATTAAGTTATGAAACAGAATCTAGCCAGAAGATATAATGTCCTTAAGCTGTATCATCAGCAGCAACAGACAGACCTTAATGCTGCTGGACCTAATGGAATTAAATTTCATGTATGCTTAATGAATGCAAATGTCACTTAATTTTTACAGCCTGAGTTGTAATACATTGCGTGTGACACGTCTACTCCTGAAAAAATTATTCAAATGTGTGATTCTTACACCCACTGTCCAATTTCACCACTGTAAAATGTATCCTCTTAGGGAAGAGGGAGTGGAGAAACATGCCAGCAATATTACTGCATAATTTAAAGCAGCCACCAAAGAGAAATGTTAAAATATGCACCAGGCAATTACAATTGTTGTATATGTTTTTATTCTCCTTTGCTGCTTTTCAACAAGGAGCAGTAAAAAGATTTAGAGCAAGTGGCAACCATAGCAACAAGGAATTTTTGGTTCAACCTGGTGCTGTATAACTCCTGGCAGAGAAACATATTTCTGGATGCTCTGGCAAGCGTTGATTCTTCCAAAGGATATGTGCAGCACTTCAGTTCTGATTCTCAGGCACAAGTCCCATGGAGATACGCGAGAGCCAGTTTTGGTGCAAACCCGAGCTGAAGCAATTACAAACAGGTTACACCAGAGCTGGATGTGATACTTGTTCCAGTGATCCCTTGGGCTTGTTAGTTATCAATAGAGATAACAATTCGCATTCTGTTCCCCTGAGAGAGAAGGGGAATAGAGGTGATGTGGAAGAAGGTTTCTATCCCTTACCAGTTGCCTACTCCATCCAGCTGTGGCTGTGAGTAGTCCCAAGGAGAGCTTTGTCCCTCTGACCTGATCACACCAACTACCCTGCTCTGAGGGGTACAAAGACCCTCTCAAACACAGCTCCTCAGGAGTGGTAACTCCCAGAGTCACTGTGTCCTTAGGCTTTTGTGTTTGCTTGCAGACAGCCAGGTGGGCAATGACCTTGAAAACAAGTGAGCAAAAATTCAAGGGACGTGGGATGGGTGGGATGCAGAACTCAATCATGTATGCAGAGAGCCCAGAAAATGTATTCAGTTGATGAGGGTCTGGGAGTAATCAGTCACTGTGCCTTTTACAAAATAAAGTGAGTGTCATAATATTGAAGATTATGGCAGACGTAGTAGTTACAAAGAAGTCTAGCTACTGATTACAAACTGAGCTGTGCAAGGTCAAAAGGATCTGTGGCTCTCACTTATGTGAAAATGTTGACCACAGCTATACACCAAAATTAAACATCCATCGCTTCTCGTGACAAAGAGTAAATTTGCACAGTTAATTCTGAAATGAAAACAGCAGCAAGATGACAGTACAATGAATGGTATGCATTCTGAAAGATGAGATTGATGTTATTCCAGAGAATATGTTAGAAACAACTATAATTAAATGTCATTTTTTTCTAATTCTTTTGGAGGCAATCCTTCTGCTTTACTGTATAAGAGGGAACTGTTCTACATGCTGACTTAGAGTAGGTTGAGGGCTCTTAACTCTGATTTGATGGCCCAGACACATCCTCCAGCAGATGTACTGAAGTATATAAGCATCTTTCATTGATAGTCGTGTTTTCCTTAACCTTTTCTCGTGGTCGCCTTAGGAAGACACTTTGCAAGCCCTGCATCTGCAGATCCCAGGCTGCAAGCCATTACATGATGAGGTGCCCCTTGAAAGCCCCTCAGCCAGGCATTAATTCCTGCCATTGAATAAGTTTTCCTGCCATTGAATAAGTTTTACAAGTAATTTGCCCATTGCATTCTTCCAGACATGGGGAGTTGGGGATAGATCCCAGAGACGATGCAGGTAAAATAGGCCTCTGATCATTTTATCTAACAGTCCTTCAAAGGTTAGTTATCACAAAAAGCTGTGATAGCACATAGACTTCCCCCACCTCATTACACCTTAATTTGGAAACCTGAGACTATAAAATCGTTTCGTAAATTATCTGGAAATAGCTATGTCTGACTTTGGATCCCAGAGGGGGAAACCTATTGCCCTTTGGCAAGACATATGAAGTTACCTATGATCAAGGCAGTATATTTTTAAATACCTTGTCTCTGTATGTGCAATCACTTTATCGAGTTGCAACAGTAGGAATTAGAAGAAAAGTATTGCCACTTAAGAATATAGATGTTTAGAAAGGAGTAAATTGAGGCAGAAATCTAGGGTCTGCTACTTTCATTTTTTTTCAGTAACACCATTTCTTTGACAGCCTGGGATAAAAAAAGCAGAAGGTGGGTAGTATTATTTGAACAAAGTTCCCAGCAACTGTTGCATATGGATAGTCTTCGTACTGTGCAGATTGTTATCCTGCACACACGTTTTCTTCTTGCACTGGAGCACTTAAAGCATATCCAGCAGAGTTATAAATCTGCATAAATATTTGATGACTCTAATTGGGCAGCCTGCACCATACTTTCACCCTTGGGCATATGGTGCAAGTAAATGTGCATAGCACCCGTATATAAAACATTAAGGTGATCAGGGAATGTGTGAGACTGCCTGAAGCATCAATTTAAAGCAACAGCTCTATTTGTGCTGTTTCAAAATCAAAGGAAAAATATGTTCTTATTTTATGATTAAAGAGAATTGCTGTTAAAGGATTTAGAGTATTTGTTAAATTAACATGAATATCATCAACTTCTCATTGTCACTTCAATTATCAACACATGTCCTCCAAGGAATCTGTCACATGTGAAAGAGTCTCATCTTTAGAAATGTACACAAGATAAGAAAGATGTTTGCAGCAAAGGATGGTCTAAATACCATTTTGGTTCTTAGGAAAAGCATTGTTATTCATGGATTTAATTTAGTTTGAAAAGAGATGAATTATAATTATAGCTCCTAGAAATACATACTGCAGGATATCTCTTTTATTTTCTGCTAAATATAATTTTTAATCTAAAAAAAAAAAAGTTGGCTATTTTTATTTTGAAAAAGCTGCCTCTGAATGTCTATCAGTTGACTCTCTTTTTCCTGAGCCACTGACAAATTGAAATACTAATACTAAGAAAGAAAAATCTCGTTTTTTCACTTCCTATCCACATCCATCTTAAATGCAGAAAACCTGAAGTCATTCTCGTGGGTGGTCATAAGACCGGGGTTCTCATCCTGTAAAAAGCCCTGATACTTCTAATTTTTCTTATTCATGACTTGGAATGAAAAGTTGAGACAGTTTAGGGAAGTCCCAAGCTTTCCAGTCTCACATTTAGTCATAGCACTTGTTTAACTGAAATAAAATGCTTCTTCTAGTCTTTTGTTTCTTTGCTTTTTTTACCTTCAATGTGTCCAGAAGGCTGAGAATATGAGTCTTATGGGACTTTTCCTTCCAGCTCCTCTGCTTTCAACTTTTCTCCCCAGTCTGAGTGTCTTGATTGGATTGAACCTGCTTGACCACACCGCAGCCATGCACTGCCCATCAGTGTGTAATGTTTTGGCCAAAGGGGCAGCACAAGAAACCTTCCCCAAGAGAATGCTTATGTTGTGCTGCAGTCTTGTGTGTAGCACTGCAGCAATTCAAGTGGACACAGCTTAGTGTTGAACTGACATTCCTCAAATTCATCTGAGACATTTCTGTCAAGGCTGACATGATTCAAAGGCATTTCATTTCTGTGTCTAATGAAAAAGTGAAAAATTACTTGTACCCACAGAAATTTTGACTTTACGAAGAGCTGTATTTCCAGTTATAAAGACAAAGGCATTTCTCCTGAACAGCATAAATCAAAGTTGTTTTACTGTTTGCAAACATCCCAGCCTTGCCTACGGGATGTTTGCCTGTATTTCAGTGTAATTGCTCACCCTCAGCTGTCCTTCTCAGCTTGGTTGAGCGTAGTGGGAATGGACCTACCTAGTGGGAATGGACATTAAAAAAGTAATGATACACACTTTCTCCTTTTCAAAAAGAAGAAAATGTACCTGGAGAGTGGTGCTTCTTTAACATGTCTCAGATAATGCAGGCCAAGCCCTTGGCCTCCTGCTTGCCTATCTTCCCCTTCAATCTGTCATAGTGCCTGGGGCCATTACTGAAATGAAGGCAGCAGGCACTCCCAGTGGGAGTCTTCTTGCTGCATGTGAAAGTCTCCAGTCTCCGTAAGCTAGGCCCATCACCCTACACACTTGTTATTGTTGAGGGAAGAAACAGTCTCTTTTATGGCTCTTTGCCCTGTCCTGGCACCCATATCAGGACAGGAACATCATGCCCTGCAAGTGTTCTTTTGCTCTGCTGTCTGTTCAGAGACTCAGGGCAGCTCTAATAAGGTCTGTGTTTTGTTAAGTTAGTCAAGGAGCCTGGGAAGATACCTTCAAACTCCAGACATAAGGAAGTATGACAAGTATTTCAAAACTGGTAACAATCCATCATTATAAATGCTTAGCTGAAATTGGTTTGTTAGTTGTTACATGTTGTTACATTGACATTGTTGTACTCTCAGTAATATACTCTTAGCCCGAGAAATGTTAATTACTGTGAATAAGTGAGTTTCAGATCCAGGAACCATCAGCTTATGAAAGTTAAACATTCGCCCTCAGCTTCAACAGAGCTTTTTTAATAGTAAAAATATCTGGATATATGAGGCTACTGCTCAATATACTGGAACACTTAAGTAGTTTCGGCAAATGTCTAATTTCTAAATGGCCTGGCCTGTTTTACATTGAGGCATCCAAGACCCATCAGAGCTCTTTCACATACATCCATAAATCTGAGAAGATACATTTACAATCAATTATCTATTTGAGGTTAAGATTTTTAATTTTCTTCGGAAGGTGAAGACCTCAGTGGCAGCTCAGAACTAAATCATATGAACTGAGGGGTTTCCAGGTTTTTGAATACACAAATGAATGTAGCAGCTGAGGAAATGTTCTTTTGTCCCTAGTGTAAAATTGGCTTTAAAACTAAGCAGAGGGAGAGAGGGATTGGATATTGAGTCTCCTGGGATATTGTCCTGGTTTGAGACAAATTGGAGGGAAATACCCTCTGATAGAAGGCAGGTTTCAGCTGTCCCAGGTTTGGGAAAAAAAATTCCTCGGAGGAAAGTGAAAAAGGAAAAAAACCAACTATTTATTTAACAAACACAATGCACGCAGGCACGGGAGAAGAATAATGCTAAATAATAAAACCTCTTGCTGTGGAGAGAACCTGGGTAGATTTCAGAGTCCTTTGTAGGTGTGGCTTGCTCCTCTCCAGGGCTGGGTCGGCTTGGGCCCCTCTGGACCTCGGTGGAAAGGTCTCCCGGCTGATGTTTTGGTGTTGTTGAGCAGTCCAGAAGAGAAGAAGAAGAAACCCAAGTTCCAGGGAAACTCCTTGCTTTAGCTAACGAACAAAAAGCTATCTAGAAGGCGGGAGAATGCCACTCTCTTCCCTGCTGCAGAGAGCCCAACTGAGGAGAGGCGAGAGAGTTATCTCTGTGTTTTTGAACACAGCTCAAGGAATTCCATCAGCTTCCCCTTGCTCTCTCTTAAAGGTCTGCCTTAAAGCTCCAAAAAAGGACACAGGATTCATGTCTGGGCAGAAAGCAGGCGATAGGGGGTACACATCATAAAGTCACCCCAAGACAGATAGTTAGCAGAGATTTTTTCAGCTAGGAAACTGCCTACTTCACTGGAAGAAACAAGATTTCTGAAACCATTCAGCGATTTGCAATCATCTAGCATCATTTGAGATGCTCTAACAGTATCCTACTTAACTTCTTTCCTCCCTCTCCACTGAGCAATGGTCTCCTAGAAGCCCTGCATCAGATGTGGCTTGGATGTCCTAGGAGGTCTGAAATGCTGCTAGATATGTCCAAAATACTTTATATCTCACCCCAACAGAAAAAATCCAAAGCTCGCTGCTTGAGCCAAAGAAAGGGCATTGTAGCTCCTGTGGAATGCTCTTTTTAACCATTTGCCATCCTGCCTGGTACCAGTAATTTTTTCTTGTACTAAAAAAAGCAATAAAAGCAGATGGCATTTCAGTTAATTTTTACACATATGAATTTTAAATCAAATATTCTGAGTGCACCAAATGTGCATTTTTGTTTCAGAATGACAAATATATGGGGAAATACTAGGTTTTCTCTGGCAGAGGAATAGGGCAGACAAACCTCTGAAGTAAAACAAACCTTTAAACACTTTTATTCAGTAGCACCATGTTTGGCTTCCTATAAAAATTAACTGTGAGGAGTGCAGATGATAAGTAGGATGTTTCTAAAAGAATTTGCTGATGTATTGAGGCCTAATTTGCTGGGATAGAGTTGCAATTCAGCACTGTGCTGCACCCTGCAGTGCACTTGGGTGGTGTTTGCAGGCCGGGCTGCCTGCTACTTGCTGGGTGGGGAGGGTGAAGCAGAGGAAGCTGGAGGTCAGTCCTAACTGTCTCACAGCTAGGTTTGTGATTGGAGTCAGCCAGGGTGCACTTAGTGTCATCTACGCAGGAAACATTTGAAAGAAATCAGAAATTTGGGCAATTGAAATGTTTTTAATGAGTTCAAACCATTACTTCCTTGAGCACATACAGTTTAATTTTAGCAAAGCATTCCTGGGAACTGTCACTGTAAAAGGAGGAATTGTGGGGCATATATTGGAGCAGGGGTTGTGGTACATTCCTGGAATGTAAGTGATCAATCTGATTGCTGTGAGTTAAGACCAGCAGTCTCATATGGAAGTACCTTATATTAGTCCCAGTCAAGTAATATTTAGGCTGCTTTATATATCTGACACTAAACCTAGCTGTCTCCAGAGGCAGCCATGGTGCAGCCACCCTGCCTTCATAAGTGCTTATTAAGGACAGAAGGTGCTGCAGTGCCTGTGTGTTTGTTGCCTTTCAGCTCCAGCATTTGGATGTCTTCCTCATATCAGCAGAAGTAAAGGCTAAAGTTATGCCAACCTTTGGCACCCTGGCACCAAGAGCAGTGCCTGCTGCTCTGGTTAAAGATCTCCAGGGAATCTGGCAGGCAGCAATGGATGCTCACCCTGCCAGAGGTGCTGTGTGCTGCTACAGGCAGTGGACTACAGCTTGCTCCCAGGTTTGCTTATCCCAGTGCAATAGAGAGCAAAGGAAGTGGCAAAAACTGACACTATGCAGTCACAGAGTCATTAAGGCTGGACAAGGCCTGAGGAGGTAATATTTTCCTTGGATATAGAGGTCTTAGTTTTGGAAAGGGGTCTTGGAAAGGGTCCAAGATTTTTACATGGTTTACATATGTGTGCCTGTGTGATTTGGATGAGTTCTGGTAGCGCATGTTTAAAAGGAGGGGTCCTGATACTGGGGCCCAGGACTTTTCCTGACTTAAGCTGTCATTGCTTCTTCATCTGGATCACCAACATTCCTGCTTTTCCAGTCTTGAGTTTTCCCTCAGGTGTGTTACAGGTTGATGAATTTATGGTGGCTTAAATGCTGATGAATGACTGATTGCCAACATGAAACAGATGCTACTCATGATATTAGGCTAGAATTGGGCCCTGCTTTTGAGAACAGAGTGAATGGATTAAGCCCTTTCATTACTTTTGCCCTCTTGAGAGATAAAATGTCTGCTTGTCTTCTGGCAGAGTGGCCAGAACATGTGATTGCTCGTGACACATTGCTCTGATTTTGCTCACCGCTGCAATCTCACATCACTTTGCAGAGTTTTAGGTACGTGTTGTTCTGTGCTGAAAATCTATTTGATTTGGGCAGGCTGCAACAGAGGTGTACCACTGTTCTGTACTTTATTAGATAATCATTCTGGCAGGTTGCCATAGCTGCAGGTGCCAAATAATCAGAGTTTTTAGTTTTCCATGAAGACTTCAACTTCTGTGTCAAAAGAAAGATTTTTTTTTCTGTCATTTGCAGCAGTAGTTTACGTCATCATTAGTAAAGAATGTGTAGTAAGGGTGCAGGAAGTGATTCACCAGTGTGCAATACAACAGATAGAAAGTTAAGAAAACTGTCTAAATTACATGGACCAATGGAGAGGTCTGATTTTATACTGTCTTATTTTCATTCTCTATTATTTTCAGATAACAGTTGTGTAAAGTTGCAAGACCTTCTGTTCTGTTTTATTTTCTTCATACAGTGTTTTTCTCCAGTTCTAAGTAGCACTAGTTTAATGAATAGTTCAGGTTTCTGATGCTCATTTTGTTCTATGGCCAGTGACAGAGCCATAATGATAACAGCCTTCTTGAAATCATCACTCTGTCACAGTTGCCTCGAGGGAAACATTTCGAATCAGTGACTAGAGAGGGAGTTTTACCATCACATTAACCAGAAAGTCACAACCAGTTTGAATTTCAACTAATGTGAATCAGAAGCGAATCAGCTTTACACCAGTGTGATTTCAGTGCCAAACACATTGTTAGTCTATGTTTCTCACATTGACTGCTCTAATAATGCTCACTTATTTTCCTCCTGCAGTAAAATAAATCCACATTTCTGTAGGAAATCTTTTGGTAAATAGAGTTACCATGCATATTATGTTCACTCGTTGCATGGATAAAATCAACGGCTAGTCTTCTGCAATTTGTTTTCCCTGAGACAGGATATATTTTTACCAGTATGTTCAAGATGTGTTAAAGTAAGCATTGTTGAGTAGGTATAAGTCAAGTCTGTGCTACAAACTAATTCAAGAGATGGGTTTTTAATCCTTGATATGGTGTACTTCATTTAAAAGCAGACATAGTGGTGGGTTTTACGAGGCTAGCTTTTGCCAAAGTAAGAAATAATGGAGAAAATAACTAATCAGTCTTTCCAGGGTTTGTAAAAAAAACCAATGGTAGAAAGACAGATATTTTCCTTTGTTCTGTTTCACTAGTTTTAGACAGCTGACTTAGATAAAGCCATCTTTTGTTAATATTTCTGAAACAACATGATCAATCTAGATTTTTCTTGTAAAGTAAACTTTACTACTTGTAGACCAACAAAGCCAACAGAATCTTAGTGTGGATGGTGATGTAATAATCTGGACATGAAGAGATTATAAAGCTAAAACAACCCAAAACAAGCAAACAAAATAACACAACCAAAATTCAAGTTCTCGTCACACTGAAATAAGGAATAAAATACCCTCCATGAGCTGAAAGGGAAAATAATCTGCAGTAACAAAGCAATTTCAGTTTCAAAGAGTTTGTTTTGAATGGACAGACTCATTTCTGTTTAGTGGGACATTCCTTACAGATGCATTGCTTCTCTGGGTATGTGATCACCAAGACACTCCTCTCCCTCTGCCTAAACTCTGGGCTTCTCAGTGACCTGGCTACAAGTGTCCTGGCCCTCGTTCAGCTGCCATCTTCCTCCAATTTCTGCCTGTGACAACTGTCCAATGCTCCCTTTTTCAGATGACCGAAATGGTACGTTTTCTCCACAAACCATCTCACTGGTGCCAAATGCCCCTGTCTGCACACCCTAATTGTAAGTGCTGCAAGCCTGTCAAGTCTTGCACATCTGAAGCTTTGCACCTTGAGAGCTCTGAAGCAGAAAGAAATGAGTCTGTTATTAATGGACTCTGCTTTCCCCTCCAGAGCCGATTCTTCTGGATGACCTGCTGCAGCATTTCTCTAATCTTCCAGCTCGCCTTCATCACTAGTTTTCAGACATATGAATCCAGTTTGACTGGTGCATGTTTGAGAGACTGTGGATATTTCTCATCAAGCCTGGAAAAGAGGGCAAGGAGGCAATGAGGTGCAAGGGTATAGAAGGAGGAATTGGGAAGATAAATTAATTACTTATGTTGATTAAAATGAGGGCAGGGTGTACTGTAGCAACATACCTGGTATTGTTCACAGTCTGTGTTATGAGATACAGAAATTTGCATGACAAATGTCTGCCCTGAGGTCATCAGGTGACAGCCACATCCTGGCAATCCCCTTTCTCTGTATGCATTTGCTGATAAGTCCTGCTGGTGAAGGTAAAAATGTAAAGACCTAAATGCAGAGAGGACTGACTGCATAGCAACATGAACAGAGCTTCATAAATCAATCTCTCCTCAGGAAAAAAATCCCTGCAGACTCCAGCCTGCTACAGAGGGAGCATAAATATCTTTTAAATACAGGAAGCAGATCACATTTCTGGAAGAAGCTTTACTCTCCAGAGTTTATATGTTACAGATCTTCTTTCACAGAAGTTAATGTAAAGCTGGGCTAAAATTGTTATAAGTGAGATCAGGCCCTTTGTCAGAAGCTGAGATATTTATAAACAGCTTTGTCTTCAAACAATGTGGGCCATCCATCATGTGTTCCAGCCTTAGAAAGTAGTGCATGGTTCTGAGAAGAGGGACTGGAGTTTAGTTTGCTTTGAAGGAGGCAATGTTCAAAGAAAAATTTCTTCTTTCCTCAGCAAAATCATTCTGATTTCCATGGTACCACACCGAGCATGTTCTAAGGGGATTGTTTCTCCCCATCAGCCTTAGCCACTGCTGCTGCTTCATCAGCTTTGTGAGGGCTCTTATTGCCTCAAATATATTAAGCTACATATTTCTCCCTGGCAAGCCCAAGTCATCTAAGAAAACCGAAGGAATTCAATAAGTGAAATTTTGGAAGGAAGAGTGTCATGGCCATAAAAAAAGAACTCCCTACAGAAATACACTTCCAGCAATAAACTCTGAGTGAGCTGTAGGAATTATTTATTAAATGGACAAAGAAACAGTGAAAATTAGATAGTGCCATACGGCACTTTGACTGGCAAAAATTGGTTAGAAAGTAGAAATTCAAGTGTCTGAAAACTTACACTCTAAATGGGAATCAAAGTTTTAGAAGTATTTAAAAGGAAATCCCTGCTTTAAAAATAATTTGAAAATATTTAATAATCTCATTCTGGTTATAGTGCAATAATTTAATATCAGTTATTAAATGTAATGCTTTAGTATTTTCAATAGAAAGCCAAAATAATCAGGTTAAATGTAAACACTTTAACATCACAAGAACAGTTTCACTTCAACTGGATGGAATAGCTGATATAAATGCTGTGGAAATTTATTTAAACTTTCACTTGTATGACTTGTCCCAAATCCCTGGATTCCCTTTCAGAATTTCACTTCTGGAGAAGCTTCATAGGAACATTTGGCCACCAAATATTTTTTGACCAACACTAGGGTAGTAAGTGTGTCCCACCAGTGGGGTGTTCTTACCAGCAATCTGGCTGCTCACGATTACTCCATGAAATGGTGTTTCTTACAAATGGGCAAGTGTTAAGGCACCCTCTCACCAGTTTGAGATTCAGCCTCACAGCTGCCCCTCCAGAGCAATAAATCTCTGACCAAAATCGTTCTACTTTCTGCAAACAGTCATTTCAGGCCTTCAAAACTGTGCATGCTTGCAATAACGAGATGTCTGGCTTGGCTTGATTCTCTGTGTTAGAGCAAAACACAAGCACACCAGCTTCCTTTCCGTTAGTTAAATTTTACTGTTTCCTAGAAGTGTGACAATTAACAGCACTCATAGAAAGAAATCCTGCAGGTCACTGGAACTTTAAATGTGATAATCCTCTTATATTTATACTTCTCTTTCTAAAAGGAAATCCTTGAACTTGTGGTACTGTTCTCATTTTCCACACAGAAAGTGCAAACAGTTAACTAACCTTAGAAGCCACGTTCACAGAAATGACCAAAATAGACTTCTGATGAAAGAATGGGGTAAAAAACAGTTTGCAACCCCTCCTTCTCACACTTTCAAGAAAGAAAACTGAAGCCCTGGGATACATCTCCTCTGTTATTTTCTTTATGGGAACAAATCATACGAAAGGCAAAATAAACAGATATAATGCCACTATATGTTCTGTTGAATATTAATAGGTATCTTTTCATGTGGATGATTTACTCTAAGATTTTATGGAATATGCTGTATCTATCTTTATCTGTTTTTCTTCTTTTTTTAGCATGCCATAAAAAGTAATTTTAAGAACTTATTGCTTTAATAGATTTTATAGTAGCTTCTATAATAGAAATATTATTTCTTCTGTTGCTTTAGCATATTTTTATTTTCTTTTGCACTTCAACTTTACTGCCTACAAAATTAAAATAGCATGTTACCTCCGATGAAAGGCTGTATACATGGAGCAGTATAAAAGATCAAGATATTAGTGCTCTTCCTGTTTTTATCCTTTCTGACGCAAGTGTTCAGCTAAATATAAAGTGTCATGATAGATTGTTTCCATAGCCAGAGAAAATGGTGATGGAATCAAGGGTTTCTTTTAAATTCTTGTTCTCTGTTAAGCCAGAGTGTTGGTTTTCTGATGGCAGAGGGATTCCAGCTGGTTGGTGCCCTTGCCTGTGGCGTTGAGCCCCTTTCTGCTCAGCACGGAGGTGCAGAAGTTTCTTTGGTTTAGTTTTCTTTCGGACTGTGCGCCTTGTGTTGTCCTGACTCAGATCTGGTGTTTCTTGGCAGCCTTGTCCCTCAGCTTCCCTGTTTCTTTTCGTGTTTGTAATTGATACTCAAGGCTGTGCAAATAAAGAATGTGTTCTACACACGTGTCTTTGTTTTGGGAGACCTGGGCTCGCTTATGGGACAGGGGAGGCCTTGGACCTGCTCGCTGGCTCCATGAGGGCTCTTCTGGAACTCTCTGAACTCTGTGGTAAATGATGGGCAGCAATTACACCCAACCTTTACCATCATTTTAAGAGGATAATAACTGTTGTGAAAAAAATTATCAGTGACACCGCTGCAGCATCTGATCACCTAATTGCATATTTCATCTTCTGCTTATATAAATAGCAGCCATGAAAGAAATATAATTAATATTGCAGCAAGGAGAGTGTTCTAGCGGCTGTAATTAGGGCTGGATAAATCGTTAATTGTGAATAAATAATCCAAAGCATTCTTGATCCTTTTGGTTTGTGAATCAATTAGGGAGTTCTAATTTCTCTTTTTTCCTCTCTTTCTCTTTTTTCCCCTCCCCTAAATGCAGCTCTTACTTACATGGCAGAAAACATCAAATCTCCATGGTGTTAAAATTATCTATTTCATGGGGTAGAATTGCTTAGCCAAACTTCATGGTTCTGGTGGGTAAAACTTTCTAAAAAGCATAACAAATCAAAAACCACCAATAATGGGAGGGGAAGGATGCAAATCGTCACGAGGTGTGATTTTTGAAGGTAGCTGAAGACGTACTTTCAGATGTCATTGGTGTCTTTGCCAGCATGGAAGAGTGAGCACTGGTCCATGTTCCCAGGGCTTCCCAAGCTTTGAGGTGGATGGACTCTCTTGTGAGTAACTAGCAATTAATAGCAGAGATGTGTGTGGTCAAGGTGAGCTATATGTGGAGTTCAGGTGAACAGCCATCATGGCATCTGGTCTGGATTGCTACTGCTCTGTATTTTATGTCAGTATTTCTACCAGCACAGAAGGGATCCTGTGTGATGTTACAAAGTAGAAGAGTAATTTTTGCAAGTCTTCCTTGACGTGGGTATCTCTGTAAGGTCCATGACAGGGAAGGGTTCTGCTGTGCCACAACAATATTTGCTTTAGGTCTGGTGTACCCAGCTTGCAAACAGACACTGCACTGTGTTGGAATTTTAGACTCAGCTTACTCTTTTTCTCAGAGAATCAGAATCACAAAATATTCTGAGTTGCAAAGGACCCACGAGGATCGTTGATTCCAACACTTAAATGAATGGCCTATACAGGGATTGAATTCACAACCTTGGTGTTATTAGAACCAAGCTTTAACAAGCTGAGCTAAAGAAAGGCACACAGAAGGCTACTCCAAATTTACTGAAATGTACTGAAAATGTTTCCAAAATTGTTATTGTTTTGCCACAGTGAACCCATCCCTCCAGTGGCTGCTCTGAGTGGGTGATTGGAACCACTTAAAAGCAGATGTTGCTTCAGACAAAATTTAGTCTGAGAATACTCAGTAAGTTATGAGGCCCTCATTTTCCCCAATTTCCCACAAATGTGAGATTTCAAGCAACCTGCACACAGCATTGGCAGAAAAATCACAGAAGGCAGTTCACAAGCTCTGGCTGTCAGTCGGGAGGACAGGCTTGTCAGCAGTGAACCTTGAATTTTACTGTTGTTAAGTACCAGTTGGACCAGAAAGATGCAGAAGGCATGCTGAAGCATTCTGTTTGTTGTTGCAATTGCTGATATAAATTGGCTAAACCTCTAATTACCCAAATCTTGGGACTAATAATTTACATACTCTATTTTCCACTCAGTAAAGTTTATTTGAGACCCAGAGGAGCACAGACTTTAGCTACTTAAATGCCAATTTTGAAAGCCAGAGGCTAACTATGTGTACTTCAACATATGTGCGGGAGTGTCAGAAGCATTCGGGCTGAGCCTTGAGCTGACTACACTGACTTTGCAATTTAGCCTAAAGCTTATCTCCTGGTTTTGGCAGAAGCGACAAAATTTATGATCTGCCCTAGTGACATTGGAAACCACCTCATGAACATGTCTGAGTTGTTTTGTTAGCTTTGCTAATTCGTGGCTGAAAAGATCAGGTCTCATCTTGAAGAAAGAACACATCCCATTTCAAGGTTCTGTAAAAATACCAGGAGAGTAATCATAAGGTTTTTTTATAAGAGACTTTAGGCAGGCTATTCTGCAGAGATAGGTAGGATATTCACATGTGGTGGGACAGGTGATGAGAGATGCTAGTTGTATTGATCAAAGATACTGTGACAGAGGAAACCAGTAGAGCGGTGTCTTTGCCTGACCTGTGTTCCTTCCTCCTTAATCTAAACCACCAGCCCTGCTACATTTGGTATTCAGATATAAGTGTTTATTGACTCTGACATGATTACAAGCAAGGGAGTGGTTTAAGACGTGGCCTTTGCTACAAAGGCTGCTGGGCAGTTCAGTCTGAGAGATCCATCGTGTGCTTTTAAGCCTCAGCCACCCTGCAACTCACAGTGAGGCAACTCAATGAAACAAATGAAAACAAAATCTAAGCAAGTGCAGAGAGGACCATTAGTATCATCTTGGTTTCCTTTACATGGGCATGATTAACATTTTTACATAAACATGCATTTGTTGATATATTCTAAACAGCATCTGAAAAATATCTGCTGGGTGGGTGGGTAGCTGTACTGTGCAAACAGAGGGGTGGCAAGATATGATACCCACATGTCATTCATTTGTTCACCTTGTCCTTCTGAGGTGTGTTGGCTCTGCCCTTAGTTTTTGTGGGGGATTTCTTTCATGTACCATCTAGCATGGCATTTGTATCAGCAGGGAATAAACCAAAAATTCCACCATGGCAGACAGTTTTTAGCCATTACTGCTATACAAATATCTAATGTGCTTTCCTGGGAGGTTTGGGGGTGTGATGCCCCATATACGTGTGTGAGTGTGTTGGACTTAAACCTGTGCAGGTAATCTGATGAGATTTTGGTCTCAATAGTTCCTGGACTGCAATAGCATCACAGTCTGGGCTCCTACCTATTCTTTCTGCCCAGTAAGTCAGACATTTCATGAATCCATTTCATATCTTCTTAGACTAAAATTTCTTGCAGCACTTTGAAAAGAATGCATATCAGACATCACATGTGGTTTTCTGCAGAGGGACACTGCAATGTTTGCTGATTTTTTTCTGAGTCTATACTGGTTTTCCTGCCTTGCTTCCAGCTTCCAAACTGAACCAAGAGAAAATTTCATATGGTTGAATATTCATGACTTTTCTATATAAAAAATTTTGGTAGCTGACATGATAAAAGCACTCCACAGTTATGAACAGGAAGAGGTAGTCTTATAGTAAAACTGAAGGTGAAGGAAAGGTCTTTTCACCACTGTTAAATTCCAGCCTATGCAAACAGTACCTATATTGGAAATCAATAGCAAAATCCCCATAGACTTTGATAGGAGAATAATTAGGTCACTGTTGGTTGTCTTTGAGTTCCCACACTGGATGTCTGTTGTTTGCTTGGCTGGCATTGTCTTGAGAGACCAACTGGCTTTTTTTCCTTTGTTTTGGGTTGCTTATATACATTAACTGCAGCAAGTAGGCATTACAAGCCTACTTGTAATGGTCAGGAATAGACCAACTTTTAAATTGTATGGGACTTGTTTCCTGGCCCGTTTGTGGTTTGAAAGGCTGCTGGCAGAGCAAAGTGTTCATGTAACACCTTGCACAGAGCTAATAAACACAGTTACTTGAACCTTACTGTGTATTCCTGTATGATTATTGGGAAAAGAAGAAATATAATAGCAGTTTGCCATGAAAATATGACCCTCCCTTCAGGCACTCTTACCACTGTCTGGTGGTGATTTGCACCCACTTATGGCATCCTCGAAGGTTCCTCAGGTGTGACTAAGAATTGAACCAAGGGTTTGTGGATTTGCACATCTGCTGCAAAGCAGAGGGTGTGGTGACCAAGGCTGTGCTGTGTCAGCATAAGTACCCCTGCACTGTGAGTTGGGTTGGGGAACCGAAAGAGTTGACAACTATATATTTTAGTTTAGTTTAGTTAAGTTTAGTTTATGCTGGATCTGCCTGTTGCCGTGGTTGCCCTGCAGCCGAATGATCCCTAATGGCAGAGAGAAGGAGGGAGTGGGGTGTTTGTCGAGGTGGAAAGGAAGGTAGGCTCACCCCCTTTCACAGCAGTCATAAAGCTCAAATAAGGTTTTTCAGGTATGTAGGAGCCTGGGCACCTCATGGGAGGGCTCAGGAGGCCCCTGTTCCCCAGTGGGGTGGCTCCAGCTGAAGAGAGAGCACTGCTGGGCAGGGCAGAGGCTGCACAGTGGCTGCTTGGGGTGAGGAGACTCTTGCCTGCTTGGGCTCCTGCCGTGGTGGTGGGTGAGAGCTGAGACATGATATCCTCAGCTGGCCTAACTTGGGACAAAATCACAAAGTCCAGAGGAGTTGCCCCATCTCAGTGAGCTGAAGATATGCCCCTTTATGGCTGTGTGAAACCCAGCACTGCTGAGCAGCAGGGGTAAGTGTGAGAGGGAGGGGTGGTGTCCACTCTTGCATGGGTGGAAGGCACATTTTTGCACATGGGGTTCCCCTTTTGTTTACTGGTCTGATCTAACGGGGTCCTCTGAGCAGGGGGTAAACTGCAATGCCTCCATGTTCTGTCAAGGCAAGGTTTTTTGGTTGGTTCTGTGAGTGCAGTTCCATGGGGATGAGACTGAATGTAAGAGTGTGGGTAGGTGGCTGGGTTCTCATCTCTCTAATGGGCATGTATTTATTGTTTTCCTTTGTGCCTCAGGTTTCTCTCATGTCCTGTGTGTTTTGTAAAGCTCACACAAAGCCTTGCTCTGGCATTGCCCTGGAACTAGGAAAGAAGATAAGAGAGCTTCCTGTTCGAAGATACAGATATTGATAAGTGTGGCTTGGTGTTTTTTCTGCACAACATCCTCTTTCTGTGTGTGTATTTGGAGAAGCTGTTCTTCACTTCTCCTCTAAAATGCCTCTGTGCAGCACTGCTGATGCAGAATGGTTGCCACGTCCCCTGCAGAGCGGACTGATTGATCCCCACATACACACGTACATAATCTGTTGAGGGATTCTTCACAATAAGAGGCACTTTGCAGAAGTAAATTATTATTACTATTGTACCATTACTTCACTCCTTTGGAATAAGGCCATTTGTCCCCCACAAACTATCAGCATTCCCTGCTAGACAAATAGTAGTGCAGATACCCTCAGTATGAGTCACTGGACTGCTGCAATAGAAAGGCAGCTCATCCTCAGATAAGAAACACATTACCAGTGCAATGCCTTCAGTCACACCTGACTCAGAAACTGGAATCCCAGGGCTGCTTTCGAATCCACATTGGTATGACTGTCACTACCCTGCCTTAGCTTGCCTGAGATTTTCACTTATCATGATGTCAGAGCAGGACCTGTGTGTCTCCAGTGGACTCTGAATGACTACTGTAACCCATTGTCCTAGTGAAAATAATTCCAGGGTGGGCACTTCCAAAGCTGCATTCATAGAGCCACCCCATGGGTGAAATGGCAACCTGAGAGTCATGCTAAAAAATTTAATCTTGAAAGTCATACTTCTACATCTGATTATATAAACAAGTGTTTGTCCTGAAGCTGCCAGTCCCGGTAATGGGATGCCCTGTCAGCAGCTTGGTGTTTTCACCCCCAGATATCCCCCTAAGGAGTTACTTGCAGACTCATCATCGGTTGTCCCATTCTCTCAAGGATAGGCACAACTCAAAACTATTTCTGGGCCTTGTTCAGAAGCTTCACTGAAGAAGAATTCAGGATGGTTTAGAGATTTATTCCTTAAGCAATCCTGTAGCAGTAATGTCTGCTTTAATGTGTAGTGAGGGATATCTAAAGGTCTTTACTTCCTCCTGACTTTGAATGACCAGGGCTTTGGCTGTTGTTAATTTTTCAGGTACTTTTTGTACTTGGGAAGACTGCCTTGAACTAAACTGGGAGAGCAAAGGATGCCCACCTTTTCCATTGTACTATCTTCAGTCACTGTGGTATATGAGAGAGTGCACTTTTTACTGTAGTGGCAGGATTCAGTGCAGTTCAATGTGCTGTGGTGTCTGAGCTGTGGGTGGCAGTCATTGATCTGTGCCCAAAGGCTTTGGCAGACAGTGGTTTGAAGACTGAGTGCTGGTACCTGCATGTTTGCCTCCTCTGAGGTGTGATACAGCATCATATTTCTACATACAGAGCCTTGTACAAATGTGTAATGAAAATTACCACAATGTCCAGAACAAGCCTGTTCTGAGGAGTATGGCACTCTGATTCTTGCCAACCGAACTGCAAGAAGGTTTGAAAAAACAGTTAAAACCATATTCAGAAACCAGTGATAAATACGAAACCTGCTTGCCCTTAGGAATTTGGCTGATTTCACTACCTTGATTTAAGAATCAGCAATAAAAAAGGCCAGACCTGCAAGATGGCACAAGTCAGTGCAATTTCACTGAACTAAATGGAGCTGTGGTGCAATGTGCATCACTGAGTCACACAGTTCAAGGCCTTAAAAGCCTGAAGTTGATGGATATTCCCTGCTGATAGCTGATTGTTATTGGTACACTTTGGTACATTGCCTCTGAAGTGCAGTACTCTATCAATTCAGCACATTACATGAGCCTCAGGCTTGCTTCACTTTTGTTCAACTTTTTTTTGGGCACCAGAATTCGCTCTCATTTTATGGTGATGTAAGTTTGGAATAAAGCCACAAAGCACTGGCAGCACTCCTTCATGTACGGATTTCTGCAAACAAGAAGTATGTTTGTCCCAGTCTGAAAGTCCTTGCTGGTTTGATAAGTTGGATGTTTTTCAGGTTATTTTTATTTCTTTCTTTTATTTTTCTTATTGCTCACTCGCTAGAGCAAAAGGGCTAGCCACACTTAGAGTATTTAGAGATGTACATGCCTTGGTCTCGGATTCCCTGCAGGCAAATGATGATAAATGTGGAGGAAACGAAAGGTGGCTTTTAGAGAATGACCTTAGGAAACAAAATCTGAAAAAATAGTTGCTATGCCTTGTGTTTCACTTTATCTGTGAATACCCAGGGAAATTAACTGAAATGCAAATGGGAAACGCATCCACACCTTTGGGTAGAAGAAACTGAGTATTTTTTGCACAGCAACTGGTCCTTTGCGGCCAGTTTTCTGGATGTATCCATGGGTTTCTCCATTGAAAGGGGAAAGAGGTCATTTCTGGAAGATATTTTAAATATCAAATGAGAAGAAACTATTTTTTTGCCTAGTAGTACTTGTATTTCTTATTACCTGTCAGATCTGCCCTTGGCTTCAGAAGCCAGTGTCTTCTGAGGTCAGTCTCCATCACACAGCACTTGGGTTGTTTGTTTTATTAACTATTTTCAAGATTTAAGTCTTCTTTTTCTTTTTGTGAAATACATTTACAGTGTATTTGGCCTGATTGCCTTTGGCATGTATTCTGAATGGTACGTGAACCAGCAGGATGGTTGCATCATTGGACATTTATATAAAGAATTGATTTTTGTTTCATTAGTTCCACAACCAACGTCGGGATCCTGCAGTAAACCTATTGTTGCCTTTGGGCGTTTCTTCCCGAATGTTTTTATGCATACGATTTCTGACATTCTCCTTGTCAAAAAGGAGAAATGAAAAAGTGAAATAGCTACTGACAAAAGCCCAGAAGAACATTCAGTTTGAAATCTCACTTTTCTTTAGGAGCACAGTTGTTCAGTGAAGGTTAGCTATGCACACAGGGAGATAGTTCTGCCTTGCTCTTCAGCAGTGGAGGCAGAAACCCTTTCCTGTGCTCCTTTTGATTTCAGGTGTCACCCGAACATTTCTAATTTCTGCAAGTGCTGCCATTTTCTGACTGCCATTTCTTGCTGAGGCTGAGGGTTATTTGGCAAAAGCACATTTGAACCTTATGGAAATTTCAGCTTTTTCAGAATGTAAAGAAGCAGGGCCTGAAAACCATGTTGGGGAATCTTGAAAATAGGAGAGGGAGAAATAGTAGGCAGTAACATGAAAGCCTTTTCTGACCTTCTTCTTTAGCTTGTTTTTAGTTACTTTGACTAGATATAGTCTTGTTTGCCATTGGTCACATAGATTGAATGCGCATCATCTTTAAATCTACGTCACTTTATGTGTGTCTGTAGGAAAGTAAATTCCATCTTCTAGGGAATCAATCTCAGCTTGTGCTGGGCTATGAGAAATCAATAGATGTAGTTCATAAATTATGCTACAAAAAAGCTAGTCTGAATAGGCATCTCTGAGTTAGTAACCTTAACTTCTCTTTAAAGTCAGAGAAGTGTTTTCCTTTCATGTATCCAAAATTGCTTAGATGACTCATTCCCTAAAACTATCGATTTCTCTCCAAAGCTTAGATCCTAGCTTAGCTTAGCTCAGTTGTAAATGTATGTTGACAGATGCCTTAAGGTCTGGTGAATCCCACTCTTGATAGCTCTAAGAATCAAAGGGGAGCTGAGGATACTTGCAGTTTGTAGGAAGTGCCAGCTCCAGATTTAGAACGAGGGAATAGCTGTTGAAATTAGATACAACTGACAAATCAGCCTTAATTCATCAAATTGCTAGTAACATCACACTCAGCACTAAAAGAACATGATGTTTCCTGCTCTCCGTAGGCTTTTTTAGACATGGGAAAAATTCTGATATAGCATTAAATTGTCACAGAAGACTGCATATGGCTGATGCCTTATATAGTTTTAAAGGAAATTCCCATGACCGCATTTGACCTCTTTTTTTTTAAAACACAATCACCATCCATAAAGTTGTGCACCTGTGTATTATCATGTATTTTGCACATGATGAAGCTGCTGAGTTATGTTAAAATTGGCAGGATGCAAGTTAATATTCCCACCAAGGCAGGAGAAAAATAAGTTGTCTGTAAAAAAACCTTCACTTTAATAAACTTGGTTCAGTTATGGCATAAAACACTCATCAGAGTACTAAATAAAATGGTAATTTCAGTCAATACAGAAAGAGTACCAGAGTGTGTTTTTTGAAATACACGCTCTTGATGCAATTCCCTTGCTTAGTACTTTCTTCTGGGAAATAAACGTTGTACATGGTTCATTTTGCTAGCAACTCATCTCATTTATTCACCTGAGTTTCATACAGTTCAGCTTTAATTCTGCAGGAGGAATATTTACCATATAAAGGATGGGCTCTAAGCTACTGTTTGACTACACAACATATCATACTATACCTTGAATAAGAGATTTTTTTTTTTCTTTTACTCATTGGTTCTTTATACTTCAGGGAAAAGACTAGATGACATGAATAGTTCTCCTGATTTTAGACTAGGGCCAGAATGTCCAGAGTCTTGTGGGACTGAGTATCTAAGAACCAATCTGACAAGACTCATACCCCTAATTAGCATCAGGCACTGTGCACAATCCTGGTGACATCTCTGGACACAGATGCCCAGCGTACAGTTAAGAAGTCTTTGGCCAGCCAGAGTTTTAGCTTCCAGATTGATAAATGTGTACTTTAAAAGCAGCACTGAACCCCACAAAGGCTGGGTTTTAGTTTCCTTTCAGCTCTAGATGAAGTGTTACTTCATCTGGGACACGACTCCTATCTCAGAAGGAAAGTGTGCTGTTTGACCAAATTGAGAAAATTGAATGCCGAGGATACAATGTACTCAAAATACAATAGACACTTCTACAAATGCTTTGAATTTAAGTAGGAGTAAGTCACACATAGGAATCAATTGGCCATTTATTTGTTTATTTACTTATTGACAGGGTTGTATTTTTGGCACTGAAGAGTATAGATCCAGACAAGTGTTGCTGCACTTCATTGGATTTGGCAGACATTTTATTTCTAAATGTTTTACCAAGTTTTCTTGCAGCTGCAGAATTTCTGACTGAACCCTGAGGACACACCTGGTCTCAGCTGCTGCAGTTTGTAGTGTCACTGTCATAAAAGAAAGCGTGGGCAAGTACACATTACCAGTGTCATGCTCACGTTTTGGGATCTTTAACAACATAGGATCAGGAAGGAGGATCCTAAGTAGGATGGATGACTAGAGGCAAAAGTAGGATCTGAAACTATTTCAAGGAAAATACAAATGTGATTCCAGGCCTTTTTGTAAGAGTTTCCTCCCGGGAGAAAACAAGGATCTAATCTCACCTAATATTAGACAGGTGCAGTGTAGGTGGCTGCCTTTGGGATAACCTCCTTCATAAGTGGAGTGAAAGAGGGGCCTAAGGGTCATAATTGATTTTCTCTGTCCTACCATCTGTCTTAGGATAAGATTGACCACAGCTGCACTTACAAAAGCCTGTTTGTCCATTAACTGCAGAGAGACCTTGGAGGATAGTTGAGGTGTACATGTCTACACTGCAATCCTCTACAGTTAAAGGAGGTGATTGTTACCCCTGCACTTCTTGTCCAAGACCCTTCTCTATCCCTGCAACTGAGTAAGGTAGCAATGTTCATCTGCTATGAAGTACTTCTCTAAAATTTTCCCAGTCCTTCTGCTGAATTTTCTCTAGCCAGCAGGAAATGCTTTCAAGAGGCCCAGTTTGAACCAGGTACGTAACTTAACGCTAGGCATATATTGAAATTACCTGATGACCCTATGTCTCATTGATTTAGACATGACTTATTCACCTTTAAGCAGACTGTGGAACAAAGCACTCAGACCTCACACCTATCAAACGCTCGTATTATATAAATTCTGCATCATAGGTAGAGTCATTTCAGATTATTGCAAGCAGTTAAGTAGAAGGTAGTTTTATCTATTGATACGGGGAAACTGTTGAAACAAATTGTGCAAAGCCTTTGTTGCACTATTATTTTCCCTGAAGGTGATAATGAGGATTCAATAATGCAAATCCCTTTGAAAATGAAAAATAACACATAAGATCATTGTTTCTGTGCCCTTTGGTTGCAAAGGCTAAAATAAAGATCTAAGTCTTCTTCCTCCTCTTTTCAGTGGCCGGTCTCTTTGCACCCTTAGTTTTATTATATCAAGTTCATAAATCTCATGCAAGTGGTAAGGATTGTAAGAAGAAAATCACTCTATCAGGTGAGTTTGTATAATTCCTCCTTGTCGTCCTTGTGTTCAATTATTGTCATCCTTAATGGTCTTGTTTCCCCTGCGTATAAAAATAAATGGTCTTGTTTCCCCTTTGCATGTATAAGCTACATATACATGCAAAATTAAGTATAGGAAAATCAGCTGCTTGCTTTATTGGCTTATGAGGATACGCTACAGAGGTATCTGATGCTCCTAGAATCCGGGAAAAAGTACCTGAAAAAGAATTGCCATTTTGCACAAAAATTTCTTGATATTGTCTGAGCCTTCTAACTTACATCTTTAAAAATAGGGTCAGTGTATATTGGCCTGTATATCGGTGGGTACTTTGACCATGCCAGGGGAAGCTGACAATAATAGTCCAAGTTCCTTAACCTCTGTGTCTCCTTCTCATCCAAATACTTGCCTTTTAAAAGGTTCTCGTGTTTCACATCAATAAGACTTCCTATTTGGAGCTACAACTATTTTGCTATAGCATTTTTCATAAGAAACTTAATGGACAATTCTAGGGAGAACGAAGATCTTAATTTATCTTTTTTACACTTGAGTTTTCCACTCAATAAGTTGAATTGGAATGTAAAGTTCTGCTTCTTGGGTAAGTGCATACGATTCCTTAAAAGAGCTGGCAGGTTTTCCCACTCCACTCCATTTTACCAACTGGAATGGTGTTTCAAACTTAGCATGAACTGTTGGTAAGCTTTCCGGATCCCTCGTTTGAACAAGCCCAATGGTGTTGCCTACTCATTTGATTGTAAGCTTTTCCTGACCTGTTTCCTTTTCTTGTACATGTAAAAGCCCTAGAAAGAGCAGAATCCTGATTCTGGTAGAGGCCCTTGGGCATTGCTATATGAAAATCACAAGAAATATTCAACTGCTGCAATCCTTCAGGCCACAGTAGAGTAGGTCAAATATTTGAACTGAGATAGGAAATGTTAAATGACACGTTGGTTTGGAAACTATTTGATAGTCTGGAAACAGCACTGCATTTTAACTGGTGTAAGTCATAACTTTTTTGAGGTCAATGAATCTCATCCTGATTTAACTATTACTAACCATTTGGAATGGTTTGGAATGAATGAGACAGCTAAAGATTTTTCTACTACAGATAATGCCTCTTCTAGGATTTGAAAAAAGCCAAAGCTTAGAAGGAAGGAAAGGCAGAGACCATAAAATGGCATGGGCATGAGAAATCAAAGCATGCATCTCAGAGGGAAAAGAGGTTGAAGGTGGAGGGCTCAAGATTTGTGCTCAGGTTTGGGATGGTCTACTTAGAGGAAGACAAAATGGTGACTGTTTAGCTGTGTGCAAATCAATAGGGTATTTTCTATACAGAGATCTTGACAGCAGCACTCTATTAGTCAAAGAAAATTTGTGTGTTTTCTAATGATTTTTAAGAAATGAATGCTTTTTTGCATTGCTAGTGCCTAACTGTCATTGCATGCAGTTCTATTGGGAAGCTCACTCAGCTTTGTCACTCACTGGCTTTGACTTGTTTTCTTTGGTTTGCTTATTTTAATTCTTCAATTTTCCTTCTGCTGGGGTGAGCTTTATGCTTCCTAGTCCATGATAGTTACCTTTTATTTATGCACAGAAAGCTGTGACACTGGCCACATAGGTGCAGGCTTCTGTGCTCCATCCTGGCACTTCGGTTTTGGTCTCCACTTTCCAATAATCTACACACCCCTGTCCTCTTAAGTGGTCATTTGACAGTAACAGGGAGCACGAGTTGTGACAGCAGTTTCTGCATCTTGACCACTTATCTACTTTGTATTGGATTGACACTACCAGTGTATTTAGGGCAGAGCTTCATGTGGGCATGGAGCAGTAAAAATACATTGAGTTTTATTGTTTTGGGGCTGTGACACTGGATATAAGAATCTGTAAGCCCTTATGGTCATCCATACCATTCTTCTTTGACTGAGAGGTGCTGGTACAGTCACACCAAGGAGGCTGACTTACGCTGTTCTCTCTCCACACTTTGCTGCAGCACTGATTATTTACTGGGGTAGCAAAGTTCTGTGGATAAAACACTGGACCAAGATCCAAGAGAGACAAGGTAACTCTTGCCTTGGCCACAGATGGTCCCTCTGATCTTGGAGAAGTTGTCAGTGTCTCTGTGACTGTTGTAAGAACTCTGCCCTGTCTCACAGGAGTGTTGACAGAGGGTTAACTTGTTTGTAGCAATTAGAACCTGCTGAAATTGTGCATTGGCTGAGGTGCAGAAAACAACAAACAAGAAGGAAGGCTGAAACTGCTGTCAGGCATAAGCTGAACACATGGGCCCAAGGCAACCAGGCTACATCACTTGGTTTTGTAAAGAAAAATTGATTAATCCTTATGAAGTGCTGAGATATGTAAAATCCATAGAAAATCCCAAATATAAGTACACTGAATAACAGAATATCTGCTTGCATGCCTATGAAAATCCCTGCCAGTTTTGGATTTTTTTTTTTTTTTAAACTGAACCTAGTGTTTGCAGCAGTTCTTTTTAATCTGCAGAATTACATAGTGCAATATTCAGAGCTGGGAAAAAAATGTTAAATTCAAATAAACCTCAGGATTGAATTTTTGGCTATAAGACAGACTGAGCTGAAACTTAATTGCATCCTTGGAAGCTAATCTAGTGGCCATTTGCAGTGGTGGGGGGGCACATTAGGGAGTTTTTTCCATTCACAGCTTTGTTTTCTAATATATATTCAAATGTAAGAGTAACTTCTTATTTTAGAAATACATCCAGAAATAAATCGTATTTCACCAGTGCAGTAACAGAGACAGGTCAGGGGAGTGAGGAGTTACACTTGCAGTTCTCCATTTGCTGCTTTTGAAGGTGTCACCTTCACACAAAGCATCAATCTTTTCCCCACTGCAGAGAACAGAATGGCCTTTGCTACCTGCAAAACACACCACACTGCTGCTGATCCCCCATTTCTGCACTAATCAAAGTTCTGTGCACTGATTTCTTTAATTGCACAGGTGAAATTTGAATTAAAATAGATGTCCCATTAGTTCCAATCTGACTGAATGAGACTACAACAGGATTCCCTCGATTTTTGAAAGTGCTCAAAGTCTTTTAGACTCTTAAATGAGAGAGCCATTTTTCCACAGGCACTCTTCAATTAGAAATAACAGTGATGAGGTGAGGGTTGTCTGCATTTTTCTGAACATCCAGCCAGAGACATACATGACAAAAAGTCATCTGCCTGACTAATGAGGAAAGCAACCCCCTTCACATACTTAGTTTATACTTTTGATAGTGTTTCTGGGAGGTGATGTACATAGAGTGGCACACTGACTTGCATCAGTGGCTTAGGGGTTTTGCAAATGTGCTGAAGTTTTTGTAGCATAAACAGACTTTGTAGGTGGACACCTGGCTGCAAAGAACTTTTCGAAAGTTCTCTGAAGGTGAGAATTTCTTCGTGCTGGCATACTACAAGTCAGTGCTTTTACAGTAAGTAAGGACTTGGGTCTGTAACTGTTGTATGTCTTCAGCCTTCATAACTCAAGTAACCAAGGGTGGAACAAAAAGCCATGAAGAAAGAAGCCCTTAGTCACCTGGCAGCTTGCAGGGTGAAGCAAAGGCAGGCGTGGGCCATGACCATGTGGATGTTGAAGTGATGCCAGGGACTCCCTGATTTCATTATGCTCGACTGTGCTGAGAAACAAATGGGCCCCTGTTCAACCTTTCTCTCCCACCTTCCCCCTTTATTTCCCTCTTTTTCCCACCCTCTTTTTCTGTATTCTCACAAGTTTCTTCCTCATCTGCTAAAAATCCGCTTGCCTCATCATGACATCTCTTGGCAACTCTGTGTGAACAGCATGGTTACCGGAGCACAGACACAAAATTTGGCCTTACAAAGTGCTCCCTGGGCTTGTACTACATGCCCACGAACTCTTGTAATGCCATTGCAGCTTGCTACCTACCCCAGAGAGCAGAATTAAGCAGAGAATGTAAAGATAACCCCTCTACTCTCAGCAGCTGTGTTTGCAGAGAGTTAGAACATGTCCACTTTTTTATCTCTTGCTTATGTATGATAATCCCATCTGCCCCACAATTTATTTCTCTATATTGAAGAAAATTCATTGTTTATGAATTCCAATTTGCAGAGACCAAACAGCTGAATCCAAGGGACTTTCATAAAGAAATCAACATTTGCATCAAAGGTCAAGGGAAATGATCAGACAAATCATCTGTCTTAGTCCATCATGTTCATTTTGCCTTGAGAAGTTCAGATAATCACACATACTTACTTATGACTTCAAACTGGGCTGAGATCCTAATTTCTACCTACTTATTCTAGGTAGAGAGTAATTAATTTCTTTGCTGTCACTCCAAATAAACTATAAGTTCTTCATGAAAGACTTATTGAGGGCAGATGTAACTCCTGAGCCTTCTGGTCAATTCTGATCAGAGGAAATAAGAGCAACACAGCTTTAAAAAGGAAAACAAGCAAGCAAAAAAGGAAACGATCAAAGAGCCTCTCTTTAGAGTTACAAATCCCATTTTGATAAGATGGCATTTTACATAGATATGTGAATGCTTCTCTTTTGCACCCACCAATACATTTATTTTAAATTTTTTATTACAAAAAAAAAAAATTGTTCTCCAAATAACTCCACCTGAAACATTGGAAATATCTTTGTCCCATAGTGAGAAGGAGCCTTACCTCCATTGGAACTGGTGGCTCACAGCCCATGAGCACGTCTCACCTGGAACAGATAAGCCTACTGCACTTAATCCCTTTATTTCTGTCCTGTTGATGATGACATGACAATTCCAAGCATTGTTTTTTCAGTGAAAAGAGGTCACTTTTAATTGTCATCCTAAATGTAGTTGCAAATTCCAGCTGAGCATTTGAATACCTGTTTTAGACCTTTTTCGTGAGTGAAAAAAATTTCACAGCCCCAATTTCTACTGTTTTGACACTATCTTTTATGAAAGTGTCAGTCTCTGACTTGTAGTGTAATTATTGCAGTGACACTGACACCTGTATATTGGTGCTATTAACACTTCCATTTCGTGTCGTCTAGATAAGAGCTGGCTCTTGGAAATCCTTCGGTTGAGTTATTTGCCTCAGGATGTGCCTGCAATGCCAAGATAAACAAACCATAGGATTTCTGGCTTTTTAAAGTCGATACTGAAATCTTAGTTGTCTTTATATGTGACACATTCAGTGCACACTAATTTTCTGTTGAAACTGCATTTTTTATAGGTGTTATTTAGTGTGTAGTGTTGATTGAGAGACACAGAGGACTAGAATAGTTCATATTAAATTCCTGCAGGAAACTCCTTTGTAAAATACAGGAATTGGTTCAGATTTTTGCAGCAGGTATAGAATTTGGAACTTTCTGGCTGACTAGCTCTATGAATTTTTATATGTTATTGCTTCTCAATACATGCAGCTGTCCTGGAGGGGAGAGGAAGAAATGCTCTTGCCATGGAAGTTCCAAACAGCAGAATTTCTCACTGTCTCTAGGACACTAGTAAAACTATAGCCACAGACATTCTCTCTCAAGCTAATTTAAAAAAGAAAACCACAAAAAGTTTGCATTTCACTAAGCATATTGCTTTAAATGATTGCTTTAATCCAAAATAAATGGTGCTGCCATTTGTGCTGCCATTTGTACTGCCATGGGGTCATGTTCCATCTCGTAACCCTCGCTAACCACCTGTGCCTGCTGCTGCCTCTTTTGTGGTGATGTGATCAGTGATATGATTTATGGTGAGTCAGATGGGAGAACAGATGGAACTGAAAAGTGCCTCACCTGAAAATACGATCTGCTGGGTCACTTGCACATGCTTGCCCAACACTGGTGTTGGTACGAGGGAGGCACCGAGAGCAAGGAGACAGATGAAGAAACTGACTGGCCTTGGCCTTGGTTCTGTACTACAGAAAATAAAGAAAGTGTACTTCTATCACAAATATTCTCAGAAGGAGTTCAGCTGGTCCTGCTGCAGAGAGCAGTTTGAGTACAGGCTTGGTTTGTCTAGTCAGAAGAGTGGGTGAGGAAGAGTCAAGGATCCTCAAGTCCAGAATCTCATGCCAGTTGATGACTCAGCTACAGAGAGATGTACCAAGCTCAGCATCAAGCTCAGACTTTCTCATGGTTCTCATCACGATTCCCACTCAGTTCAGTCTGAATCAGAAGCAACTCTTTCATAGTCAGCAGAGTTATGCTGTCATAATACCTGCATGACAGGACAATTAAGCCTTATGTCAATAATTATCCAGTTTCTTCACTTTGAGCATTCCCGACCATTTTAGCAATGCTTTCCACATCTTCCCCTTGTGTTCTTATCTTGTCTGGCAGACTGGGGTTGCTTGATTTTTCCCTGATGCCAACCATTGGCTTCAACATGGCTTTTGTGGCTTGCTTTGAGGAGCAGGGGGCTGCCAGTGCTGCGAGATGTGTTGGCATCCTCCCCCTTGTGCTGTCTGGGAGAATGGATAGATGATGCCTTAACTGTGACCCAGATGAGGAACCCTGGTGCTCACTCTTCTGCTCTGACAGGCACTCCAATGAAAGTCTTTTAATGTTCTCTCATCTGAGTTGTCCTTTTGAACTCCAATTTCACTAGTTTGGAAATGGTTTCTGCATTAATTAGTAGGTCTCTGCTCTTGAAATTTTCAAATCAAACAATTGACAACACACACACACATACAGACACAAATACATCTATGCTTATTCATTGCTATTAATATTAAAAAAAAAATCCTGGGTAAACTGCAGTTTATGAACCTGCATAAGGTACCATAAAAAGAGGATAAATTAGTAGTCCTAGTATAAATGTCTTTCACAGTAAAGTACATTCCTTCTTGCTGAAAGAGAGCTGCTGAAATGACAAGTTTTGATAAGCTTGCATCCACAATTTTTTTTATACATCTTCTTCTTTCCACAGTGCCAGTTGTGAGGCTTATTTAACAAAATGTAGCACATACACATTATTCTGCACTCCTTGCAGCCTCCTGGCAAAAGAGCCGATGTTCATCTCAGGAAAATCAGAGGTGCATAATCAGAGTTGCTAAAGGGTTTGAGTCAACTTTTTTTGAGTTCATTAAACAAATATTTTATTTACCTGGAGGAACCATCAGATGCAACATAGCAGATGGCTAGATATTAGTGCTTTGCCTATAAATATTTTAGAGACAAAATACAGTGCATAGCTTTTTCTTAACTTTTCCTTTTTTGGGCAGCTTAAGCTACATGAGATGATTGTACCCACCGTGGCTTCCCATTGCTGCCAGATGACTGAAAAAGAAAACTTGAAGCTAAATTTGGGTGTGCTCTCTCTTTTGGAATACATTTAATATGCAGTTCCCTTTCTTTCTCAATTCAAGCATAGCTTCTAAAGCATATCTGTGAATCACTCTTAAAAGCATCAACCACAGCCATTTCAAAGCATTGCTGCTTAACAAATTCAAAGCAGATTGACCTGTTTGCCTATGGTAAAGCAGTTTAACTGACTTGTTAATTTTAGGTGATGTTTCCAGACAGTAGCTTTCTTACTTCTAGAGCCTGATGGATGTGATTTTGATGCCCTCAAGTCAGTAATAATTTACCCTACATATACTAACATAACATTAAGGATGAATAAGTGTGTCACCGTCAAGCCTTATGTAAACTTGTTTCAGGCTCACTCAGTACACTTAATTCTGTTCTCTCCCATTCTCATTTCTCTATTCCCCTTTGATTTTCTTATAGTCTTGTCAGTTGTTTCAACAGCACATTCTGTCCTCTAGAACAGCTCTGAGACTGCTCCTTGCCTTTCCAAATCATTCCATATGGGATCTTATAGTAGTGAAACCTATTGTCAGTCAGGTGTAAAATTTAGGTGCTATTAGAGAAGCAACACGTGTTGGTTTTACATCACCTTGAGGTTCTTGAGTGCTGGCTGATCTTCCAGTGTCCAGAGCCTACAGATGTGAGGCTGGCAGAGAGTTGTGGGAGACTGCTCATACTGATGCACTCTGATAGAAATAGAAATTGCCAAGAAACTATTTTAGGTACCGAAAACAACATACCTTTAAAAAAANAAAAAAAAAAAAAAATAGGCAGCATGGAGCTGGTCTACTGCCTAGACCCATAAGAAACTTCACTGGGTAGAGCATCACGGCTCTGCAGATTTCTGCAGCTTTCTGGGCCCAACCGTGCCCTCTGCACAGCCCCTGCTGAATCCCAACACTGCAGCCTAAGAGAGGGAGGAATCAGGGTGAGGCACTGGAGACCTGCATTCTGTTCTCAGCTGTGTCAGGGATTTACTGTCTCCTTGAATATGTCCTTATCTTCTGTTACTATTTCCATCTGTAAAATAGGGAGAACATGTCCCATCTCCTCAAAGAATAATTGTGAAAGTGAATCCAAGAAAACATTTGAATACTATTATAATAAATAATAATGCTGATAATACTATTTATGAATGGGGTGGAACAGAAGTTCCTATTTCTACAGAGGACAAAGCTTATTCCAGTTTCCTTTTATAGTACTCTTTACTTTTCTAGAAGTGTTCTAGTTTCCTAATTATTTTCATAAAGAGAACTATTCTCCTTTGCTAGTGCATTGTAACCCAACAGCAGAGCACTCTCAACAGGTGTGAGGCTTCTGGGTATCATCTATTGGTCACGGATCTCTTGTGGCTCAACTTCAGGCAAAATATGTGTGTAGCCATTTGAAAGACCACAATATGTAAATAAAAAGTTGCATTTTGGTGTTATTGAAGATTCAAAACACTACCTCTATCCTGTGCTTGATCCTGTTCCCACTCGAGGTGATAGGAACTTTGCTGCTGATTTCACAGGGAATGGGTCTGGGGTGGGCTAGCTGTGATATTTAAAGAGAAACATTGCCAGCTAAGTAATAACTCCCAGAGCACTGGGGAAGGCAAGCATGTTTTGTATGTTCCTATCTGAAAACACAAGACTGACTAGTCCACACAGCGAGGGGCAGATTGCAGAATTAACGTCTCCCATGCTGGGGTTTGCTAAGCCATTCTTCAAGAAGGCTTAATTATGCTGAGGGTGCTTTTATCTTCCTCTACACTCCTGTCTTCCTCACCAGTGCAAAGCAGGTTGGCACCTGGGCTGCCACATTGCATCCAGTGGAAGGAACTGTGCTCATGGAGGTAGCCAGGGATGGCAGAGCTAAACCTGGTTTGCTATATTTAGCACTTAACCAGAGTGAGCCTCAGTTTGCATGAGGAAATATGGATCTGCTCAGGACAGATTTAGGAGTATGCACAGAAGCATTATCTCATGTTACTATGTCCTCATTATTTCAACAGTGGCCTGTTTCAACTGGCTGTAAGACAGCACTTCATGAGGCATTAGGCGTAATTAAAATTAGCTTTTGACTGCCAAAACAAATAACCAGACTAAATGCATTTTCCTTTTTTTTTTCTTTTTTTTTCTTTTTTTTTCTTTTTTTGTGTGAGTTGTCTTTGTTCCTTTGCTGAATGGTACAGTGGTCCTTCAGAACTGCTTTCCCAACCCTTCTCAAGTTAGAGTAATGTGAAGCAGAGAGCGGGTGATCACCTGCGGTACCTGGGCTTGGTTCCATCCACAATACAAGCAGATGCAAAATTAGGTGGGAGTTCCTGTTTGGGGAAAAGTGAAAAGCACAGTGCAAAAACAAAAGCCAATTTACAGCTTTTCTGTTACTCACCATGGAGGGACATTGTTTTGACAGGTGAGAGGCAGCACAGCTCACTGTGCTGAGGGAGAGATTCTGAGTAGCCAGAATACCCCTTTGTAATGTGTGTGTGAAAAGGAAAGTAGGCCAGAGGAAGTCTAATACAGTCATTCTTGCTCAACAAAATTAGAAGATAGTATCTACCAAAATACCACCCTTTCAAAGCAACACTAATTAGGAGATTACCTGAGTATCACTACTTCATTTACCAAATCTGTGAAAAACTGGAAACTCAGTCCACATGTCTGCTCATTTTTAGCTATTATGCTGAAAGTAATTACATTATCAACCAACTAGTCAAACAGGCAAAAACCCATGGTGAGTGCTACCATTTCAAGGATCTATTTAATGGATGAATGACCTTTCCATTGCATCTGCATCTGACTTGTAAAATGAAGTAAAAGCAGAAAAACCATGAAAAGGGGGGGGGGGAGGGAGATGTTTGCTTTGTTCTGAGGCACCATGCAAAGACACACTTTGGACTAAGTTTGCACTGAGAAATGCATGTGACTAAATATAGCCCTGCATGGATCTCTGTGCCCTGAAAGCACCACAGCCCTGTGATTGTTACTCTACCAGACTGCACAGACCTACCCCTCAGCAGGGCTTATTTTGGGTACTGCCCTGCACCACGTGGCTGGCACAGCTCCTGCGCTGGCGCTCGGGCAGCCTCCCCAGGTTCACACCAACTCCATGGTGATTTGTAAATGTACCCAAGCTCTGAACCAGTGTGACATTTTCTATGCAAAGAGGAGAAGAGAGGAAAAAGACCTATTGTGTCTGATATTTGAAAGCTGTGTACCTTACCTCTCTTTCCTTTTCTGTCTGCCAGACTCTCGCTGTAAGACTCCAGTGGAAAACACACTAAGGAAAATGAAAATATTTCTACAACAACAATGAGCTTTCAATCAGGCCAAAAGAACAAGGTTATGTGGTTGTCTGTCTGTTCCAGTTTTCCTGTGTCCACCGTGACAGGCTGTCAAATCCAGTAATCCACATTAAATAAGCTTCTAGCAAAAAATGGAAAAAGCAACAGTAACAAATGATAAAACTGGAGAAAGAAAAAAGAAAAAGAAAAAAAGAAAAAAACCTAAACCAGTTTATTTGTTCTTAAGGTTCTCAATTACACAAGTAGTTAAAGATCAAGGAGCTACAACCAAAAATATCACGGCTCAGCTAAGGCATTGTGTGTCTTGTCATAATTCCCCACTGGTGGGATCAATCAGCCCAGAGAACCTCTTTTCCAGGCATGGCAGAGTGTGTGTGTCTCCTAGGGACCGGATTTTGCACACTGTGGCCACCTGAGTAGCTGTGGGTAGGAGAGCTGCTCAAACTGGCACCAGCAGACTGAGCAATAAGGCCTCTGCTGTAATGTTTCCTCTTGGGCTGACTACCCCAGACTTTTACTGCTCAAGTTTGTTGTTGCCCCTGCAAAGAGAGTCTGCCCAGAACAGGCACACAACTGAGCAAAGCTGACATTGCCCTGGCTCTCCTGGGGTGCCAAGCCTTGCTGCCAGAGTAGTGCAAATAACTCATTGGTACACAAGAAAATCAGGTCTGAATCACTTACAACTTAAGCACAGAGAAGCCAGAGGGTATTTGCAATGTTTCTTCTGTGGCCTGTTCATTTCTGAGCAGAGTGCTCAATGAATTCACAAGTTTTAATGCAGTGTCAGAAGAAACATAAAGGTAATGTTTTACTACTGCAAGTGCCAGGTGCAGAGTCATACCAGAAAAACAAACTTCACCAAACTGTTAGATGACTCATGATAGATGAGTCAGAAACTCTTTCTTTGCTGCTATACTGTTACCAATTTAGCAGGCTGCAAAACGAGAAAATGGAGCTGTGGATGACAAAGAAGAGATAATTTGTGAAAAATGCCCACAGCTTGTGGGGTAGATGAAAGACAAGATACAGCAACTAAAAAATACCAGGAGACACACTATGTGGGTACAGGGTGTGTCCTGGTTCTTCAAGCATTTGAGCAATTAAATCCAAGTTATCATTCTTTCCAGCTGTTTTCAATGAGCAGAAGCAGGTGCCTTCTCCAAAGACCACTAGCTGGTACATTAGATACAAGCAGTGTCTGGCACCAAATTAAAGGCAAACATGGATTCTCCAGTGACCCCCAGTTTGCATCCTTTGTAAATTTTAGGAGCAGAAAGTGTTTTCTGCTAGAAAACTGTAAAAAACAGTGCTATCAGTGGATGTTGTAGCACTGAACAAAAGAAGAAGTTCAGAGGTTATTAGGAGGCCCAGGTTCAAGAATAGTCAGCTTTGCTTCTCCCATGTGGGCCAGATTAACCAGTGAAATGTGTTTCATGTGTACATGATCCAAGAAAGGCTTCCTCATCTACCACGTAACACCAAGGATAAAGAGGTAAATACAGCTTTGGGCCATGTGAGAACCATCAAAAGTAAGTCACTTTGCATTTTGATTACACTAGAAATAGTTTGGTGAACTAAAACAAATAACTCCTCTAAGATCTGTGATTCCTCTTGTGAATTAAAATATTCTGTATTTCAGCTCCAAATGGTGGTCAGCAGAACAATGCTATATAATACGCACACAAAATAAGTCATGATTGTTTCCTGTCATTCTGCTGTTTGAAATGGAATGCTTTAAAATGAGAATTGGGAGATGTGAGATGGAATGGGAGCTTAGATTCTAATGGCACAATCTGAAAAGTAACAAAAATGGTTCAATAGCAACTTAACAAAGATCCTTGCTTGCAGAAGGCATCTCCCTGGGGTTCTTGACAGTGTGGCATCTACATTCCCCTACATTTCAGGAATTTAGAACGAGCTCAGAGGGAAAACAATTCAGAGAAAACCCACGAAACTTATTATGGGAAATGAAAAACAGATCATAGCAGAAAACTCTCATCGCTGTATCTGTTTCCTTTATAAAAGAACTGATTGAGGAGTAACACAGTTACTGTCAGTAAGTACCAGCACTGAGCACACAGCGTGAACGAACTTTTCAGCATAGTGGACAAAAGTATAACAAGATACATTAACTGAAAGGTAGACAATTCAAACTAGGAATAAGGCACACATTTTTAACAGTGAAAGTAATTGAAACAATGTACCAAGGACTTCAGTGAATTTTCCTTTAGTAAGAATATGTATAGAACGACTGGAAATTTTTCTAGACGACACCTAATTGAAACAAAAATTAATTCATAGAAGTTCAATGACATGTCATATACAGGAGGTCAGAGTAGATTATCAAAAATGGGCCTTTAGAGCTTTAAAGTCTAGGACTTTATGGAACATTGAAAAAGTATTAACAAATTTTCTTCCAGTAGAATGTCCTTAACAAAGATCAATTTCTCTATCTATCAATGGATTTTCTGTACTTCTCAGCACTGTCTTAAGTCTTTCCCAAATAAATTAGTGTGGTATAGTGAGATCAATAGTGATTTCATAGTGCCTTCTCTTCTTCACCCTACCTCAGTTATTGAAAGAACTATCTAGTCTAAATATATACAATCTTTTATTCCATTTGAGAAACAACCCACCCAATTCTATCTCATTACAGCATCTTAAAATGGAAATTTACCAAACATAGTAAAACTGCAAAGTAAGAAATGCCAAAATCTTAAAACTTCTTAAAAAAATTAGCTCTGAAAATTTTTCTATTAAGAGTTAACTATATTTTAAAAGTAATTTTGTTTAAAGTTTCTAATTCCAGATTTTTCTGAGTTAAGTCAAGTGCAAAATTTTTGGTCAAGCCATGTGGAAAATAATCTTTACATGCTTTAATAGCTCTGCTGATTTTCTTTCATCTTTCAAAACTTGTCATGTGCTAATACCAAGTCTGGAAAATGTCAGTCCCAGAAAACAAGCTTGTCAAATTAATAGCAACCAAAAAAAAAAAAAAAAAAAAAGAGGAGTGGTCATGTTAAAAACTGAACTCAGTGATAATTATAATGGAATTTTAGTGCATATTATCAGTTTGCCTGACCTAAGATGCAGACATTAGGAGAGCTGCCAGCAGAAGTTGCCCTGGAGATGTGCTGAAGCAGCCTGTCTTTTGATGCCTAGACTGTCTTTTCTCCCTGGCTGACTTCATTCACATGCCTCGTCATGCCAATTTACTCCAGTTCTTTCCCCTCCCTCCTCAGCAGTTGGATGTTGCAACCTATTTACAGTGAGGAGATTCCCTTACTCGGTGAGCTTTCTGTTACCTGGCAGGAGAAATTCCTTGGGAATGAATGCAGTCTCAGTATCTATGAAACAGCTAAGGGATTAGAGATGTCTTTTCAAGACTCTGAAGGTTTCTGATAAAGACCACAGCAGCATTCTGCCAGAACTGCAGAAGTACTGCAGTATAAAACTGTGGGAGATTTTTGCAAGTAGAAACTGACCATCCATGTTAGCTATTGGTTAATATTGCTCCAGTCTCAGTGAAAAGTGGTGTATACAATGGCTGCAAATGTCACAGGCTTTATGCAAGTCTGCTCACGCTGCTGCAGGGAGTTAATATGTTACCCAGCATGACAAGGCATAAAGAATTCAGACTGGGAATATCCAAGGTACAGTGAGATCAGCATGGTGCAAGAAAAAAAACACCTTTTTTCCTGCTTTTGTCTGCCTCTCTTCTTTCTCATCTATACTCTTGAGGCTTTGTGTCCATTCAAAGACCCTCAGGGGAAAGCTGAGGTAGAAATATATGGAGCCAGGCACACTCTGGTCTCACTGCCACTATAAAGAAGCCACTTGGTGACTTCCCAATAGCTCCTCAGCAGAACAGAGCCCACAGCTGCCTTGCTCTAAAATACTCTTACCCTTGGAGATACATCCACTTCCAGGACACCCTACTTTTTCTTCCTGTTACCTTCAACTAGGGTGAACCTGGATTGTTGTCTGAACTGCNAAAAAAAAAAAAAAAGGCCTGTCTCAAGTGAAATAGTTTGGGAATTAGTGAAATACTGTGGACTCAAAAGAATGGTTTCTTTTCCACAGTGAATGGAAGCCAAAATAGCTGGGAATCTTGTTTCATCATCTAGCAGAAAAGCTGTCAGCCTGGTTATAGTAAAGATGATAATATTATGTTGTTTAATCTTATCTGGATGTGTCCCCTCCAGTGGTTTCCTGCTGGTAAACCACAGAGAAGAGAGGCAGTAGTAAGTAAACTAGAGGAAGTGAGAGGAAATATAGTATGCTCCTTTGGTTAATAGAGGATTCATGTGAAGGATATTGCTAATTAAAACCAATAGTATTTTCTGCCATCTGGGCTTTCAAAACCAGTTTCAGAGGATACAGAGGATGTTTTGTTCCACCGAATTGCTCATATCTTAGGGAAGCCACTGGGATGAAATATTAGTATTGTGGTAAACTCTGCTTGTACTTTAACAGCAACATGTAAAATAAGCACTTTACAGAGTGTGAGTACATGGTTTCACCCACATAATGTCCAAATGAAAGGGCAGCTTGGGGTTAGAAGAACAAAATCCACCCTCAGCCTACTCTAAGGTGCAATAAACTGCCAAATCATAGTGGTTGCTGGAATAGGAGCTCTTGTGTTCACCAGGCTATGCACGTGTGGCTCCAGGGCTGCCGCATCTATGGAAACATGGAGTCTGGGGATTTGCCTGCAGTGCTGACCTTCGGACCAGCCTGCGGATGGCACGGTGATTCCCTGGGAGTGTGCGAAGCCAGCAGCTGCCTTGCTGCTACTGCTCACAGTTTTCCTCTGGTTGACCAGAGGGAGTTGAACTTGCTCCAAAGACCTAGCCAGAATTCCCAAATAGAGCACCTCACCTCATTAACTGCATCAGGAAATACTGAGCAACCTCAGCAAAAAGATTTGTGAGTGAGATGACATCTTTATGCATTGGTGAGATCTTGTGCTCAGCACGCACTTACTTCATCTGGATTCTAGGGTTGTGCCCAAGGCTGAGGAAACAAACCTAAATTTTCTTCAGCTTGCCTGTTCCTGAGTGCCTTGTGTCAGCAAAACGAGCCTCGTCATGTGGCTACCGGATGTCTTTTCCACCTCCCACACCACTTCCAAGGATCCCAGACAGACCCGCTTCCCTAAGAACGAATGAAAAAGTCCACTTTTGTTGTTAGAGTTGTCTTTACATCACTGGAAACAAACAGTTAGTAGGCGATGTTGGAACAATTCCTTGTGTGTTACGAGTGTCTGAAAGACTAGCTTCACATGTGGCTGAGCTGGGTACTTTGAAGTTAAATATGGACAGGAGAAGTGAAGAGAAGGTACTGCAGGAAAAATTGGCTTCCATCTTAATCGGAGCTGCCCAACCTGTAGCCTGTGGGATGTCTTCTGTCTGATTTCTGCTTGCATGTTATTCATGTAGCTGAGCTGTTCCAATACCTTCTGGGTCCATAATGTCAAAGACTGAACTGTCCTGCTGTGATTTATCCCAAATTTGTGGCAAGTGAGTGTCCTTCACTAGGCAATTCAAATAAATACATGCATCCTGCAAGAATTAGAACCTGAATGGAAAGTCAGTGTCCTCTTTTTTTCCACCCTTTTCAATTGTATGTTTATCAGTTTTTAGTTTGGACAAGAGATTCCTCTTGCCCCATTTGCTCTTATGCTCTTGAGGCTTGAACATTCCTTTATTATTGCAAGAAGCTTCTGTTTACCTCTTTTCACCTGTGTTCTGGTTTCTGGCCCTTGTTCTTCTCTTGTTGACTCCCTGAGGGTACACAGATGGTAGCCTGGAAGCCAAAAGGAATGATACTGGAGGAGTGAGAGAGTGAGAAGGAAAAGGAGTAAGAGAGAGAAAAAAAAAGTAAAAAAAAAAAAAGCAGCAAAGCAGTGATCATAGCAAGATTCCAGACTGTCCTAACAGCAAAACCCTAACAGGTATCACTGTGCTGGATCTTGTCAAGATACAGGTAATGATTATTTTTGGGAGTGCAACCTAAATACCATTTAGTGTGTTGGCTGTAAATGTTTAGACCTGTTAAGTAAGTAAGGTATCACAGTTCCATCACAAAGTACATTCTGTCAGCCTGTCAACTGAGAAATACTTTTTTTTTTTTTAAATTCACAGGCATTACCACAGTTTGTCTGTTCTTTAATGGTGGACGTCAGCCTCAGAGGCACTGCACAGCAGAACGCCTAAGCATTTCTCACATCCAGATTAAGCCCCTCTAGACAGGACCGTATGCAGAGGGGTGAATGCACCCTATGTGCAGGAAGGAGTTAATCTCACTACTGCAGTCAGTAGGGACTGAGCAGCATTTTTTCAGAGGATAAGGAAATGCCATGACTTACAGATAAGTTGTCAGGTATTTTTAAGCATAGTTTTCTTTAGGATAGTAGGTGAAACACCGAAATATTCTTGGAGGAAGCTGATTTGCATCCAAAGCGCTTTATAAAACGAGTCTTTAAAAGAAAACAGAGTAAGTATATGCAAATATTGTTCTTAGCATACAAAATATTACAGCTATTAGTACAATGCGCTACTGCCTTCCTAAGTTTGCACATGAAATGTAGCCAAGCTTATACAAGGACTGTTTAGCTGCACTGACGGTGCAGGCAGGAGAGAATCGGCCGCAGCGGAGGTGGGTCAGGCGCTACGCGGGCGGGTTCAGCGCAGCGGAGCGGGAGCGGGGCCCGGGGCGGCTGCCAGAGGACACCTGGCGGCGGCGGGCGGCGCTCCCGGAGCCTCGCACCGGCCGCACGGCGCTGGGCAGCCACGGCGCTGCTCGGGCACCTTCCCTTCGCGCCCTGCTCACCCACCTTCCCTTCCTCCGGCGCAGGAGATGCAGCGTGCGAGAGAAAATTCAGCACTTGCTGCAGAGTCTGCCCTCGGAGTGAGAGGGGCTCGTCGGAACAAGCGGCCAGAGCCCTCTAGCACTGAGGGCTTGGTCAGCAAAGAAATCGGAGGCAAGCACTGCCTACCATACTCTGTGCACACGCACACCTCTCCCGATTCCCTCTTGTTTCCATTTATATCTTCCGTCATTTTGTCATTTCATTCCGTTTTAAAGGAATGAACCTTCCAGGGAGGACACTGCCTATAACAGGGCAAAGTGAAAAATACACCGATCCTTTCACTTGTGGTGCTTTTGGCTGAGGCTTTTCGTTAGGACAATAATAATATTGTTTCTGTGGTCATGTCAGTACAGAGACAGTCTTCTGCCTAACTGGGCTAGTGATTTTGGGAAGAAATGATAACATTCTAAAGTAACATTTTAACCAAAACAATAACACTCAAGCAGACATCCAAACCCTAACTAATGAATGTAATGTTTGCCAGTGCTTTTAATCTTTGATACCTCAAAGTTTGTTCTAATAAGCCTGCATGAACCTATGCTTGGTTTTATGATTGTGGACTGTATTTCTTGATGTAAAATGTGTATTAAAGGAACATTTAAACACAATAAACCAAAATTTGGCCTTTGGAGCTTTTGCATACACGTGGCAGTTCCTTTCCACTATAGTCTTCTGCTGTGTTTCCAGCAAAAGGCAGGCAATGAGGAGAACTTTACTAGGCAGTGGAATACTTGTAAATGTCAACATTCAGCCTGCTCGCCAGAGCTGAGTGAACTGGTACAACCAGAAAGTTACTTACCCATGAGAGGTGGGTATGGGTGGAGGGGAAAGAAAGCAAGAGAGGACTGGAAAAACATAAAAGAATCCTGGATTGTTTCTGTAGGGTTCTGTAGGAGTAGACTTTATTCCAATGGTATTGCAGGCCTCATCATTTGGGGCAGCAGATGGGAGCAGCCACATCAGTCCTGATAACATCTTCTATTTTGCAAGCTCTATGTAGAAGTGGGGATTACAGATATGGTTCTTTGCAGAACTAGCCCGCAGAGTAGAAATAGGGAAATTCAAATTCTGAAAACAGCCTCTGGTTTGCTATCCAGAACATGTGGGGGAGGTGGAGGAAATGTGGATACCTCGCCATGGCTTATTTGGCAGGCAAACGAACCTGTTCAGGGCTGCACAAGACTGAGGGAAAGCTGCATGCTCCTGACCACGTGAAACTTAAAGAGTGGTACATAGGAGACAGAGCACACAGGGCAATTCCGAGAACTCCACTGCCGTGTGTTTCTTCGCTATAGGTATCCCGGTTTCAAGATGTGGGTAAGCGCAGGCACTACCGGGATGCAGACACAGCATCCCTGCCGCAAGCCCAGAGGGTCTCAGACGGACTTTGGCTGAGGCAATGCAGAACCTGTAGGACGACACAGAGTCCCGGTCACCCCGCTGCTCGCCACTCCGGGAGCTCCCGCGGGAAGGAGCCGGGGGTCTCAGGAGCTCGGGGGCGGCAGCGGGGCAAGGGCGGAGGGCTGAGCGGCCGGGCCGGGCGGCGTTGTCCAGGGTCTTTGGAGCAAAGACGAGCGAGCGCCCGTGCGGGGCAGGGGCAGGGG
>VWZT01008270.1:424439-590667 GCA_013397055.1 Pachycephala philippinensis | reverse complement strand
CCGCGGCAGCACCAGGTAAGGAGCGGCGCCCGCCACCGCGTCCGTGCCCCGCGGGCGTGCGAGCGCCTTCCCTCCCGGGAAGGGCTGGGGAGCACTTCAGGGAAGGGGGTGCCGTGAGGACAGAGCCATCTCCTCCTTCCTCAGGTGCTGTTGGGAGGGAGGTTCGGCCTCTCCGGGCTCCGCGGGAGGACGGCGGGCTGGGGCGTGTGGGGAAGCGGCGGGGAGCCACGGGCCCCGCTTCCCCAGCAGCACCCCGTCCTCGCCCCGGCCGCCGCACGGGGCCNGCCGCACGGTGCCCGCCGCGCCGGGGCGGGGTGGCTGCTGCCGGGGCGGCTCGCTCCCGCACGTCGCCTTTATAAATAGCGATGCGGTGCGATCCGCCCCGTGGGGAATGGCCGCGGGGGCGGCGGGGGTGTCCGCCGGGTCGCCAGTCACCTGCGGGGCGGATCTGCCGCCGGCTGCGGCAGCCCGGGCACGCCGCTCCCCTCTCCGAATCTCTCTCCAAGAATAATGGCAATTACGGAGTAAGTTTGCCCCGATCGGACATCTCAGGGGTAGAGCTGCTGTTCAGAGCGGGGACGGTGCAGCGGGGACGGCCAAGCGCTTGGGGTAGCAGCGGGAAAGGCTCTGCAGCCCGTGCAGTTTCCTTAAATGATTGAAATGCTTTTTTGGTTTTTTTTTTTGGTTACTGGATACAAGGCGCAAGCTGCATCCTTTTGCACTCTTTGTTATCTCGTTATACTCCGATAGCTGTTCAAGGGTCCGTTCTCTAAACTTGGCGTTCAATTCGTAAAATAGTAGCCCGCTCGGCTCAACTTTGCTTCAGATTTTATGCTGGTGGCTCCGCAGCCCTTCTGTGCCGGGCGGCAGCGCTCGGCTGCGCTGGTGAGAGCCCCTGCGAATGGGGAAGTAGCGCTACGCAGCCTTGACAAAGGCAACTCCGAAGCTGACAATTTCAGATATGGCTGTTAAGGTTCACGAAGTAGGTCAGTAAACTACCTTAGTACTTGGTGCTGCATTATTTTCATACATCGGTAGTTTGAATACTTGCTATCAGCCTGGCTTTTCTAGAGGAAACGAGTTTTATTTTTTTATGATGCAAAAGACATGCAAAGTTAAAGAAGAATTGCACATGTAAATTTTCCCGAGCTCTTTTGTGCGCAGTTTTCACTTCTGAAAGTTAACACTAGATGGCTTTCTTATATCAGCTATCCTGCAGGGAAGGAAAGCATGTAATCTGTCTCTGCAGCCTGCTATTTCTGTATTTGTCTATTTTTTTCTTCACGTGAATAGTAAACTATCTTCTGGTCGGTTCTGCACCGATTAGACACGAGCAGATTTGAAGCTTCCTTACTAGCTGACATAATTCGTTGTTTTGATGAGCTCATGTTGCTGCTTCAGACTTTATTTTACATGTGTGTTACTAATATCTAAAGAAAGTTTGTTTAGTTGGAAGGTAACTCTGCAAAATATTTACGTTGCTTTAAAGGAAGGCAGCTGGATGAGGCAGGATGTTTGAAAATGGGGAAAAGCCAATAATTCAGTTTCAGTTGTTACTTAGTTGGATGGACTTATTTTAAAAAGGACCATAGTGCATTAATATTGTTTGTTCAGCTATTTTTTCCCCAGATTCTGTACCTAGCTACCTTAGACTGAAACGTTTTGGAGTTGAAACATAGTGCTTCACAGCCTGCAGGATATAGGAATGCCTAGGCTTGTTGCCTTATTACTCTTTCTTGTGTTTTTTCAAAACTGTGCCTTTTGTCAGTGGGAATGCATTATTTGCCCTCCATTCACTTCTTTGGTGGTAGCTCTGAAATACTTCAATCTTAAATTTGATCTTTGAAATATCTTTTATTATTAATGCAAACATGTTTAAATCATCAAGAGCTCTAATGCATTATAGATATTTAAACATCACTTAGGGTCCACAACAGTTGATTTATAATTTATGTAGCATTCATATAAAGCTAGATTTAGAGAGGTCTTTGAATGTATTGTCTTGGTTTTGCATGCCCAGTGGGTTACCTTAGCAGGTCATGCAGCACTTAGATGTAACAAGAAGGAATGCTTGTAAGGATGCCAGACTGTTTCACCAATCCTATTGGATCAATTAAAGATCATTTCATTCATATATGCCAAGGATATAATGTGAAGCCTAGAACTAAACAAAACCTCAATTCTTTCTAGCTGGTATTTGCTTAGTGTGCATATCAGAGTATTTTTAAAGGTTTATATTTCATTTTCCTGAAAGAAATATAAAATGGTCTTCTTTTTGTAGGCATTTTCTCACATGCCATTACTCAAGTACATTGTGAAATACTCTTGCAAATGAAGAGAGTTAGATGAGGAACTAAGCAAAGCAGTGGTCAAACAGGCAAAACCATCCCCCTTTTTTGCTGTTTTTGACTTTTATGACTGAACCGAGGCAGTTCATTTTTTCACTTCCAGCTTCATACTGGACATAGGCAGGCATTGCACCTAAGCTCTTTATCTGCAGTTCTAACTGCAGGAGAAAGGAAGTATTTTCTCCTTGCCTTGGCTGGAGTTAGGATTATATTTAGAGGGTTGGATGTTAAAATATTTTCAGTAGGTTCCTGCCTTTTACTGCTGAGAGATCTAGTTTGGTAATATAGAGGGAGAAATGCTATGCTATTATGATAATACAAGTTGCAGATTGTGGAAAGAGGGTGGGGCAGTGGGTTATCTAGTTTCTCACGTTAGTCATCCAAGATTACCAACAGTAGCTGTTTTGACAGCTTGAAATGAAATCAGGGTTTGACAAATGCTCTTTTCTCTTTCCATGCAATTTTTGCCTTGCAATTTAAAATGCTTTGCAATTTTAAAATGTTTGGATAAGCTGGGTTGTGGATCAGTGAAGTGGAGATGGCTCTTTATATTATGTATGTTGCAATAGTGTCCTCAGAGTAGATTTTTTTTTTTTGTGTTAGGCAACATAATTTATATCTGATTCTTTAAAATGTTACCTCTTGCAAAGTCAAGACCAACTTCAGTTTATCTCTTCATTTTCAAGAGAATTTTCATCCTTTTATAAATCTGGACAGTTCATGAAGTTTAAGGTAGGGGTGCCCCTGATAGTCGTCTTCAACCCTGGTTTTTCTACCTGAATTTTGAGGAAAGAGTGTGAGGACTGTCTACCAAATCCAAGAATCCCATAAGAAGAATTTATGAGGGAATTTGTATTTAGTGGACTGAAAAGTATGTTTCACGGTTGTTTGTTTGCTTGTTTGTTAAACACTAGTTGTTCACATAAATTGCATTGAGAATAACATTAGTTCTTGATGACATTCAGTGATGATGCCATATGACAGGTTAGATTTTTAAGAATTGTTAGGATTTCCTATGAACAGCTGTCTTTTTTTTTTTTTAGTTTGTTGTGAAAGAGCAAACTTAATGTTAAACATCTGATTTATCTTGACAGAAGTAAATGAGAGAGAACCTGCCTTCCTTTGTAGTAAAGCACTGACCCTGGATTTAAAGCCACTTTGAGGCATAATTGAATGAGCAGAAGATTGAAAAGGATTATTATAATTGGTGATACTCTTCTAGTTTTTGGTTAGACAGGACAGCAGTAGGCAGAAATGTCATTGTGATTAGTTTGCACCATAGTTCTTACAAGAAGATACGTAGGCTCTTGTTTGGATCATGAAACTGTAATTACATCAGCAGTTAGCTACTCAAGATTTATAAGTGGATTCTTCTGGTTTTCTGGAATTTCTTAAATAATGAGCAGTGCATACATAATTAAAGGTTTTGTCTTATGGAGGTAATGTTCTGCACATGTAAAAAATGTAAGCAGCTGCTGACTTTTTCGGATATGCAAGCAAACAGCTCTATTGGATTTGATGCTTGTAAGAAATTTTAAGAATGGTAGATGTTTGAAATGCAGTAGGCATTTATTTTAGTGCTGTTAACTGGGGAATCTGTATTCCTTTGGAAAACGACCTGTAGCTACTTTTTTTTTTTTTTTTTTTTTTTTTTTTTTTTTTTTTTTTTCCAGCTGTGACACGTAACGTGGAAAGATACTGTAGCTATTTTTTGAAAGTGAGGGAATCTAGGAGGAGGCTAGAGGAGTGGTAGTAAATTGGCTTGTAGTAGCTGGGAGGCTGGAAGGTGGCAGTAGCTGAAGTTGTCTGGCTGCCCTTCCCCCTCAGCAGCTTCAATAAAATTCTGAGCACAGGACTTGGAGTTTTGCCACTGACTTTGAATCTTTTCTTATATAATGTCTTCATTTTTTGTTCTGGATCCTGCAAAGTCGCATACCCAGCTCTGCAGATATTTGTGTAATGCTCCTGTCTTATTTGCTGTTTATTCTTTCCTCCCCCTCTCCCTTCGCTGCCTGAATTCTCTCTGGCATAGTGCCTGTGGATTGTGATAATGCCTGCCTGCATTTATGTGTATCCTGTGTCCTCTAGCATAAATCCCATCAAATCATCTTCATATAACTTACAGCTGAAAAGTCATATTGTGAAATACCTATGATTTAAAGACTACCTAAAAGATTAAAGGTACAAAGCTCTCATAAAAGTCATCAATTTGCCCTTCCATTTCCCTTTAGGATCACAAACTTTTTTTTTTAAACCTGATACAAATGGATGAAATTATAGAACTGTTTTACATATTACAGAAACAACGGATTATATATAATACTTAAAATGTTTTTGTAAGGAAAGGTACTCTGAGAACACTACACATTCTGTGGCAGGTTAATTTAAATGCAATAAAATGTGTTTTAATACCTTATAAAATTTTTCTAGTGTTTGGCATTTTCTTTGTGTTTTGTTTTGAGTTGCCTTTTTTTTTTTACACTTGTTTGTTCCATATATATGAGATGGAAAGGAGATTCTGGGCCACCTTATATTTCATTTTGGATTTTTACAGTCACTTCAGTCAAATCTGATAAATTGTGAAAGGATGTGTCAATGAAATGGCAATTAAGGTGAGTAAGGGCAGAGTAAAACATTCTAAAGTATGTGTTATAAGTGCACATACTGTTAAAATATTTTTTGCTAGTTCTTTCCTTTTCATGTGGGGGAATTAGAAAAATACTGCAATTAATGCATAGTTAGCAATATTGTCACTGCAAGAAAGCAGCCCTATTTCCTATATTTTGCAAAGAAGGTATTTGTGAAAGATAGGAAATTTCAGTCAGTTGGGGTTTTTCCAAGTTTGTTTTGATTTTTTATTTTTCCACCTGAGAGCTGCAAGTTATTTAATCACTCTTCTCTGGATGTTTTCATTAGTTCATTTGGCTTTCTGTTCAAAACTAATTATTTCCTACTTTTAGATACCTAAAGTGCATTCAAGGAAAAGAGCACTCCTGTGCTTCTAGTGTTTTTCTGGCTTCTCAGCACTGAAAATTAATACCTGATATGTTTTAGCATGAAATCCCATTGTAACACTAGTGTGACACAAAGTGGAAAAAGAAGTGTGGGGAAAAAAAGAACAGAAGAGTGTGGCTGTGTCTGTGCATACATTCTCATGCCTAATGTGCATGTCATCTACAGTGTGTAAGCAAGTGAATGTATTTTGCTGTGCTGGTCTTGCTTATTGCAGTGGCAGCTGTTCTTGAAGAATTAGGAGCAGTTTACAGTGATCAGGTTGTCCTTAGTGTTCTGCTGCAGTAAAGTAAGCCTTGGTTTTACTTTGTAAGGTTGTCAGGACAACAGCTTATTATTCTTGCTCCTCGTGGCGTTTCCCTGTAGCAATGGAGGGAGCTGTTTCAGAGGCAGTGGCTGCCTTGCCTCACTGGGCTGCAGGATTGCCAGCTGTGATTTGGGTTAGCAGGATGCTCTGGGTTTGTCATGTAAAAATTCCAATTGATGATGAATGCAAACTCAGTGTGAGAATAATTTTTCCTCATTGGACTAATGTAAAACAACCCATTGTATTTACAAACCCATGGCCTATTTTCTCTGCGGTATTGTCATTAATCTTCTGTTCTCTTCTATCTGAGGCTCAGAGAAAAATATTTGAAGTTTGACAGTCTGGAACCTGTGATAAGAGTTGAGACAAGGTAGGAATTAGTTTAAAGCTATGTTATGTCAGTGTGCTTGAGTCTGACACTGGAGCTAACACGTGAAACCAACTGGGGATTCCTGTTAGGTTGAGTTTGTGATGTCTTTGACAAAAACATCAGGTGAAGTTGGTGTTCAGTGATAAGCCACACAGTAACTGTTGAGGTGTTGGCATTTTGAAGAGCTACCGTTCTGTTCTTGTTACATGGTAAATTAGAAAAAGAATGCATGTTGTTAAATACAGCAAAGTAAATGACTACAAAGTCATTCTCTGAGTATGGTCATTATATGCAAGAGGTGCAAATATTTTCAACTGCAATAACTTTTAGATTGTTGGGATGTTCAGGGGTGGGAAACTTGTTGGGATGTTCAGCAGGGAAGATTACATGAAGAAAACTTTTAAATAGTTGAGGGTTTTTTTATTATTATTTCATAAAGTATGCTAACACATGGGACTTATTTTGGCACTTCCATAGCCTCCTTTATATTATTGTTATAGAGAGATTCCTTAGTTTGATCCAGCTTCTTGGATCTGGGTTGAGCTGTAGTAGTCAATTAAGTGATGTCCAGGTACTTAAAATCCTTTTATCAAAACAGTAACCTTCTATTTCAAATTCCCTTTTCAGACAACTGAAACAACAGTCCATTCACAGAGTAATTTGGCAGGGATACATAGGCATCTGCATTCAGTCCTGGAAGCTGCCTGGCAGAATTAGAAACTATTGGGATAAACCTGTCAGTGTTCAAAACATTTTCTCCCTTGTCTGGCTACCATTTTTTTGAGAACAGACAGGTATTCCAGAGGTGGGTGTCTTCCCCCTCTCAGATCCACTGCTGTTTCCATCCCTTCCCCCAAAATTTTCTTAGTATCTTTGTACATGTTTTTGAATCACACAATCTTGTTTGCATAAGGAACCATTTCAAAAGATTATTTTTAAGGTTGGTGAAATGAGATGGAGTAAATACAGTGATTGGTGTCATCTGTAACAGTGTGTGAACAGGCTTGCTCACTTCCACTTCTCTTTAAATGCAGAATTTGACCAGTTTGTTACAAAAATGAATCAGGATAGATGAGATTATCTGAATTGGTCAAGAGCTGTACAGGTGGTTGCTCAGAGTGCCACACTGAAAAACCTCAAATATAAATTGGGCTCCAATATTTTCTGTATAGGATGAAGTTTCTACTGATAGAGCAGAAGGTTTTACTGACATTCTGAGCTAGGCTGCTTAACCTGGACCCCTGGAAATCATTGCTTGTGGTGGAGATTTCTGAGTGAAGGGCAAGCAGTACTTCATTAGTCTGTGAGATTGTCAGATTTGATACATTTGCTAATGTCTGTTTCTGTCACACTTGGGATGCTTTGTGCTTTTTCTCTGTGGTTGTTTAACCTTTGAAATGAAGTTTCTATGAGCATAACTACCCTTGAAACTTTATCTGTCAGATTCTGCTGAGTCAAATAGGCTCAAAAAATCTTGAGGTGGAGGGAGGTGTTGCACTGTACAACTGCATAAGCCTTGTTTCCTTAGGAAATAAAAATTGGTGAGCATTCTTTCCATCATACTGATCTGCAGCAAATAGATAGTACATCTGAAAAGGGTTTTTTTTTACTTTGTATTTTACTGCTGTATTTTTTTAAAGTAGTCTTACATATATAAGATCGCATTAAAACTATCAATGTACAGAGTGTGCCTTTGTGCCTGGTGATGGGTGTACAAAGTGTGTCTTTGTATACACAAATTGCTAATTGAGTATCTACCCTTGCTTTGTGTGGCTGAGCATTAAAATAGAATATTTGCATATATGCATAGTAATAATTCTTTCTCCTGGGGAAAATAGATGCTTAATGGTAATGCTTTTCTCTTTCTTATGTAGGCTGTACCCAACAGTATCAATATTCCTATCCACTCGTTTTACAGTGTTCAGTGTGCCTGTAGGTCAGAGGTGTTTAAAGTTGCAAGTTAGAGATTTTCTTTTTCTCTGTGTCAGCTGTCTCAATTGCGTCTCTCAGTACAATTGTGTGTGTTCTTTATGGCAGCTAGAGTAATCCCTGCAGGGAAAAGTTGTAATAGGAAATATCTAAAACCTGTTAGATATTTCTCCCTGTGACTTAATAACAGGTTATAAGAATGAAAAAAAACAACTCCATGATATAAACCATTCTCAGCAAGTGTTGTCTTCTGTGGGTGTGAACATTTGCTCAACTAGAAATCCCCTAAGTAGAGGTCAGTGTATCTGTGGCAGCTGTAGGTATAATACTGATCAATTACATTGATAAAGAAGTTTAAACTTCCTTTAAGAAATTACTTATTTGTTATAGTGTGAAGTCTTTCCCATTTCATGATTCATGTATAAGGTAGATAATGACTTTAGGTTTCCTTGGTTGGGTGATGAAATTAGTTTTTGTTTTCATGGACTATATTTACAGATTCTGAAACTGAAACCCATTCTGTTTCATACATAAACATATTTTTCTTTATGTTTCTCTATGTTTTCTTCCTTATTAGGAAAGAATCTACTGGAGTTGTTTTGGTTTTGTGTTCAGTTTTGTTTTCTTTTTTTCCCTTAAGCACTAATTAAAATAGCCTTGTGTGAAGTTTCTGAGCATCTTTTATGTACTTATTGGTAGTTGTGGGACCTTTCTATGTACTACTGAAACTGTAAATGCCATCAGGTTAGATTTAATATTGCTTATGGCAGTTGGACCATCCAGGCTTTTAGCATGATTGTCAGGCTCAAAACATAGCACTTAATGGTTTGTATTGCTCCTCGAGACCAGTTACGAGTGGAGTACTGTACTGGGACTGTACTGTTTTGTTTAGTACCTTGATCAGTGACCTGGAGGAGGAGATGAAGTGTATCCCCATCACATTTGCATGTGACATCACGCTGTGGGAGTAGTTGACACATTTGAGGACAGCGCTCTGCAGCTTCGAGAGGCTGGTGGAACGAACCATGACGAACCCTGTGACATTCCACAAGCATAAATGCATGTTCTTGGATGGGGTGGGGAGTGACTTCCTGGGAAACAGCTCTGCTGGGAAGGACCCACACATTCTGACACAAGAGTCAGCATGTCAGGCTTTACTGACAGTGACAAATGCCAGCAGCATACTGGGCTGGGTAAGCAGAAGCACAACCAGTGGGTTGCCAGTACTCAGTATTCCTTATACCACCACACTGGATATAACCTGTCTGGTTTTGGTTCCCCAAATGCATAAGAAACATTGACTAAATTCAGTCTAATTCAGTGGAAAGCCAGCAAAATGAGGGGCTTGGAGCACATCAGGAGAGGCTGAGAGGAATGGCTTTGCACAGCTTGGCCATCAGAAAGCTCAGGGGATGCTTCACAGCTGCCTCACAAGGTGATGCCTAGGAGGTTATCGAGAAGACATAGCCAGGCCCTTTGCAGGGGTACATGACAGGAGGAACAGAGACACTGGCCACAGTCTAAAACAGGTGAGGTTCTGATTTGGCACCTGCAAATAAAAGTCACCCTAAGGACACTGAGGAATTGGGATAGGTAGCACAGGTTGTCAAATCTACATCCTTTTCATTTTTTTTAAGACTAGACGGGACAAAGGCCTAAGCAAGTTAGCCTGAATACAGTGCTGTTGTGGTTTCCAATGTGAATTAATCTATGAAGTATCACAACTTTTTTTGTGGTATCAGTTGCTCTGATAATTGAGACTTTTAGTTGATGTTCCACTGTACTGTGATTCCACTTTATCATAAAACAGAATTTGTACAGAATATTTCTCTATTACAGTATTGTGAGGATCTTTTTACAAGATCCGTTATGGTCTTGTATTATCAGCTCATATTATATATTCTTTGTTTAAAAGAGTAGACAGGAATTCCCAAATAAATTATTAGCGGTTAAATATTTTATAACTATAGAACTTAACAATAAAATAAGTGCTTAAAGACAATAGCATATCCTCTCAGGTTTGGCTTCAGATATACTTTGCTCAGCTTGTCACTGAATTTTAAAACATGATTAGCAATACTAGAATTTGAATGTGTGAATTTCTATTGAGCAATTCCTTTAGATCCAAAAGATTGTTTTAGCGTTAAAGAGCAGGATGTGAATTTGAAATTGGCTCTCAGCAAGTCAAACTTAGATTTGTATTTGCTTCTTTTGCTACTAATTTTAGTACTGTGAAACTTGTGATAACCTACGCTAGAGGTACCCATGTGGCTGGAAGAAAAAAGCTGTGATTTGTCTGAGTATTTAAAAATACAAATTAAAATGCTTCAGTTCTGAAAACATCTTCTGTTTGCACTTTTTTAACGTTCAGCCTTAACCTCTTAGTTTCATTAGCTATAAACAAGAGCCAGCAGAACCTCAGAAGCTTGAGATGACTCCTGCTCTTGCTCATCCAGATTCACAGTGGTTATACTTTTAAGTATTTCTGTGTTTACCAAAGCATGAACCAGACCTTCAGATCCCTGTTTTGGTTTTTAGAATCCATTTTATTAAGTGTTTAAAATTTCAGGCGTTTGTATAACATTCTGCTTCAGTATGAAAGAGGTTGCAAATACATGCTGAGATAATCAAAACAAACAGGAAAGGGAATGGAAAGAATTTCCTTTAGGGTAAAATTCCTTGAAGTTGAAATAACCCTGAGAGATAGTGCTTGTCAGTTGGCAGGGAAAGTTAGGACTTGCCTTCTGAAGATTTTTTTGCTGGAAGTGGAAGAACATAGGAAAGCTCAGTGAGATGTCCTTTTTAAGCCATACTTCAAGCAAAATGAATTAAAACATTAAGTCTATTAAACTGATGAATCTCCAAAATTGTTGTATTAAGACTGATGATAGGTACAGATCTGCAGCCCAAGCCTGAAACCTCCTTTGCTCTGAACTGAACTACTCATTTCTTTTATAATCCAGTTGCTGTAGGAAATAACTACAATTGTCTTTACTTGTTCTCTTTTCAGTATGGTCCTGTATCAGATATTTCCTTAATTCCAGGTTGTACCAAAAGCAATTTTTAAAAATACCATTGATGACCTGATCTGTGAATCTTTCTACTATGTTGAGGTGCAGCTCTGGAACCAGCGTCTCCTTGGTGCTTGTGGGAATGCAGCTGAAGCAGTAGCTCTTGCTGAGTTCCTAAACAGGTTGAATATGCCTTATGTACCAAGCAGTGACAGTAATTTAAAATACAATCTTGCCTAGAATTTTCATAGCTATGATATGTGAGCTTCCTTCCTCTAAATTGTGTTCTTTCATGCAGTCCAACTAATCTTTTGATTTTATCAAGGTTGGCACAATTTCTAATAGAATATACAGGGGAAAGCAGACCTTCATGGAACCTAATGTCAAACCAAGTTCTTTAGCTGGCCAGCTCTCAAATGAGACAGCAGATTTTCTGATTTTTGTAAGTAGATGTGTCTTATAAAACCTTCAGAACTAAATAATTCATTTGTGAGTTAAAATGCCAATGAACAGACTTTTTGATTTTCAGAGCAGGACTAAGCTTTTGAAATTCATCTCCTGATCTTTCCACTTATCATTTTGTTTGCATGATGGAGAAGTTTCAGAGAATGTAAAATATATTCCTTTGTAATGAAACTAACCCAAATAAAATGTTGACCTTAACATAAACTGCGTTTCTAATTCTGAATGCTATACAGTGTGACAGAGTAATTGAGAAACGGAAGCTAAAAAAAGCACTGATGGAGGTGATGTGCTTTACAAAAATTTAAGGTGAATATATGAGAAGAAAGCAATTATCAAGAAGAAACAAAGTTTATGGAGTAAACACTTACTTCTCAGTATTCAGGAAGTAAATATTTTCTCTAACTTGTTACAACTTGGACAGAATTATAAAAATATTGTGTCTTCATTTTGTCAAGCTCCCTCAACTTGAGTTGAGTAATTGAGATATGGTTACTCAATGGGAAGGGTACTTAAACAAAATTTTAAGAACCCACCAAAACCCCCACATTATTAAGGAAAGTGATTGAGAACTGTTGTTCTGCAGGTTTAAGAGCATTACATCAGCTGCCCCTACTTTGCTCTTTCATTTTTTTCCAGGTTTTTTTGAAGTTCATCTAGAGGTGGAAAAAATACATATTCCTTGGGCTGTCCCCTCATCTATCCTCCCTTTTCTCCTCATGAAGGCAGTATGGCTGTTATATAAATTCTTAATGGAAAGATCACAGATCACTATCTTGTAATGGTGACTTTTTTCAGTGTTTAATTTTTATGGCTGTTGCTTGCTGTAGTAGTTTCACTCACAGATTTGATCCCATACCAGTGTTTTGGTTACATGCACCAAAATAAAAACACAGCTTGCTATATTTGCTTTGTATTTTTCTATTTCTTTACTGGGTTTTTTTGTTCATTTAAAGTAGCTTTCAACAAAATTGCAACTAATTGCCAGTAGCCCAGTTGATTTATAGCAACAATACAAAAATTCTCATAGTCAAGCTGACCACAATAAAACCTTGCAGTTATGAGATATTACGAAACCTAAAATCTGAGCTTCTAATAAAACGTTTATGGCCTTCAACCTTTCTGGCAATAAATTAAAAAAAGAAATCTGTTTAGAATGCATTTTTTCCTTAAACTGTAATGACATAATTTCTACTCTAATACTTTTCTCCTCCCACATACAGTCTTTCATTCTGCAGTAAAAGTTTTCATGCCCTTCACTTGTGCTCTATTCTGTCTCCCACACCCTTCAACTGACTTGCCATTACCCACTTGTGGAACAAAAAATGACTTTTCTTGGTTTAAAAAGCGTAGGCCTGTGGTACAGCTGTGAAACTCACTGAAACCCTGGGTGGTTTACTGTGCCCAAAGGGGCCCAGTGTGTGGTTGGTCTCTCTGGGGGCTGGAGGCAGGGCACACCTCCTGGTGAAAGACAGCTGGCTGTCAGCTCCTGGGCACCTTCTGGCTGGGAAGTGTGTGCTCAGATTCGCTTCCTACCCATTGGGTTTCACATTTATTGCTGCTAGGAGAATGTGCTCCCAGTCCCTGTGTAGTCCAGCACCACAGGTTGCTCCTTGACCACTGGCAAATTGGTGAAATTCCTTTTCCAGCTATGCATTTTAAAAGAATGGAGTATGGAGCAGAGGAGTAGATGGAGTATGGTTTTTAGACGTAGAGAATATTCTGTCCTTTCAAACTACTTGGACATTAAATGATTTTCTGTCTCAGCAGTTAGGGGAAACAAAAACATTGCAGGAGGTTCCAAAGACCAGAAAGTTTGTTTATGGTTCACAAAGATGGTGGTGGAGGAGGGGGCTGGAGAGGGGTTGTTTGTTTAATGGACTTTAAATGCCTAAATACTTTTCAGCATACAAATCTTGTCCTTTTTCCTTTTTTCCCCCATTTAATACCTGTAGGACTAGCACCTTTTATCATATGGATGAAGTATTAAAATGAACAAACTGTGTGATGTTCGGCTATGGTGGCAATGAAAGCCTTTTGAGCTTCTATGTCATCAATATTTTGAATACTTTGACAGAAAGATTTTGTCTCATGTAGAATCAGGGTTTTTTTCTTGTTTTAACATCTTGCCCGAAACATACAGTTAGCACGTATTCTCTGGAAGTTGTTCATAAGTTTAGTGATAACTCTGCTGTCCTTGACAGAAATAGCTTCACTTTTCTTTTTTTCTTCTCTTCTATGTGACTACCATAGCCACTGGTATGTTTTAATATTATTTTTGTAATCAAAGATGAACAATTTGTAGAACTTCCACACTACTAGTATGTGGAGAAACGAAGTTAATGAATATGCCATTATCTTATTAGAAGAGTTTATAACATTCATGTTTAAGAGGCAAGAAGGTGTAAGGCAATGTTTTCTGGGAAGTTAATATATTAACAACAGTTTCCACAAACTGATGGGCTGTAGAATAGGTGGATATTTTTGCTTTCAAGGTGCTCTTGAGGGAGAGTGAGAAGACCAAGTGAATGAAAACACCTGGGAAACATGAAAATATTCATTATGAATACCTCAATTTATACAAAATGTTCTCAGTTTTTGTTAGATTAAAAGAATTGTTCATCTGAAAGAAAATAAATCACTTCAAGCTTCATTGTTATACATTAAGCACTAGATTAGAGGAATTTAGATGGTGGTTTTGGATTTTATTTCCTTGTAGCAAAAGAATCCCATTCGGTTCTTGCCTGACTGCTCTTTGATAATTACAGATGGGAGTGCAGCTCTGTAGTTTGTGATCATTGATATTTTGAGTAGAATATTTGAGAATTTGGGCTGTATATTAAGCAAACCTCAAGCTTGCTTTGTATGTCTTTTCCCTATATTTTTTTCCAAGACTAATTTTCCATTATTATGTTGTGAGCAGTTTATAACAAAATGACAGCCTGTTTGTGTAGTAGTGCACAAGTGAGTAACTCCTCTGAATGCCTTAACCTTATGGCCTCCACAGAACAGAAAAATGTGTCTGAAACTTAATGCTGTCTTTTGTGATTGAGGGATAGATGAGAAAAAATGAAAAACTTGCCGAGTGAGCCTCTCTTTGTACAGAACTGTCACTGCTCTGTTGGGCTGATACAGATTCTTTTCAGCTGTCACTTTCAGCACAAAAGAGACAAAGCCTGTGCCTGGACTTACTCCCCCTGTCTTACTCTGATTTTTATCTACAGCAGGGTCTGATGCCTGCAAGACTATTGACCATTTGTCCCATCAGAATGCCAAGGTCTAGAATGCTGACCTTTCTGTGTTTTCTAAGTTCATGTTCAGTTTTTAAAGTATGTTTGTTTCAATAATTACCACTAGATACTATTTTTCTCTTATGGCAGGGGATAAAAAAATTGTCACGCAAAACTATTCTGCTCTCTTCGTAGTCCAAAGTATATTAGATGGTCTTTTGTGTTCTTTTTGTTTTGTTTTTTTGTCTGTACTTCTTAAAAGTAGGTTAACTTGAAAATACTTTGGTTTTCTGCAAAAAGCAGTTGTATACCTGTTTTTTTTCTTAAAAGCGTGAGCCGCTTAAAAATCCTGTAGATGATAATCATGACTGAAACAGAAAATACTGTCCCTTTGTGGGAAGAGGGAAGATGTTCTGGGTGATACTTAGGATATTTGTGAGAGAGACAACGTGTGTATACTGCAATTGAACAGTTGTCTCGAGCATGAAAAGAAATAAAACAAAACAACAGTAATGATCTTGGGTTGGGGAGCAGGGAAATCTTTGCCACATGTGAGAGGGGTGAGTGACTCAGGTGTGTATGTTTGCGTTCCTGTGCACACATCTGAAATGTAGGAAGAGAAATAAGACATAACTCTGAATGCCTGTTTCATTGTCTGTTCCAAGTGGGCAAAAGAAGCAAAACTCTCAGGTCTGAAACACAGCACCTTTGTTGTTGATCTTGGGTTTATAAGTCAGCAGAAAGAGACAGTTTTTCCTTGGTCTGGGATGTTTATGATTTAGAAAATTTTTTTTTGATTGCTAGATGTCTACTCCTGGTAGAAATGTTGTACTGTTTGTCTGCAGGATTTTATTACTCTTTCATTCTATTGCAGTTTTTTTTGCATGAAATAAATCGTACAACCTTAAATGGGTATAAACTGTTATATAAATATATAATTTTTATTGAGATAAAACTGTGTGGTGGCAAACACAGTTTTGAAATGTGTTGTAAATCGGTATTTTACTCCAGGCTTCTTCCTAGGAGAAGGTTTATAGTAGAAGGTTTTGTCTTGGTTTAGTTTTAATTCAGTGGCTGAGACAAAGGACATGTTTCTAGAACTTCGACAGCCTTGAAAGTTTGTTTCAATTTAGATTAAATTCCTCTGATTTACTGAATTTTTTAACAAGATGAAAAGTCTGTGCTCAGAACACATGGCAGACCAAGGTGCAGGTGCAGAATGCATGAGGGAGAGTTAATTTTGAGGCAGAAGATGTGGCATGGCCTGGTGCCAAAGCTGTGCTCAACCTTTCCTAGGTAGCAGAATGTACGCAGGTGCACAGCCTTGCTGTCTTTCTCAAATTAGATACCTGTACATGTGTGTATAAAAGACAAGAAGAAACTTGGTGTCTTTTTAGGTCCCAGTCAAGGTACACAGCCTTCATTATTTTAATTTGCATTCTCTCCTGTGCAGGGACTAGAAGTATGAACCTCAAATGAGAGCTACTATAACTTACGTTTGGGGAAAAAAAATTAAAACTTGTGGCTTAAAAAACACATGTTGAGGGAATGAGTTGCTCTCTTTGTATAAATGGGGTAATTATTTTTTTTTTACAGAAAACTTATTTGAATATATCGATATTATCTTAATGTTGGCTCCTGATTTTATATTTGCATTTATTTTGACTTTCTTAAATAACTATGTCGAAAATCTGCTTACTGTTGTTTTATTTAGAAGTAGATTGGGTCATATCTGAATCATGTTGAAATCTGTTAAATCGTAACTGGTGGATTGTAAGTTAAGATTGTAAATGCCTTTTTTAACACTGTTTTTATTGCTTTGATGTGTGCCGATATCTAAACTGTGTAATTGTGTGTAGAAATATGGGGAGGGGATTTGTCTCCTGGCCAACTTTTTTTTTTTCACTGATGTCATAGGTGGTTATTACTCCAGTTTCTCAAACACTGAATATCTGTAACTACTCCACAGTTAAGGGCGTTTATGTAAGTTCTGAAGCAGATGGCCTTTTAAAATACACAAACCCAGGGTCTATCCTGCTGAAGGAGAAAAAACTACTGTATATGGCACATGGAGAAGTGAAAATGTTATCCCTGCTAATTATTCAATAATTTAGATGTGTTGTATTTTTTTCTTTTCCCCAGGCAGTAAAATCTGAAAAAAAAGCCTGAAAAGCACTGCTTTCACATATTTCTGGTACAGCAAACAAACCTGGTTCTTAGTGATTTTTTGTTTTACAGGAGGCATGCTATTATCTGTGCCTTTCCTCATCTCTCTTCTCATGCAGTAGTGCCTTTGGGAGGCTTCTAGTTTGATTGGCAGGCTGGCATATTTAGGCATGTCTGAAATACAAACAGTGTTTTTTGTTCAGAACCATACGAACTGTGCCATATTTGAAGTAAGTTACTGAAGTTTCATCTGCAAGAACAATGACCTTAAGAATTTAAACTGGAAATTTTGCACAATCAAAATTCTCTGGTGGTTTTTAATTTTTTTGTAATAGAAGAAGTGTCTGTCAAACATAAATGGAAAAGGAATCAAAATGAGGTAATCCTGACCAGAGACTAAGCTTTAGTTTTAAGTTAGCTTTAGTTTTGCCATTCAATAAAGAACAAAGGTCTGGGAAACAGCAGAAGAGGTGGTAATTGTAATTGCCCAAATTTGAAATGATTTGTATTTAGTAACAGTGCAGGAACTTTGGATAAGTGGAAGGGTGGTGAACAAAGTTTTTTTCTTTTTTTGGTCAGGCAAATGGAGTATACTCTACTCTATAGTGTGAGTATATTGGTCTCTAGTTGCAGTGGGAATCCAAAATACAGCGAAAGTGTTTCCTAAGTCAAAAGTAATCAAAGAAGAATTAATTTATAATTTCTTAAAGCAGGTAAACATCTGTAGTCCCATTCCAACTTTGCAAAAATGTTTATTCAAATCAAAGCTGTTATAAAAAATTTACACTTTCATGGGCTTCAAATTTTTTTAATATAAGGCAGCTACCATATCCTGAAACATCTGGTGTTACAACCTTCAAAAAAGGTATTCTTTCCAGTTCACTTAGTGGGTGAAATGATTTTAGTCTATGGCAGACTTTCTTTGACTTCTGTGAAATTAGCATAAACATGTACCCAAAATTCTGTCACCAAATCCTGTTCATCTATGGGTATGGATTAATTTTATTTGGGATGCTGAAAGTTTTGGGCTGCTTCCAAATTAGTCCCTCTTGACCTAAGAGGGATCATGTTCTTGTTATTGTATGTTATAGTGTACATACCAGCTCAGGTGCTAGCTCAGGTCTTGGTATTGCTTGAAAGGATCTCCATTAATTCTTTCTCTTCTGTTGTGTATTTGCCTTGTATATTCCTCTTTGTTTTGCCTTGTGTGTGTTTAATCTGGCCTATTTCACTCTACTATTACACCATGTAATGAGTGTTGACTATAAAAAGCAATGATAGTAAATTATGAGACTCATATTCTTGGAATTAATTTGATGACCAATTATGCTATTTTTGCCTTTGATGTTCTAAGGGAAATGGGAGACATTCAAATGCAGTTCTGGGCATTGCCAATCTTTTCAGAGTTGTTTCAGAGTTAAGGTTGAAAGAGGACTACAGAATTTTGAATAGGATTTTCAACCAAATGCATAAGTTCAGTGTGTATGGAAAGCACTATGAGGCTATAATTGAATGAAGAATTAATTTTTGAATTCTGCAAACTAGTTTGTTTACGTTACTGGATATTTCAGTAGGAGAGCTGGATGAAATGTTAAAGATCTTGATTTATGTTAAATAACTTATTTTGTTCCCTGCCTTTCAAGAGGGATGCTGAGAAACTGGGGAGCACCAAGAAGGGTAGAAAGCTCTTGCTGGAGCAAACAAGCTGGCAGAAGCTGACAGAGCTAGGCTTGCTCACTCTACCAAAGAAGCAGCTACTGAGTGTCCTATAGGTGCTTGAGGGTCGTTCCAAAAAACGATGGAGGTGAATTTTTTCCACTGTCGCCAGATTGGCCACAAGCTCTGATATGGTGTGTTTGGGTTAGATGTAAGGAAGAATGCTGCCAGGAGGCCAGTACAGGCCTGGAACAGACTGCCTGGAGGAGCGGCTGAATTTTCCATCCTTGGAGGTCTTGAAGACTCAGCAAGACCAAGCCATGCCTCATCATTTCCAGTGCTGATGTGAGTCCTGCTCTGAGCAGAAGATTGGACTGCATGACTTCCAGAAGTGTCTCTCAGCCACTCCAAAACTTAAACTGATTAGGTTTTTGTTCATCCTTTAACCCTTTTCTTTTATTACTTCATTCTAAAATGACTGTGGCTCACGTGTGTGTTTGAAAAAGCAAGAGACACTGTCAAAAAGCATATCCTACAAACATTAAGGCATTTACAAATGGTATTCACAAAACTCTTCTTTTGTTTTTGAGAGAAAATAATAATAATAAAAATTCCTCTCCACTGATTGTATTTGAAAATCATCTTACTTTTCATGCTTGATGAAAGCAGATCTGATAAAGAAATGCTTTGTTTTTTTCCGTACTGCTTAATATCTTGCTTTCTACTCAAAAATGACAAAAAGTATTTTTTCCACCCCAGACAAATGTCAATGATAAATAAAATATTAAGCAGACCTATGAAAGCAATATAAAAAAGGATTCATCTTATTTCTTTGAATAGCATTCACAACACTCTGATTTAGTTATGGATTTTTTTCCCACCCATTTTATGACTTGTGAGTAATTTTTGTATCTTTCCTGCTTTCAAGCTGTTGCCTTAAATCAGTTGACATGTTCCACTCATCTTTAATTGAAGTAGTCAGGTACTACCTCATCATCCAGCTGAAATTTTTTTTAACCTGCTTTTCTGTGGATGCAGTCAATAATTTCTGCCTTGTTTAGTAACTTCAGTTCCAGGCTGATAATTCTCCTTTATCATTAGTATTTTCAGCATTTTTATTTTCATGAGGTTTCTTATTTTCTTTGTTCAGGTGGTATCAAAAGCACTGCAAATGTCTTACTGCTGTACTCTGAAAATGCAGGGAAGTTAAGAGCCTCTGTCCCTTTCATTGTGGGGTGTGGTACTCAACTTCGCTGTGGTTATACCAGACTACTCACATTTAAGCTCTTTATCTCTTCTGTGATGAAGTCTAGCATAATACAAAGTTAAAAATAAAACAAACAAACAAACAAAAAAAGCAAACAAGAAAACCCAAACCAATAAAAAAAAAAGAATATGAGGACTAAATGCTGAGCTGTTCCTGAAAATAGCTATACTATTGAATCTCTCTCATCTGTTGTATTTTCTATAAGTTGTGGTCCAAACGTGATATTTGGTAGTGCCAGAGATGATATTGTTTTGTGCTCTCTTTGTGATCTTGCTTATTACATGCTTTTGCTGTGTTGTCAAAATGAGGTCTTGCAAAGGGAGAAAGCAATGCCTGGAGCTGAACATTGTTTCATAGGAAAAAAATAAAGGTGGGAATGAAGATGATATTCATATTATGTATGTGGATAGCCGTGTGTGGAGTGTCATGTTGAAAATATAAATGATAAAGATTAGGCTCTTTATTATCTTTATTAAAGATAATTACATTCCATATTAATTGCAGATAAAAAGACATCTATTGAAATGATGGGCATTGTGGGGTGTTCTGTTAATTTCTGACAAAGTCATTTTGATGTAATGCACAAATCCTTTCCCAGTTGAAAAGCAAGTTCCAAAGGTAGAGCTATCTCAAGCTTACCTTTTCTGTTTTCATGAGAAAGAATATTCTTTACTTGGGGTTGTATTCTAAATGTGGTAGAACTCTTTCAGGTCAGAGCAGGGTTAGTTGATTTTTTTTCATATTCAGGATGAAGCTATAGTTGCATTTGAATGTATGTATGAAAATTCTGATGGCCTCAGGATAGGTCTATTTATGCTGCTACTTATATTAGAGAGTGTCAGTATTGTGTATTTACTGTTCACCTTGCGTGCTTCTTAGTGATTGCTTTTTGTTACCTTCCTCAGAGAAAGGATCATCCAAAGTTGCAGGTTCTATAAACAATTCTTCTCAGCAGTCAATCTGAGACTTAAGCAGACAAAAGATGAATGGATATTGCTTTTCTCATTAGTGCTGCTGTGTAATTAATTGTGCTTAATTAGCAAATCTTTTTCTTTAAGTATCCTCAGTGCAGTGATGTAATTTGTTTTCCCAGGTAACTGATCACAAAGTATGGAAAGCTGCTTTTAACAAACTCCAAGTAATTGCATGTTTCACTGGAAGTGTTTTGATTGAAACTGTGTGATTTATCTGATGACCCTCAATCTGTCTTGGGCCCATCCAATCCTTCCAGCTGGCTTACTGTTGCTTTAAGATATGAAATGGGTGTGTGGGCAGTGTGCTCCCTGATAAATTAATGTTGTTCCCTGTGCTACTCAGCTGGAACAGTTTGGAAGTGCATCCACTGGGAAGGCATCCCTCTGCTACCTGTACAGGGACTTGTATGTAGAACTAGGAACAGCATTTACTGTGATGGGGAAATATCTGCAATCTGACCTGTAGCTGGTGAGGTTCAGCCAGCCTGGATCAAATAAGGTATCCTTTCCACAGAGAGGCAAATATAACCTTGTGATAATATTTTTATATTTTATATAATTTTATATTGTGACAGCATTTGTGATAGGTGTGCTGTGATATTATGTGATAAAGTTCTCAATTTCCTTTTGGACTGAGTGATATGTGTGGCCTACGAGAGGATAAGTGCCCTCATGTGCTTGACTTCTTTTAGAATTTGAATTTTCCATACACCACTGGGCAATAGAGAATTACAGATCTTAGAGAGGTGAATGTAATTCTTACTATGATGGATGTTGGTATTTCTGAAGCTCAAAAACAAGTGTACAAACTGAGATGCCTTGCATCCTGAATGAACACAAGTTATTTTTCATTGTCCTTGTGGCTTTGGTTTAGAATATGGAGTTCAAGAAGGATCTGTTACTGGGGAATTCCATTTTGGGTTTTAAATAGACATTGTAGCATTGTGGCCAGCATTGATCTTAAAATCAACTACCTTGTCAAATAACGGAGGAGTTTGGTATTGTTGTTGTTTGTGTTAATTTAGAGTTTGATTTTGGTTTGGTGGTTTTTTTTTGTCAAAGGTATCTGGAACCTTGATCTCTACATGTTTATCTGGGCTGCAAAAAATTGAGAAAGAACTTACAGATTTAGAAGGAAAACCCAGTTTACAAGTCAATGTGTAAAATAATTGTGGTGTCCAAAGCCAGGGATTTCACAAGTTTTATAGCAATGGTTATTGTATATCTTTGTTTTGTTTCACAGTAAAGCATGCTGCTACTTCCTTAACCTTATTGTTTTCTATTTCTCAGTCTGTATTTCAAAAAGAAGCAGCATGTTTTCTCTCTGAAATGAAGAATTAAAATAGACTTCTTGTATGAAACACCTGCGCAGTAGGAAGTGAAACAGAACTTTTTAGCTCTCACTGTTTTATGGCAAGATTTCTGTTCCCTTTCCTTCCTGTAAACAAAAGGAGTCACTTAGAGAGTGGGAAATAAGCTATTTACAGGATATTTTCTGTATGAAAGGAAGGAAAAGGCCTTTACAGAGATCAGTCTATTGTGTTGGGAATATGGAAAGTTATATGGAGTTAAACTGAGTTTAGTACTTGGAGAGGAAATACATGGCAAAATACATGTAATCACTTCAGTCTTGACCCTGTAAAGTGCTAGATGCCCCCATTAGTTGCTGAAATCAAAGCAGGAGCTAGGACATGGAGTGCTGTGGTTTGATCCCAAATCCTACGTGTATCCTGTGATCATTGTAAGAACTAGATCAGAGAGAGACTACATTTTAAAATAAAACTAAGGGCTTATGCAGTATGGCTTTTATTTATAAACAAGCATTTCTGATACTTGTACTTTTAGATAGATGTTCAAATTACTTTTGCACATCTGTTTTCCATCTGTCCCTTTGAAATACAGTTGTCTTTGCTATACAAGTGTCATAATTGGATTTTTCATGGAAGTAATGGTTTCCAATGTACTTGTAGAGTGTATATATTTTCAAAGTTCTGCTTCACATATGAAATATATTAACTACTGTTCTGGTGTGAACCAGGCAATCTTATTCTTGCCTGTGTTATAAAATTAATTTCTGTGAATAGCTACTTGATTTTCATTTACCTTCTGTATCACCAGTAAGAGTTGTGGATTAGGTATTTAACTCTAAGCATTGTGGAATAATGTAGCTTTCTTGAAACCTTGGGTGTATAAGATGATAGGACTGACAATAGCTTTGCCAGTAAAATTGAACAGGTAGAGAAAAATCTTGTCATTAGTTGTATCACTTTTTTCTGCAGTTCTTGTACTTAAGTCATACTTGAAAATGGAAATCTCTTGTAGCAGTTTTTGTCACTTCTTTTGCTCCATATAGTAAGTTCAAGACTCCTAATACTTGAATATCATGAAAAGGCAATTGTAAGTATGGGAAAGAAGAGAGTAAAGAATCTTGTTTGCTTAATAGATACTGAACTCCGTTTTTGTTTCAAGAGGGGTACTTAAATACAAAAAGCTTTAATAGCAGTGTTAGCTGTTAAAGAAATGATGTTTATTTTCTTGCATGATGGGTTCAGTTCCTCTCACAGAAATCCTAATGTCTGGGTATTTCAGCCTGGGTTGGCAAAAAAGGCTGCAGTATGTTCATGTGTGTTTGTAAAAGGCAGCTGAGAGTGGTATATCTTCTGGCACGTCTTGGTGAAAGGAGAATGTGCCCTGTCTTTGTCCCAGCAGAAGAAAAAGAATGATTCCTTTGCTGCCTGTATTGGGTTTGTGTTCTTCTAGACTGGAATTGTCAGTCTGCTTGATTGCTTTCTCTCTGTAGTTTTCTAATTCTTTATTCAAGGCAGGGTATTACCAAAGGGGCTACTGCAGTCATGAATGAGACTTGGTCTAGGTGTAGAGGAAAGAGTAAGGTTTCTTCATGAAAGTTTGGAGTGTTGCAGACACAAATGTTGATAGTATCCCACAATCTAGAACAAATGACTTGACAAGGCATTAGCTAGCCTTTGTGGTCCTGTGTGGAATTAATTTTTTTTTCTTGGATATTCCATCAAAAATACAGCTCCTACGATGTAAATCGAGTGTGTCCAGGGTACATCGGACTTAGCGAGTAGATTGACTGTGTCAGGTTGATGTTCTGGCCATACTGAACTTGCTGTGGAGCTTATCTCTGCAGTGACCATCTGTACAGTGTTCTGGAGCGCTAGGAAGCTGCTTGGAACTAGGCTTTCCTGATGAGGATGCTGCGTCTTTGCCCATTCTTTCTGGAATCAATTTCTTCTGCATAGCCAAAATATTTTGGGTAGAGAAAGAAAACTTGCCCAGGGAAAATGAGAGATCTTATACTGATGTTATTCTATCTTTCTGCTTTTCCTACAACAACAAAATAGGAATAGAAAATATTAAAAGATTGGGACATGAATAATACCATATATTCATGCAGAAAAATAATTTTTTTGTTGCTGGAAATGAGGTGCAGTCTATGGCAGGCCATGGTGATGTCTGACTTTTTGCCAAACAGGGCTACTAATAAGGATTGACTTTCCTATGCAGGAATTATTTCTACCTACATTTGAGGTATCTTTCCATGTGAACTCTTCTTTGCCTTGTCTTTGGCCAAGTTGAGTTCCTCGGTGACAATTCCTGTACAAACAAGGTACTAGTTTTCAATTCCAGTGGACATTCAAGTAAAGATTAAGAAACCAGCCAATGAAATCCATGTATTACTTCCTGGAGAATAAAGGAACCCAGATATGACTCCACAAGTAGTAAAAGATGAGATGTCCAGGACAAACAGATCTGTGATAATCACCTAATGCACAGGAATGTTATGATGTCCAACACTACAAATAAGTTTTGAAGTACATGAAAGAAAATAGGCATCATTATCTCTGATTTGTAATTTGTTACTTTATGCGAGTTTTAAGGAACATACATTACACTTGAAATTTTGAAGGGCTTTTTTTCCATTTGTAGACCTTTATAAGTATAGGCGCAATATGTTAGGAAGAAAACTTTTGAATGCTGGTGAAATAATAATTATTTTTGAAATATATAACATTACTTTTCTTCTCAATTCTTAATTTCTTCTCCTGGTTCAGTGTTCTGTATAAGAACTTTGGATTAAAGAAAAAGATTAGTATGTGGACAAGGCCTAGTGTTTTCCCATTTGGTTGCCTCAGAAAAGAGCAACATAATCCTCTAAATCCTACTTTACTCTAAGGATCAATTGATTCCACTTTCTGCTCCCAGAAACAGACAATCTAAAAATTGTCTTTGAGACAGATATTTTGAAGCTTGCTCTTCCAGTGATCTGAATATATGATTACTTTTTTTCTTTTTTTGAGAAGGACAATGTTAATAATGATAATAATCTCATAAACTTATTTATAGAAACCAGAAGCAGTTTCTTTTGGAAAATGGACCAGATTCCATAGCCATTCTAAAAAAAATAGTTTTTCATTTTTGCAGTTGCTTTCTTCTCATGTTTTTACTTTTGACAATTAGTATTTACTATGGCTTTAGTTTCAGATTTTACTGGAGTGAGCTTTATGTGTGAAATTGTCTTCATCAGATGTAATTTTTAGGTTAGGAATGAGAAATTTCTGTTTAATATCCTGGGGGTTTTTAATTGTGTCATCTGCTGGCAAACAGATTAGTTATCTAATGATACTGGTCAAGACTACTACTGATGGAGTTTAGGGCTTTTTTTAGCTCTCCCATGAAAACTGCACTGGTGAATGTGTTTGCTCAATTTTTAGGTTGTAACTACACCAGGAGTTGGGGTTTTTTTTGCTACTGTGAGCATACTGGTAAAAGTAGACTAAAGTGATTTCCTAATTTTGACTAGACCTAGAATGAGGATAATAGTAAACTGTCCTGCATTCCATCTGTATGGGCTTTTTGTTTGTTTATGTTACTGGTGTCTATAATACCTAGATATGCAGCTGACGTAGGATTTTCAGGCTTTGTGTTCCTTTCCATTGTATGCACTGTTCTGTAAAATACCTATTAGAATTATTTTTATCCCTATGGTGGTGATTTAGTACAGGAAATAACATCTGTTCCTGCTCTGTGTGTGTGTTCTTTTTCCTTTCTTTCAGTATGAATATAATATTGTGTATTTTCAAGCCAGATTTTACTATCTGAGATCATGGTAAAACTAATGCCTTTTGAAACTTTGTTAGCTCAGATATAAAACAGCCAAATTGCCTTATTGGTACATGATAGTTCTATGATTTATCTCTCTCTAATGTTGATCAGATAGACCTAGCTAAAATATTTTTATTTTACATATGCTTTCATTTACCTTCATTCAGAAGCAAATATAAAATTTTCAAATGTAGATTTTGCAGTGTTAGATACATTCTTGGCTGTAAGTCGTCCCACATAATCTCAGAGCATGTTTCTAAACTTTTTGGATCAACTCGCTACTCTTTTCTGTCAAAACATTTTATGGAACTTCATGATTTTTCTCATCCTTGTAATTGAAAATATTATTAAGCTACTTGCTTTTTACAATACAGTTCTAGGAATAGCTATGGACACTTTATCATAACCTTTGAAGAAGAGCCATAATGAAACAGTCTGTTGGCTCAGCACCTACTGGCTCATGACATGACCTTTTGCCCTAGCAATGCTTTTTTTTCCAGTTATTGCCAGGAACTTGCACAGATAACACCTTTAAATTCTCTGTTGCAACACGTACATATAGCACTATGCTGAATTTTAAAGCCAGTGAGTTGTTCTTGATATTTCATTTGAATGTAGAAATTAGTAGATTTTCATTTTACACAAGTGTTTATTTAAGCGGTTTTTTTTCACTTTTCCCTAAATATCATAAGGGGACATGTTCACCTAAAACCAAAACCAATAAGCCTTTCTTATTTGACTTGCAGGTATCTCCATTTTGTTGATATCAGAAAAAGAGTGGCTCAAGTTGGCATCCTTTGTGAACCCTTCTAGCCAAAGGTAAGCATAATTTCGAACTGGTGGCAAATATGTTTTTACTGTGCTTGTACTACCTTTTAAATAAAAAGGCAGCTGTGCTGCTGTCTTTCTTAATGTTGTACATCTCACAGGCTGTATTTCCTTGGGGTGCCTAGAGCACCCTAAAAAACCCTAAGAGAATAATTTAGATGGCTCAGCATGCAAGTGAATAACAGAATCATAGAATGGTTTGGGTTGGAAGGGACCTTTGAGATCATCTCATTCCAATCTCCCTGTCATGGGCAGGACACCTTCCACTAGCTCCATTCAGCCTGGTCTTTCACAACTTCTCAGGGCAACCTCTTCCAGTGTTTCACCACCCTCACAGTAAAGAATTTCTTCCTAGTATCCAATTAAAACCTACCTCTTTCAGTTTGAAGCCATTCCCCCTTGTCCTATCACTGCATGCCCTTGTAAAAGATCCCTTTCTGGCACTCGTGTTGCCTGCTTTGGATACCGGAAGGCTGCTATAAGGTGTCCCCAGAGCTTTCTCTTCTTCAGGCTGAACAAAACCTGTCTTCAGAGGAAGTTCAGCCTTTTTCTTGAAATCTGTAACTTGGCAGATTGCCTCTCATTCATATTGGAGTGTATGGTACAATCAATATTATACAGCTGTTACTATACAGAAGGATTACTGTGTTCCTTAATGCATCAGATAAACCAAAAAATAAAATAATGGTTTTGGTGATTTGGAAATTCTTAGCTTGGTTCTCTTCTGGAGAAGACCTACTATGACCAGAAATAGACACTAGCATAGTAGGATGAATGAATGTCCTTGGTGAGGGCTAATTTAACTGCTTGTAAGCAATCCCGAGCCTCCAGTCGCCAAAAATCATGAGATCTAGATATTTTCTGCACCAGGAATCAGGAGTTGCAGGTATCATTCTATGCCTCCTATGCCTCTACAAACTCCTTGATCTAGTCCAACTGGATGGGTTTTAGTTCTAGGGTATGCTCAAGCTTAGAAATATTTCATGTTGGCTGAACACAATCTGTCATCTAAAGACATTCAGTATAGTAGTTTTCTGTCTCTATCATATTTCTGACACCAGTAAAACTTTGAACTTTCATTTCCACCTACATATTGTTTCAAGGAGGAAAAAAGAATTCTGAAACGAGAATTTTTTAAAAAAGTATCTTGAATTTATTATGCATTTGGAGATTTGTATGAAGTAAGATAATTGCTTTTTGTCAACCAATTCAAAGAACCATAGATTTAGGAGTCTGAATAATTGATCCTCCTTGCCGTGTTTGCCACATGCTTTGATGCAGGAGAAAAAATTGAACTTTCTGTCCAGCCACCTGAGCCCCTCAGCCCTCCCTCCGTGTGCTACAGTGGTTAAACTAGGTGGATGCTCAATAGCTATGTTGCTCTTTATCAGATTTTAAGTGGCTCCCTTTGCTCTCATCAGGTTAATAGTTTTTTTCCCCTTCTCATCTGAGACTCTGTTTTTTCAATAAATGATCAGTTCTGTAATGAAAATAAGATCACCAGACTCCTGTGTCACTGAGGCTGATGAAGCTCTGCTTTATTCATGGCTGTGTAGAACATATCTCTGAAAATCTTATCTACTACTTTTCATATAAACAATGTGTTTTGCTTTGGAAATAGTCAGACTGAGAGGACAATATTGTAGCATATTTTGCATTATGTGTTGTCGTAGTATCTTCATTTGAATAATGCTAATGTAGTAAAGAGAACACTAGTGCTTCTAGTCTAGAATTGTGTGCTAACCCCTTCTAGCATTGCGTTTGCTTTATCTTTTGGCTCTACAGTTGGCCAATGCATAGCAGATGTTTAAAGAGATCTGGAAGAAGCTATTTTGGTTCCTAAAGGCAGTGAGCCAAAAAAATATCTATGCTATGTTATGTCTCTCTGCACTGTGCTACACAGTGTGGTTCTGGAAAGATTTATTAGTTTGTTTGGATCTTTCTGTTTAGCTTAGTGGAGCTTGGAAAGAAGTAGGACTTGCACACCTCTTCAAATGTTGTATCACTCTAAATAGTAAAGAGGTAACAGTAAGAAACACACATTGACTGCTTGTGAAAGCATTAGTGAGGTCCTCCAAAATGGAAGTCAAGGTAAAATAACATGCATGTTAATAAAATGGAAGAGCTTACTAATGTGCATTTTGGGCTAGCTGTTTTGGAGAGGAAAGAGGGGGAAAAAAGAGGGAGTATTGGCAGGTTGGGTAGGATAGTTAGGATCAAGAACTGGAGAGTGATGAGTCTTAGAAGGGAAAGAGATGGCTAATTAAAAAAAGATGGGAGAAGCTAGTGTTAAACTTTCTTTCCCTAGCCCTCAGCAAAAGTAGGATATATTTTCTCTTTGAGGAAGAGGCTGATGTGCCACTGGTGCTAACTAAACAGATATAAGAAAAAACAACAAATGCGTTAATAACCAAACAAAAAGAATTAAAAGAAAGTTGTTGGGAGGGAGGGGGGAAAGGATGCACACCATCCTGATTACTTAATTAATGTAATCTAATTTATTTCAGTAAAATGATTTGTGTATTTTTGGTTTATACAAAGTGAAGGATTACAGTAAATTATCTTAATTGAAATCCTTTGTTTCTGGCTCATGCAGAAAAAGACTTCTAATAAAATATTTGAAATAACTAAGAATTAATGCAAATACTTTTGAAGATAAATTGCAGAATGGGTCAAAAACATCCTATGAGCTTGTTTCTGGTTAGTACTGGAACTGTGCAGGATGAGTGAGAAACTTGGAAAAAAGGGTTATGCATTTGTGAAGGAGAGACTTCTCAGAGAAAACTGGAGAAACAGAGCATGGAACAACTTGGGAAAATGAGAAATGAAAAAAATTCAAGAATTTCAAAACGGTTCAGGGAGAGCCAAAACCATTCTGGAATTAAAGCTGGTGAAGGATGTGAAGGGCAACAAAAAACCTGTTGCAAGTACTGAAAGCTGTCTGAAGTGCCAGATTTAGAGGGTTGTGATCAGTAGCACTAGCTCCAGTGGTGTACCCTAGGGACTGATACTGAGTTCAACACTGTTTAGTGTCTTTGTTCAGTGACCCTGCTGCTGGGACTGAGCACACCCTCAGCAAGTTTGCTGATGATACAAAACCAGGAGGAGTGTTTGATATCCCGAGCTGTTGGGCTGCCATCCAGAGGGACCTCAACAAGATGAAGAGTGGGCAGAGGAGAACATTCGTAGTTCAGAAAAGGACAATGCCAGTTCCTGCAGCTGGGGAGAAATGACCCCAAGAACCAGCATGTATTGGAGGTCAGCCACCTGGAAAGAGCGCTGCAGAAAAAGACCTGGAGATTTGGGAGGACAGCAAGCTGAACACAAGCCAAGAAAGTGTCCTTGTGGCAGCACTGGTGAGGCCACACCTGGAATACTGTGTGCAGTTCTGGGTTTCCCAGTACAAGAGAGATAAGGACATATTGGAGAGCATCCGGTGCAGGCCACAAAGGTTAAGGGACTGGAGCATTTTTCATACAGTGAGATGCTCAGTGAGCTGGAACTGTTTGGCCTAGAGAAGGCTCAGGAGGATCTCATCAGTGTATAAATTTTTGAAGGGAGCGTGAAAAGAGGATGGAGCCAGGCTTTTTTCATTGGTGCCCAGTGAGAGGACAAGAGGCCATGAGCGTAATTTGAAATACACAAAATTCCATCTGAACATAAGAAAAGGCTTCTCCTGTGAGGGTGGTTGGGCTCTGGACTGTCTTAGAGATGAGGTTGTGGATTCCCCATCTCTGAAGATATTTAAAACCTGACTGGACATGGCCATGAGCAGCTAATCTGACCCAGTGTGAGCAGGGGGTTGGGGTAGGAAAATCTCCAGTGGTCCCTTCCAACCTCAAAGACTCTGTGTGATTCTGAGAACAAAGGAAAAGGGAAGAAATTGATGTATATTTTGCAAGCAGAAAAAAGCTTGAACATACTGATAAATTTCATTAATTAAAAGATTAAGTCAAGGTCACCTGCAGCTCTTTCTTAATCAAGTTGTCGGGAAAATGCTCAGGTCGTTCATTTCCTTGGTTAGTGAGCTTAGGTAGCAGGGCAATAGACACCAGAATATTTTTCAGGCTCAGTTAATTAGGAGGGGAAAAGATTTAATGAGGTTTTAGAAGCATTTTTCAGGGTCAAAATTGTTTGTCTAAGAAATCTGAGAGCTTTGAATTTTGTGAAACTGACTGTGCTGTAATATTTTCTACCCTGTCTATCCAAGGTCTAAGTTTTTGTTTTCAGTAAATCTTAGTCTTAAAATATTGATGATATGATACAGATGACCTCTTGCTATATTTGATCTTCTCTTGGGTAGCCTGTCACATCCACTCCTATCTAAAAAATGCAGACAGCTTAAAATAATCTCTTGCAGGCTGACCTGGTCTGGTTATTAACCCAGCACACTCTGAGCCCTGTCTGTTTGCAGAGTTGAGGGGGAGGAGGGGGCAAGAGGCGAGGAAGCATCTAGTTTCAAAAATAGAAACCTCACAAGCACTCTAATTATCTTCTATGGTCCTCTAAAAAGCTATTCATTTGCTGTGAATATCATTCATATACTTTGTAGTTCTTAGCTGTTAGGCTTTTTTTTGCATTTTTTTTCTTTTGTTTTGCCATCTGACTGCTGTCATTTAGCCTAGTAACCTGATTTGCTGCCTTGTCAAATTCTTCCCTGTGAATGGAGTGTGTACTCTGTCTTGCGTGGCAGCCTGGGAGGAGAGGGAAGGAGGAATACAAACTTCTCCCAGGTCCTCCACTTCATCTCGTGTCTGCTTGTATACAGTTTTTCTGTTTTATCTTACAACAAATATGAGAAAGTGAAATGGGTGGAAAGAAATCATACTTTAAAAATAAATAAAAAGAAAAATTTTATTCCTGAAGTTTCTTGAGGTTTCTTGGTCATATTTAAGACATTAACTGGTTTGGACAGCTTCAGGAAGGGCAGGGCTACATGCCATCAAATGCTGAAGATCAAAGTCCACTGCAGCAACAAAGTTTTCTCAAAAATATAAACTAAATTTGTAAACATTTTTTGAAGTGGTTATTTCTGAGGGGGATGGGAACACATATTTCCATTTCATGTACTGTTTGTTAAGCATATACGCTAACTCCTTAGAAGAACAGAGTTGAGACACTTCTGTATGTGACATCCTTCCTTTTGTCATTTGCCTCATGGAGATTATAGAAAAGTCATCTTTGTTATTGTTAATGATGATAATAGCTAATTATGTTTAGGTTACTGACAGATTAGATAGACTATTTCTACTTTGTCTTTCTTTATTTTTCATTTGGCTCCCAATCATCATTCACAGATATTTACTCAATTTCTCTTACTTAGGGATGGATGTTATTGCTTATCATGTTTAGAAACCAGATAAAAAGAATATGGCTTTGATTTTTGGCTCTATTTTCATCTTTCCCTAAAGTAGGATTATTTTTTTTAAGAAGAGAATGTTTAGAAATTTCTTCCTGCGTATTTTTGGAATTTAGAATACACCTGTAAATAGATTTCTTTGGGGTTTTTTTGCCTGTTTTGTTCTCTTTGGCAAGCCTTCTTTTTAGAATTTTGAAGATTGGGGTGGGCTGCAGGTTTAATTCAAAACTATTTTCTAAGGACAGATAAACTGAGGGCATAGTCCAGCCCTTTTGCTTTACATATGCTAATTATTAGATAACATTTGGCAGTTGGTAGCTTTGTCTGAGCAGGAGGAAGAGTGTGGATTATATGACAGCTGAATGCATTTTAGCTAACATTGTCTCCAGGGCAGCCAGAATTTACAGTACTTTTAGATTTAGTTATGTAAATTTAGGTTCTCTCTTACTTTGCATTTGATGTAGTTTGGCTTAGAAACAGTGTTCTTAAACTAGAAATAAATGATTGAAATACTTTGTTTTTCTCAACTGGGTTAGTGTTTGCAACCATGATAGATTTCAAATTAATGTAGTATGATGTGGTAGGTTTAAAACTTGGTTATTACTGGATGAAGTAGGAAGGGAATTTGCTCTATCATAGGATTATTACCACTGTAAGGAGTTGTTGGGACTGACATTTTGTGTGGCCAAAAAGTTAAAATGAAGGCTATTTTTTAAATTTTTTTTTTTTTTTTGGGAGGGGAGTGTTGGCAGAGTGTCTCTTTAAAGAAGTAACTGTAAAAATATAAAAATTGACAAATTGCATGGTGAAATTATGTTGTAGTTGACAAGTGTGTTTAATGAAGATGATTTTTGCCTTGAACCTCCATGTTTGTATTCCTGTTGCCCTTGTATTTTTTTGGTATTAAGTTCACACAGGAAACTAAAATAGAGTTCTCCATTGTTTTAGGTGTGTGTGTACCATGAGGTTGTGTGCACAGCTTCTAGAACTGTGTTCTAAAGCAATTGTTTCATTGTTGGAAGCTTCGGGTTTCCTGGTCTCTCATCTCTTTGTGAATATCAAGGTGAAGTGGATGATGTGGTATTAATGCTTCACTCCTCTGGTTGATTTGAAATTATTTTGGGGATTTTTTTTCATCATTTACTGTAGTGCTGCGTGGAAAAAAATCTCAACTAAACTGGGTTGGGTTATTTATTTATTTCTTTATTTGTTTGTTTAGCTTTCTTTTGAGATAAAACCCAGTTTCTCATACTAACCCCTCGGTGCTGGCCATAAGATCAATGGATGGGTGATGAGGTGGAGAGAAGGTTTTCCCCACTTTCTTCCAGCTCTGTGCCTCAGATGTTAACATACAGCTTAGGTTTTCTAACTGACAGATTTAGTTTTTTAAATTACTCTTACTGACTTCTAAGTGTCAGCTTGCACTAGAATTTACTTCCTGTCTCCTTTCAACCCTTGATAACCATGCTGATTTGTATGCAGACAGCAACCCCCATTTCTTAGATTCAGTTGTTACCACCTTGATGCTCTGTCCTTTTTACGTGGTGTATTTCCTTGAAGTATTCAGCCCAGAAACTGCCCAACTATGTTTGGTGTACTGCTAAGTGAAGATTTTACTAAAATCCTTTTTTCACTTGTCTTCTCTAGGAAGCAGAAGCAGAGCTAAGCACAGTGTAAACAGATGTTTCTCTATTTATGTTTAAATTACAAAATGTTGTCAAGTTATCTTGTTTCATAGCACTGGAAAGACACAAGCTCTGGAAAAAGGCCTTAGTGGTATCCCATACCTTCTGTGAAGGCTATCTGTATGATGGATTGGGGGTGAGTGGTTGGGGTTTTTTAAAGCACTTTTAGTTTGTGTCACCTTATAAAAAATGTCTTTACAAAAGCAGGACAGAAGTGTCTGCATGTATTCTATGGATGAATCTTTGTAGTGTATCATTCATACTTGCTTTTTTCTGTTACATGCTACCTTCTTTATTCAATTGTTATGAAATCTGCTTATTAATTGAATCAGAAAACATCTGGTTTTGATCCTGATTCATGTTTAAAAAAAATCTTTCGGTTGACCACATATGTGGCCTGTCAAGTGGTATTCATTCCTTCTCTGGAAGCAAACATTTCCAGTAAAGTGCCTCCTACATGTCCATTGCCCAGACTCAGGATCTGCCTCTGTTGTCTTGTCTGTAATTACTAGATGTTGATTATAGCTAGAGCCGTGAAGATTTTTTGGTTTTCCTATTATGTGAATAATTTAGTTTCTAAGTGTTTCCTTATTTGGTGAGGGTGGAGGATGCAAACTTTCCTCTAGATGCCTTCCCACTTCATACTAGCCAGTTGCTTCATGGTTTCAGTATTTCACTGGCACATTGACTGTTGAGGTTCCACTTTGTATATTTTTTTTTTGCACTAAGATTTAATTTACTTTCCTGTATTAAAAATAGAGACGTAAGAGCTTATTTCTTACTGGAATCTAAATGATATTGCAACAAAACAGGAATGCATAGATAAAATGTTACTTAGAAGGCAAGCTGTATACTGAACAGACTATACTCATTTTTTAATTAATAAAATAACCTTTTTTCTGAAAGCAAAAATCAAATACCCCTTCCCCCAAAAAAGCAAACCAACCAACTCACAAACAAAAAGACCCAACACAAAACCTGACACGAACAGTACCAAAACAAATCAAACTGAAATTTATATCCTCCTCTGAGTATTTCAGGGAAGGAAGATGTTGACTGTGTTGTACTGTGTAGCAGTATTGGATAATCTTTTCTGTTATTTGTAGTTTGGTCCTACAGTTTCCACAAAGCGGCTTTTCTCCAGTGGACTCAGAATTTTTATGTTAATGTGTACTCTTTCCCCAGTTACTTCACACTGTCACTGGGGTCCTGTGGAGTTCAATGGAAATAATGCCTGTCTTGTTTAGCTTAAGCACAATATGCTACTATAGTACTTTCACCCAACTTTTTTTTTATGTGCAAAGCAGTTTGCATCATGCATTGAATCCTGTCTCATTCGAATGTAGAGTCATTGTGTATGTAGGAACAATTAATTGTATATCAGCAAATTGAATTCAATTTTTGTGTGTTTGTTTAATAATGTGCTTTTTTCTAACTTAGTTACAAATGTTGCTGATAAAAACTAGGTTTATTAAAATTCATTTAAAATTAAGAGATTCAGCAAATACTCCTTAGAGACATAATTTGTTTGAGAACCAAATGTAAAAAGAACTCTTGCATTAAGAAGCTTTCTCCAGCCTGTGTTGAGTGCAGGAGGAAACATAGCGACAAAGGATGAGGAAAAAGCTGAGGTACTTAATGCCTTCTTTGCCTTAGCCTTCAATAGCAAGAGCAGTTGTTCTTTGGGTACCCTGAAGAACAGGGTGAAGCTTGAAGACATAAATGGGGAAGAGAATGAAGCCCCTATAATCCAAGGGAAAATGGTCACGCAGTTTTCCAGGGGGATGTGGCAAAATAATCTGGTATTTTCATTTTAGCTTCAAGATGAGTTCAGTCACACATGAAATAATTTGATCAAGAACAAGTATTTGTTATTCTTGATACAAGTGTTTTTGGGGTCTTTTCCTCATACATGTTCCCTTTGTTTGACTTATTTCATAACTTCGATATTTATCTTTGAAGTTTCTAAGAAGCAACCTGTGTTTAAACTCAAATATTAATTTAACACTTTCAAGTAGCTTTAATGAGTTTATGAGGGTATTTAATTATTAGATTTTTTTAAAGCAAAGGCTATATATTTCTGTTACATTACCTTTAAAAATAATAGCTGAAAAATGAAAAATATTATTAAAAAATAATTATAGTTTAAAAAAGTATGATATAGTACCACAAAGGCTACTATATATTCTGTTTTCCTTTTTATGGTCTTGTCTTAGTTTATCTATACTAAAAATACATAATTTGTGATCTTTAGGATCTTATTTGTTTACTTATTTTTGTAATTGACAGGGTTGATGACAGAGTATTCTCTGAAGGGTTTTGTTCATTGGAATCTTCTCTAGGCTATTGTTTGAACTAGATAATTTGCTGACTTTAAGAACATATTGAAGTACATATTTGTTTTGCCTTGGTTTTGACAGGAGGTGGAGGAATGGATTATCACCTAAGAGTAACACATGGTATTAACTGTTGAGTGTAGGTACAGACCCTTCTTATTCAGAGGAAAAGAAGCATCTAAATAGCCATAGAGCATAGTGAACATTTAAAAAGAAATCCCATAGCTTTCCTAGTCTCCTGGGAAGGACAAAAGAAACCCAAGTAACTGATACTAGTACTGTTGTACAGTGTCTCAGCTGGCTGACTTGGATACCAAAGAGATGTGTCTTGTGAGAAAATAAAAGATTGATGATACTTTAGGAAGATACTAAAGAGAAGGATTATCTATGACAGTAGAGGAGCAATAGTGATGTCAAAGAGGACAAAACATTCCGACAGGGAATGAATAGTAAAATGGCAGAATTAAATAGAACCCAAAGTGAGTATTTTCTTGATAATGAGGCTACAGCAAAGCATGCTTGTAAAGTCAGATGAACTTAAATGCTGTGTTGGAAAGCTGGACTTCTGTCAGACTAGTAGACCTTGGAAAAGACAAGGAAAAGGATATTTATAAAAGAGGAAGAAATGGGCTTGGATTAAGACAATGATATAGGATGTTTCTTTTCCTTTCATGATGGTTTCGGAGTCTGAACTTGCCAGGACCAAACAGACCTCCTGTTATCACTCTTTGATAACAGACTATTTTGAACAAGGGTTTGGATTAATTCTGATTTTTTTCTGGATGGTTATAGGAGTCAGTGAGCAGAAACCAATTGATTTGGGTGGAAAACAGAAAGAAGATAGAGTGGGAGCTTTTGACTGGTGATTAGCAAAGCTGCTGGCTTTTGTCATCTCTGTAAGTGCCTTCAAATTAAATAAATGGTTGATGACAAACATTACCATCCTAACTTTGCCTAGCATCATAGTTTACCTTATTGGCCTGTTCTCATTCTGCCTAGCTCTGCCTGAATGTGGGTTATCTGTGAGCACTCTCACTCCAGACCAAAGGGTGTCATGAGCCTAACACACACTCACTTGTCTGGGTTGTGCTCCTTGAATGGAGGATGATATACATATGGATTGAGATGGAAAATATTGCATGAATTGGGTATGATTTGGTGAATACGTGGTGCCTAGTATATGGAAACAGAGAAAAGAGGAAGTGAAGAAGCACACTGGAACACGCTGGAATAAATACAGATGGGAACCACATCATGAGAGGCAAAGAATTCCCGGTGTTATGCACCAAACATGGCACGCAGATGTACACTATCCTTGAATGGAAAGAAAACTATGCCTATGCTATTTGTTTTTGAAACAGAAATATGCATAAAAAAGTCTTCCTAGGAAGACTTCCAGGGACAGCCTGGTTAAAGGTGCTTTGTGCTGAAATAGCAATTCATGAGACTTTGGCATTGGGTTTTTTTGCTCAACACTTGGCATTTTTTATTTATCCTCATGTACATTCATTGAGTTTAGAAAAGCTAGCTGAGCAGATTCTGTAGAATATTATTTAAAATCTGTCACCTTATGACTTGCCCTAGGTAAGTATATTTTTCTTAAAGGGTTGTACATAATGTTGACATGAATAGCTGAGACCTTTTGTAAGCAATTCATAATTTGTTGACAAATATGCAGTGAGTTATAAAGGTTATTTAAGTTATAAAGAAAATAATATTTATTTGATAGTGATCTCTATTTTGGGGAAAAATAATCTATGGATTTTACTGGTAAGTAGTTGAGTGTGTATGGGGAAGGAGAGGGAATGCCATTCAGGTAGTTTATATGTCAAATGTGTAGCTTCTTTTGTAATCTAGTATGAGCTTTCTAAGAGTCAGAAACATAGCAAATGTGATTGTTCCTTTCTAAATTTGGATTTTGAAATAAATCTGTAGTTTCTATAATGCAAATATACTGCAAAAAAGAGGGAGATATGCACTGACAGCAAGTAAAAACACAGTTCCAGAAATGTGTGGTCTGTATAAATGATATACAGTTTGTTGGCTGACCCGAAACTTTGTGCTAAATCGAAGCCAATAATGAAATTCAGAGGCAGATTTTTTACAATGCCTACACTGCATTACTATGCCTGTGTGTGAACACTTTGGATCAGTTAATTATACCCTCCTATTTGAACGTTTTCATTTACATAAGGAGCAGAACTTGATAAATCAAATATAAAATTCAGTGTCTGATTTATTGGATGGGGTGTTATGTAATCAGAATTTTAAAAGCAAAAGTTAAAACAAAATTGGCCCTATAAAAGCAAACCATTCCAGATGAATATGAATTTAAAATTAACATTCCCCATGCTTCCCAAAAGTGGACCACAGTTATGTTTTTCATGGTTCCTAATAGTGCTATTTGTTAGTGTGCTCAGAGACCTGTTTAAAGGTAAATTACTGATTATTGAACACTTCACTAAGTCACCTTAAAGCAAGACTTCATTTTCAAAATTTGCCTTTTAGCTCTTTATCATAAAGCAGTAAAATTAGGAAGATGATGTCATGCTTATGGTGGTTTGCAGCTAAGAATCAAGAAAGGCTTATAGACATTTTCTCTAATGTGTCTCTAACATAAACGAATACAACACTGAATCTGCATTCCTTAACCCCAGTCATGATGATGACTTTGTCTGGAAAATGCATAAATACAACAAGGAGTCTCCTTTCCAATCTAGAAAAATGAGATCTTGCCTCTCTGGCTCAGAATACTTGAAAGATGTGTTTCCACACTGTGTTTTTGAAGACAGTTATTTTTTTTTCTGTTTAAAATGAAAGTATATAGCATATTTTCTCAGCAGGACACTCCAGAAAGTTCTCAGACATGTGCTTTAACTTAGTAAACTAAAGCAAAACTGTAGAGCAATGATTATGCTATCTTATTGTCTGGGGTGGATTTGGTTGTTTTTGTGTTTTGTTGTTTGTTGTTTTTTGAATTTGAGCGGGGAGCAGAAGGACATGTTCCATAAAGTTGACATAAAGCTTTAACAAAATTATTTTCAATTATAGCCCTCTTAAGTCTCATTGAGTACAAGTTTTTTAGCTTAACAGCAATTTGTTTCTAGATAGGATATCAAATGATCACTGAACAGATGGCAGTGACATTTTATTGCTATCAAGTTGTGCCAAATTTGAGTGGACTGATGAAAAATGAAGAACAGTGTTCTGCTAACAACTCCCTCACTCCAGCTACTGTTCTTCTGTTTATATCTAGAATTATGTAAAAAGATTTTATTCATTGGAAAAAGAACTGTTACTCTACAAAGCTGTGGAACAACCAGCCTTGAGGGTGGCTGTCTCAGAGAGGCACTTGTTTGCCCAAGCTGTGTTGTTCAGTGCCAGGTGGTCCAGGCCCAATTGCATGTGCTTGGAAATGTCATGTGGACACAAATTACCAAGTTATTTGGTAACTGCCAAAATATCTTTGTATATTTTTTATATTATTAAGTCTGTTTACCAAATCTACAGTGTAAAATTAAGAACAAAATTGTTTTTATGTGGTAAGACTGCATGAATCAAGAGCATTATGGCCACTATAGATTTCAATGTATTTTCTTTCTATGTGGAACTCTTGCTCTTTTGTTTCAGAGAGGAAGGATAGAAAAAAGTGAAATCTCTGATCTCAAATTATACCTTTAAAAAAAAGATCTTGATCAATGATGTGGAGTGACACTTGATAGCTCTACGGTGATGCAGAAGTACCTGAGAATTTACTTGCTGACATCTGAAACTGCAGATCCTCAGTCAGCTTGAAGCTAAGGTTCCACAAACTGGCCAGTAATATTATCAGTTTGTGCTACCTCACAATTCCTGCCAGTGGATAAAGAGTCAAGGTCAAACTAAAACAGTTTCCATAAAAAACAATAAGGACTCATGCTCGTGTTTCCTTTTTCTTTAAAACTTATTTTACTTTAATCAACCACTTCTGTCATTAATACTAAAAATAGTTCAGAACTGTGATATCAGAGCCATTCTACTGCCAAATGGCATGACAGAAAACCTACTTCCTGTTTTACTTTCTTGAAAACAGAAGAAAGAGAAATACTAGCTTTCTCTTTTTTTCTTTAGAATGTGCTTCTGTACTTTCTTCTTTGTGAACTGTTAAGATCTCATATCTCGAACACTACAATGTTTTGAGTTGTCACAGGCCGTGTTTATCTGTTGTCATAGGCAGTGGTTTTGGGTGTTTTTGGTTGCCATGAACTTTTGCAATGGGAGAGGTTATTCAAATTCTCCTTTGCTTTAGCAATGAAGTGGACTCAAGCCCTTTTTTTCCTCTAGAAATGAACTGACTTGAACTTCTAAAACTGCATTTATCTGCTTTCTGATCCCCTCTTGGCCCAGATGTTGCAATGTGTTAGAAAGACTGCTGTTAGCTTTGTGTGACCCTTTCTAATGGAAAGATTCCAATAGAAATGGAAGTCCCTTGGGAGACAAACTCGAGTATCATCATAGTGCTATTACAGGAAAACTCACAAAGAACATGGGCATATCTTTACTGTTCGGGGGGAAATATAAGGACATATGTAAACAAAATGTGTGCTTAGCAAAGTTTCTCAAATCGGATTTTAATCATTGCAGTTTTTGCTCCAATTTCTATGTACAACAGGAAATTGGATATAATAGTATATGTGACAAAATGTTGTAATTTTGTAGTCACTGAATATTAGTGTCATATCATATATTCCCTGGTACTAAAAGTTTTATACAGTTGATGGACATTTGAAAGGTTATCTGTAAAATGTTTGTTTTTTACATATGGTTTAAATGCAAAAATCTGGTTGAGCCAGCAAGGTCTGCTGGGAGTAAGTATATGGAAACCTATTGGATGACATACACATTTCTCATGAACATGAGCAGAATGACAGTTTAACCTTTTATCACTTACCATTTAGAGTCCTTACATTTTATATCACTGAAACCCCTTTGGAATGCCAGTTCCCACTGGGTAATAAAAGTCTTATTGATAGTAATGTGTCAAACCAGAAGATTTTTGTAATGAAATAGTGAGTTTTCAAGCTGTTGTGTACCTGTGACTAAAATTCATGTGATTACCCTCTTTGACTGTCTCATTTGCTGATGGATGTGCTGAGTGTGACTTTACTTTAGGGAGGCTCTTTCTTTCTGCTTCAAAAAATAAGATGCCTTTAAAAGCTGTATGCCTTGGAGCAAGTCTTTCTGGTAGAAGTAGCATTAATATTGTGAGTGGTTTGGTGTTTGTAGGAGTTTGGTGATTTCTGGAGGTAAACCCCATGTGTGGGTTTGTAAGGTCATACCATGGAATCCAAGTGAGTGCTTGGGTCTGACACCACCAACGTGAACGTGGCAGGCTTCATCCGTGCTCCTGCCTGAACAGCATTTTTACTGTGAAACGCAGTTATAATGGAAATATGCAAAAGATCTTTCTTGTGCTGGCTAAAAATGGCTTTGTACATTTCAAAAGCTTTCTTGAGTAGTGTCAGCATCTGAAGCCTCCTTCGTGGAATGGGCGGCCTCAGCTGTTTAATGGATGTATTGTTTCATCTTTTCACTGAGTGGATGAAAAAGCTTTATTTTGGGCCTCACTGTACTAGACTTATGAAAAGTGGAATTACCTCATGAATTTTTGTGACATACTGACTCTGAAAAGCCAAGGCTTGCAATCTTGTTCTCTCTTTCTGAACAATATCTCCTTTTGCAGTTACTTGACTCCTTATTCAACTTCAGTGCAGCTTCTGAACCTGCTTCCAAATCTTTACCTCGTAACGTGAAATAACAGTCAAAATGTTAGCACATCTCTACTTTCCTATCAACTTTTAATTAAAACCCATTTCTTCAGATAGCTAAGGGAGTGCCAACTCCAGTATTCCTATTTTTTTTCTGAATAATCTAAAGCAGTTGTATGCACTATGTGGGAAAAGCCTTATATACGTATCCCAAAAGTGTCTGAGATAATTTCTGTAGAAAACACAGTGCTAGTGCATTCAGTCAGAAATTTATCTGAGCATGTTTTTCGGTTAGAAATCTGTCTCCATTCATGAAGTTTTAAATTTTGAAGATTGATAATTAAGATAATGATGTTACTCAACTACTTCTAATTTTTCAATCCCATCATTCCATCTGTAGCAATTTGTTATATATTTTAAGGACAAAACTTCTTACAGTGTGGGTGGTTTTTTTGTGGAATGGACAAGATATTTCTTAATATTAAATGGGTTGCTTCTTGTTGGTTTTTTCCTCTGGCTTTCTCTGTGCCTGCTCTCGGGCAGAGTGCTTTTCAATTGGAATTTCAATAACCATTTTGTGCACTGATCTAGAATTAGAAGAAATAATTTCCAATGTGACTAATTCTGGGAAAAGGTAGAATATGTTCTTTTCTTTGTGTTAAAATAATGCAGTACTCTTCTAAATCGCTGAGTTGCTTTTTGTTTCTGCCAGTATTTTATAGGAACTGCATAAAAGACAGCATTTTTAGTATTTGTAAATGTTTATTAAGAACTGGAAGGTAAAAAGTTTGTTTTGAAATTGAGCACATGTATTTTCCTTTCTCAACATACAAAATGAATATGCTCCTTTCTGTACACTCTTCTTTCAGTCAGTTTACAGGTGCCATATTTCTCTTTCAGTGTTCTCCCAGCGCACATACAATTGGTTGTCCTTTTCATTGTCCTTGAGTAATGCAAATGGGCTGCACGAGTCCTGTCTTTATCTTTCTGAGCTTTGCCTCTGACAGTGGCTTGGTCCACTTGTTGTTTACCAAGTGGATTATCATATTATTTGGCATCCTGTACAGTGGGGTCATCGTATGAGGACACTGTTCCAGCAGGACAAAGGAATAGTCCCTGCCTTGTGGATTATGCAATTTAAATGAGAATACATGCATTCAAGCAGGAAGGGGCAATTCAAGAATCAGTGGACTTTTGACAATTTCTGAGCCTGTAGACAGTTCTGTTTCTACTGAGGTTTCAGATATTGTCCAGCTTGCTTGAGAAGACCACTGAAAATTACTTTTTTTGGTTGCATTTGAGTGGAACTTGCTTCAATGCAGTGTTTCTGTATTATAGCTGAAAATGAGTCATCTTTACCCTTTCAGAATAATTCATGCTTTGTCTAATGTGAACTGCTTTACTGAATAGGTTCTACTGGCTGAGGAAAAGTACATGTCGTGCAAACAGATTTTTGCTCCCTTCTTTCTGAGATCTTGAACTAGACTGAATATATAAAGTATTACGCAAAACTTACTTGTGTTTATCTGCTGACTGGTATTTGTTTGTATGAATCTTGTTTATGACCTACCTGTATCATTATGTGAAGACTCTCCATTCTCAAAGAGGAAACTAGAGTTAAAATTCTGCTTTATCAGTATTTTAAGGATAAATCTATTTATGAGGAACTTGTAATTACTGTGAAATGTTGGAGGAACAGGCATAAGTACTTCCAAATTCTTTAAAGTAGGGAAATGTCTTAGAATCGTCCAGTCTGACATACTATGTAAATTATGTTCTGGATGTCTTTTTAGTCTCCCTGTAGAAACCAGATTATTTAATACTCATTAAGTTGGATTCTTTTTTGTTATTCCTGCCCTTTGACACCTAGGTTCTTGAATGGAAAGAATGAAAGGAAACAAAGAGAGTTTGGACTATGTGGGGGTTTTTGAAATTTTCCTTGATACCAGAATTTGACTGATATGTATATAACTTCTATTTTTAATTGTTAAAGACAGCCCAAAAGATGGTATTAGTTAACAATAATAATAAATTATGAGGAGTTTGGTGCCCTCCTCCTGCATATCCCCTACTGCCAAAATAATAGGTGGTCAGTGCTTCTTTTCAACCCTCTCCTGGAACAACTCTTTGGTCTAAGACTTCTAAGACCTGTTTCCTTTTTACTTCATTAATTATGTTATGTCGTAGGCTTTACTGTACTTTAAGTTTCATAATTTCAGTTAAAAATAACTGAACTGAATTGGAAGAACGCAAATGAAAGATCCTCAGCGTGTTTGTCAGTGGCAGTTTTGCTGTTGTTTAAACTCTGCTACTTTACATGGTTCAACTTGAATAAGATACAAATTCAATTCCAGTTTCCTAGTTGAATTGTGCATAAGAGCTGCAAGAATAGGAGGATGTCCAGTTGGTTCTGGAAATCAAATTAGCCTTAATGCATCTCTGTCAACTCTTGCGTTAATGGAACAATAGAATATTGGTATTAATAGTCTAAGAAAATGCAGTGCCTTAACTTGCAGTCACAAATTTATCTAAATGTATTTTTCAGTAACAGAAGGTGATTTCTAGCAGAAAGTTTGAAATCAATGACAGTAAAGCTATGGTCAGTAATAGCTCTGTATAAATAATAGCTCTCTGTCATTCACTGGGAGATAACCTAGGTTGCTTGATGAAAAACTTAAGCAGTGTTTTCTAACTAAACAAAGCATGAATTGAGATGTGTAGGACCAAATATTCAGGAAAAGTAATAGAAGATAAGCTAAAGGGAAGCTGCTGGAACTTTGTGATAGATGTTCTTTGGTATAATGAGTTACACCAAAGAAAGTGTATCTTTTGTAATGGCTTTTTTCATTCTTTTTCACTGAATGGATGCAGTATATTTACAACTAAGCAAACTGATGCATAGTATTGAGTTTTGTATTTAGCAGTTGGAAGGTGAGGTTTATTAAAATATTTTCTCTGGAAGTGCCAAGATGACAAGTGGGGGATCTTGACCATAAGATAAACAAGTCTAGCATTTTTAAAGAGTCTATTTTCTACTACATTTTACACAATTATTCCTGTAGATGGTAATGAGATTTTTCTCAGCCTTTTAGTGAAGGAGGACAGTTATGGTTGGAAAGGTCTCTCCCTTAAAAATAAAGCACCTTTCATTGAACAGCACCAAACAGATGTGGAATTCAAAGTTCTGTTGCATCTCTGTCTCAATGTTTATGTGCATCTTCCATTTTCTTTGTTGGAGAAGGGAACCATGTTTGAAGAACAGAGTATGGTTTTTTATTTTTATTTCTTTTTTACCCAAAATCTTGCACCAGTGCAAAACTAGTGCAATTCCACTGTTTTGATAAGAAAAGTGATGGTCTTCTACCAACACTGAGAATCATGTAGGCTGCTGTCACTCTCAGCTATAGCTCCTTCCCTCCCACTCCCCATGATTGTTTGTGGATACATTGCTGTAACTATGTTATTTCAACAAAGGATTTTCTCAGTTTCTACTCTGAAATTTCTCTCACAGAGACTATAAACGTAAAGAAATACAGCATAGCTAAGGAAGTATGCAACACATATTCACTATACAGTAGCTCATCTGTATTTCCATTTGTCAAATGAAGGTCTTCCCATCGTTCTTCTGCTTCTTTTCTATGTCTGCATATTAATCAAGTATCTGAAATATGCATATGTGAAGTAACCATTTACACTGTAGTAGTTATAGCTTTAGTTGTAAATTTGATGTACAATAATTTGGACCATTTTTTTTTCATGAGCTCTGCTCATAATTTTTTCATTGTATTATTTCCAATCCATTTTCCACAGCTGCAATCTGAATAAGTGGCTCAATTATAGTTTAGTGTTATTCTTTAATATTCACTGAGCCCTATGGAAAACTTTGAAAGAAATATTCTATTTAAAAACAATTATGCTTAAATATCATCGTTTTCTAAAGACATTTGCATGAAAAAAAGGCAAAAACATGAAGAACTAATTTTTCTTTTTCATACTACTATCTGCAGTAATAATTCTCCCATGTGACATCATAATCAACTGTCATGTTTAATGTGATCAGAACTCTCTGACTTGGACACACAAATAGCATTGCTTGAAAACCAGACATAGCTGTTACTTTGCTTCTGAAAATTGGGTAGTTCTTCTAGGAACCATTAAGAATATTAAGAAATCATTAAGAAATAGGTACTGTTAATAGATTTGTTAAAATATGTACATCTAAGAACACTTGCTAAGGTAGTCTGTTTTTAAAAATAAGCAAATAATTTTGAACTTGAATTAAAAAACTTTTTTCTATTATTCTGTCATTTTTCAAAAATTACTTCTTTTTTTTCTAGTGGTGATCTTAGTTTTAGGAAATAATACCTTGTGACAGATATGTTTAGTGAGTTATCTATTCCAGAACTTGTAAAAATACATGCAGCTTAGAAACCATGTTCATTTGTCCTTTGCACTCTTCTTTTTCATTGCACTTGAAAGCATGTGCAGAATTTTCTTGCAAACTTTAGATTCCCATTTTGTAGCTGCTACTCTGCTGTAGTGGCCAAATACATAACACTAGTACCCCACTACATGTTTCTTTGAAGGCTGGTAACTAACTGGAGGGAGACACAGAAAATGCTGTGTAGAACCAATTGAATGCAAATTAAATGTCTGATCTTCAGCTTTTGGCATATTATTAGTGCCTATATTCCTGTTTTATCAAATTGCACTTCCCATTTTTTTTAAGATTAGTAGAGCTTGAGAGTCATGGTGTATAGAATTGTCATCTTGATAAATAGTAGAGATTAATGCTTTCATCCAAATTATGCATTCTTTTTAGGATGATAGCATTACATAATAATAGGGGCAGATTTCCAAAGTCTTGATCAACAAAATGATCACAGAGAGACTTCTTAAATAATTCATTTCCATCTATCAAGTCTGACATGAGGCAGCATTACCAAACAACCTCCTTTTGACAGGATAGTCCAATAGTACAGTTCTTATTCATTGCTCCGCTACTGGCACAGGAACATTTGTGGGCACCTATCCAGGTCCCCAGGAAACTTGGAATCATTCCATGTTAAAGAACTGTAACTGTAGCTAACAAACCAGCTGCTGTATTGAGCTCAGAAGGAAGTCTTTGTAGCTGTGTGGAAGGAACTTAAGTTATTTGCATAACATCCAGCAGTCTTAGTGGGAAGGGTTGGCAGGAGCACAACAGCAGGGTAGGCATCCAGCTTTTCTTTTTTGACCTTATCTGTCACTGATTCCATTCTTCAGGACTAGGATGAGATGAAAAGAGAGGGAAGTGAAGAACTTGACCAAAAGAGCTCTGCAGGTCTGAAGAAAAGAGTACTCACGATCATATTGACAACGTTCTTTGTGGAAGTAATAGTTTATTAAATTCAACAAAAAATATTGGTTTTTAATAAGTAGTATCAACATCAGTGTAATATTTGTGATTTGGTAAACTCTTGCTGTGGAGAGAGAAAATCCTTAACAACAGATAAATGAGGCTATATGCTATCCATCAGCATAAGTCAGCTGTCAGCCAAAACATGCTGTTGTACTGAGTTACAGGAATTTACAGAAGGGGTCAGTCATGTTAAAAACAGGTAGATTTTTTTTCAATTAGGCCGATTTCAGATTAGAAGAAAAATTAACAATATATCTTAAATATATTGCATCACTTCTTCAAACATTACTATTTCCAATAAAATATCAATCTACATTTCCAAACAGGCATTTCTTTAGTCTTCTGTCACACCAGCTTTGCACTGTAAAGAAAACTAATTCTCTATTTAAGTACTGTCTTTTGCAACGTACCTCTGTTAAGATACTCAGGCCATACTTCATCAAGTATTTAAGCTACCACCACCACCAGAGGAAAAAAATGTCTTGCTTTCCCGTGGCCTTCAGGCTCTCTGCTGCCTTCCACAAATACAGATGTTTGTGAGGCCAAACAGTAAATTACATTATGGATTTGGATTGAAAATAAGTGGGGTGGCAGAGTCCATCTGTTGCTCTTTCCTTCTGTCTCCCACCACCTCGCCTCCAGTTTCATTTCAACCTTCATTATGCTCCTGGTCCAATTCACTACTTTTGCACAAATGGTTATGATAGAAAAAGGACTAACATAAGAGAAGAAAAGAATGGAATTTTTGCAAGACAGCCTTTTCTTATCTTATATATTTTTTTTTTCTTTCCTATTTTTAAGAGATTAATTTTTATTTTAAAATGCATAAACTAGTGACTTCTATGAATAGTTTTTATGTAGGAAAGGGCAGGAAGGCTAGAAGATGTAATTCACCATAATTTCAAAGAAAATTGAATTAACCTTTAATAAGAAGTTAAATATTTCCCAGTATGTGAAATTCAACTTACTGTGTTCTCACTCTTCTATACTCTGGCAGAAACAGAAAAGATGACTCTGGAATAGTTTAGTTTTCCTTTAGAGTTTTTATTTAGCAAAGGTTTCTTCCACTTCTATGGTTGTATAAAGAATAGTCCAAGAGATGATTAAAAAGCTGTCAGCTGTTCATGTTAATTCACACAGAACTTTAAGGTATTTAAACTTTGGAATATTACTTGTGCTCCAAAAATGTTGGGCATACTTACATCTCTGAGAGCAGTCCTGCAAAGAAAGTCTTTTGGTTGTTGGTGAATGAAAAGCTGGACATGACCCAGCAATGTGCACTCACAGCCCAGAAAGCCAAACGTGTCCTGGGCTGCATCCAAAGCAGCGTGGGCAGCAGGGCCAGGGAGGGGATTCTGCCCCTCTGCTCTGCTCTGGTGTGACCACCCCTGGAGCGCTGCATCCAGCTCTGGGGTCCCAGCACAGGAAGGACATTGACTCGTTGGAGCAGGTCCAGAGGAGGCCATGAAGGTGAACAGAGGAGTGGAACATCTCCTGTGAGGAAAGGCTGAGAGAGTTGGGGTTGTTCTGCCTGGAGAAGAGATGGCTCCAAGGAAACCTAATTCTGGCCTTCCAATACCTGAAAGGGGCCTACAAGAGAGCTGGAAAGGAATTGTATATAGGGCATGTAGTGACTGGATGAGGATTAACTGTCTTAAACTGAAAGAGATTAGATATTAGGAAGAAATTCTTCACTAGGAGGATGATGAGGCACTGGAAGAGGTTGCCCAGGGAAGCTGTGCATTCCCCGTCCCCAGAAGTGTTCAAGGCCAGGTTGGATGTGGCTCTGAGCAACCTGATCTAGTGCAAGGTGTCCCTGTCCATGCCAGGGGAGTTGGAGCTGGATGATCTTTAAGATCCCTTGCAACCCAAACCATGCTATGATTCTTTGACCAATATTTTTCTTTTTGTGTAGTATTTTTGTAAGTCAGTGTTTAAAAATCTTACTTGCCACATTTCAAATGCTGTTTCTCTGAACATGCCAATTGTTTAAATAATCTTTTGGACTCCTGTAAGGAACCCAAGACTTTGTTTTAATTGTCTTTGTTGGCCATCAAGGAATTTGTATGGAGTGAAAGTAAGCTGCAGCGATACATTGTTATTGTCATCAATTTTAAACCACCAGTAATGTAGAAACCATAGCTATTATGAGAGTGCTGAAGTCTAACTTGTGTTTGTTACCTCATTACTGCAGAAGTCTTCTAAAGTTTGCTGTATCAAACACAATTTTTCTTGATTTCTGACAAGCAGAAAAAAATAAGGTGTCACATTTTAATTTATTATTCCTTTGGCCCTCATCTCATCCTTCCTCCCCGTCCTCCAAGGAATTTTTATCACATTGAATATGGGAGAAAAAACACTCATCTTCTGAACTCCTCTTACTACCTCGTAACTTCATTGAAATCAAGGGAAAATTCATATTTCAAGCTAATTTAACCTGACTTCTTTCTAGTCTCTGGTAAATGCATATTTTCCTTATTTGCAGCATCTTAAGAGATGATTATGTTGGCATTTTTGGCATTTCTTCTTCTGAAGAAGTACACAACGTTCTGTCTTGTCACTTGTTTTAGCCTGCTTTTATGCAATGGATTAATGGATGGGCTCTGCCTGCAAATGAATCTTCACAGCATGAGTCATGGTCATTCTTAAGACTATTGAAGAGTATTTTTATATCCTAACAGTTCCAATTTTGTAATCAAATCGAGGCTTATCAATGTTTTCTTATTTACAGAAGAAAACAGACATGTTCTTTATCACAATAACTGAGTTAACAGTCTAGTTTCCAACCAGAGGAATATAATATAACAGAAACAACTGTAACAGTTTTACACAGCTAAATAATAGTTTGCACTCCAAAGAAAGGAAGTAAGTAAACCTCCCTTTGGGAAGAGAGAGGGGGAAGGAAATGAAATACATTAATTCACTGAATTAACATAGTGGAACAATTACTCATCTTTAAAATGTTCTTTTAAATGGGGCAAAGCACATCTCTCTGTATAAGATCCTATCTATTCCATATATTTTACTTACATTTTCTACCAGTGTTGCCCAACACTTATGTATGCATTTACCATTTCCAGGAAGGCTTGGAAAAAAGTGTCTTCGATGTTGTGTAAACAAACCCCAGTGATCAGACAGAGAATAGGCATCTAAGTTGCTGTCAGCCTTGCAGGGACTGCAGAAAGAATTGTCTGTGGCTATTCTGCTTGTGCAGGTACTGGGGAGCCCCTGAGAGATGCAGGTTCAAGCTGATCACATCCTGTGGAATCACATGAAAAACTGAAACTATTACATTTTCTTGGTTTGAAGGAGTTCAAGGATAGAAAATGATACAAAGCAAGTCACTTTAGGTCCATCCAGTTTCATGGGGTGTTTGTTATGTATGTACAAGCAACAGTGGAAACTTACTGTGATTGACTATAAACATTTTAATACACTTTCTTTTTTTCTTTTTTTTCCTTATGAACAGATTTAAGAAATTTGTCTGGATTAATACTGAACCGAATGCATCTGAACTGAAGGAAATGTTTTGAGATTGCTCTCCTGACAGAAGCTGTGCAAAAATGGTACACTGAGGTCCCTGCCTGCACCTGTGGGAAGACTGTAACTGTATTTTTATATTTGCAGTTTATTGGCCCATAAAAGACAATGTAATAACAAATGTAACAGTAAATTTATGCAATAGTAGTGGTTCCCCTCCCACTGACTGGACATGAGTGATCAAAGGTCTTTGCAAGAAGATAAGCACAAGGTTAGCAGAACTTCCTCCAAGTTCAGGGAGTCTTCGAGAAGCATGCAATCTGATGATTATTTCGCTAGAAAACTTAAAGCCTTGAACGGTAGCATGGGTCCTCCTGTGTCTTCAACTGCCTCTAGCAAAGCTGAAAATAATCAAACAAATGGTACACCAGCCGTGCCTAAAATGGGTGTTCGAGCAAGGGTATCTGAATGGCCTCCTAAAAAGGATTGCTCTAAGGAACTGAGTAAAGCTGCGTGGGAAAACAGACCTCCAGCCAGTTTTGAAGGTGTTGGCTCAGTACTTCCAAATGGACAAAATGACCAAAGTGATGAACAGCAAGAAGAACTGGAACTGGAATTTACAGAGGGAAAGTATTCAATTGGAGATCTTTTTGTTCATTCACCTCAAAGGGGACTTCATCCCATAAGGCAAAGAAGCAACAGCGATGTGACAATAAGTGATATTGATGCTGAAGATGTGTTAGACCAAAATGCTGTTAACCCAAATACTGGAGCAGCTCTTCACAGAGAATATGGCAGTACTTCTTCAATTGATAGACAAGGCTTGTCTGGAGAAAATTTTTTTGCAATGCTGAGAGGATACAGAGTGGAAAATTTTGAACATAAAACCCTTGCTCCTTTTGGATTTTCTGAGTTTTTCCACTGTGATCCTACGGTTTCTCCGAGTCTACATGCTGCTGCACAGATTTCCAGGGGAGAATTTGTCAGGATTTCTGGGCTGGATTATATGGATAGTGCCCTACTTCTTGGTCGAGACAGGGAGAAATCTTTCAAGAGGAGACTTAAATCAGAAGCAGTAGAAACATCCTTGTTTAGAAAATTGCGAACCGTTAAAAGTGAGCATGAAGCTTTTAAGTTTTCGTCAGACCTGGATGATAGGCTTGACAGAAATGTTCGTTCTTGGAACTGTCAGAAATGTTTTGCACATTATGATGTTCAGAGCGTTTTGTTTAACATAAATGAAGCAATGGCTACCAGAGTAAATGTAGGAAAAAGAAAAAATATAACTACTGGGGCTTCAGCTGCGTCACAAACTCAGATGCCAGCAGGCCAGACTGGAAACTGTGAATCTCCTTTGGGAAGCAAAGAGGACCTCAATTCAAAAGAGAATTTAGATGCTGATGAGGGTGATGGGAAAAGCAATGATTTAGTATTGAGTTGCCCTTACTTCAGGAATGAAACTGGTGGGGAAGGAGATAGACGGATTGCACTTTCTAGGGCAAATTCAGCATCTTTTTCTTCAGGTGAAAGTTGTTCTTTTGAGTCCTCTCTGAGTTCCCATTGCACAAATGCTGGTGTTTCAGTACTGGAAGTACCAAGAGAAAACCAGTCCATTCACAGAGAGAAAGTGAAGCGTTACATCATAGAACACATTGATCTTGGAGCATATTATTACCGCAAGTTCTTCTATGGAAAAGGTAAATTTCTCTAATGCAACTATTCTGACATATCCATGCATTAGATTTAAGTTGTTTAGTAAAGATTATTTTTTGTTTTCACTCTTCTCTATAGAGAGAGGTAGGTATTCCAGATGATCCTGAAATGCTATTAAAATTAAGTTTGTTATTTTTGCTCTCTCAGAGCAAAGCAGTGGGTTATGTATAGTTATGCAATACCTGTGTGAGTTCATTAAGTGATTTAATGAAAGGTCAAATAAAATAGCATGTAAGCTAACTTCTCCAACCCAAACTTTCTTGATCACAGGAGGAAATGTCATTTATATCCAGTAAATGCGTTGGAAATACTGATAGCCAGAGTGGAAATCGTTATTTCCTAATAGGTGACTCCAAAAGAGAAAGTTTTTTTATTGAGGCTTCTGAGTCTCTTCTAGATTCGACCGTCTTCAAGTGTGTCTTGAGGCCTTTCATATTGTACTCACATATAGATACTCCCTAAACAAAGAGCTGCTGATGTTATTCAATTTTTCAGCTTAAAGAAGGATATTCTATGCCTTTCTCCTAGCCTTATACCCCTTTCTTTTACGAAATGTTCAGTCTGCAAAAATGCCAGGATACACTTGTCAGCAGGGTAATTATCTTGGCTTGAATCATTATTCAGATAAACTGTTTCCACTTGGTGATCTGCTTTGATACTCTGCATTCAGTACTGGCTTGTGCAACATGTATGAAATCCCTGTTTTTGTGGGAGAACCCCAAAATACCTGCCTCTGTCCTTTCTGTATTATGAATTACAGCTAGTTCTTCTTGCTTTTATTAAAAGAAAAGAAAAAAAAGTCTACTTCTGTTTTTAAAACTGTTACAGCCCAGTTCTTCTTGTTCTTCTTGAAATTACACTTCCTCTGCTTTCTAACTATATATGAACATCAGGAAATAAGCACTGTACTGTTACTCCTTCTTCCTGTAACCCTTTAAAAGGGACTCAAAAGAGGATCCAGTACGGTGCTGGTCACAATACAACAGACACTGAGAACATATTAGCTTTAAAAAAAATGTGTTTAAAAGGCAAGGAAGAGAAGAATATGGATCTGTGATGGAAGAGGAAGGAAAAGACCCACAGCTAAGCAAGGAATGGGCAGTAAATTCACAGGTTCAAAATGGATTTCAAGCTGGACAGGTTGTAAAGTATATAAAAAGTGTTGAGGAAGTCAGAGTGCAAGAGAATGAAGGGAAACTTGTAACAAAAGGGTGTCATACTTTTTGAGGGGCAGAGAGAAGAAACAATTGGCATACACAAAAATGAAAGGAAGACTGTCGATAGACAAAAGTGGTGGCAGGATAGGTGGAGGGGGAAGACAAGAATTAAGCCAAATGAAAGAGGACTTGTTTGTGAAATGCTTTTATCTTGGATGAGTTACAAGTGCTGAAGTGTGGAACACTTCTGTGGAGAAAAATCTTGTCAGAGAAATTGTAAAAAGAAAATGCAGATGCATACTCAAAGCCACTTGAAATAATATGTTATAAACAAACCTAATGACCTTTCTGGAAAACTGATGTGAATGTAATTAGTTTTAATTAACTTCTGTTCTGAAATAGTATCAGAGTTTCTCAGAGTTTTATCCCACATAGTTTAATACTAGGAAACTTGAATTGTTAGTAATTGTTCTCTAGGTAGAGTTCTTCAAAAGTAAATATGGTGTGATGTATTTAATATCCAGCAATAAAGTGCTACCTTCTCACCTTTCCAGTGATATGTAAGCCATGGCCTGTTGTGCATTATCTTTTTATACAGCTGTAACAGAAGCTACATGAGGGAAATCTGTCCTGAGTGGCTCTTAGGATGCAGCAAGTCAGGGCCAACAGGCTGATGAAACTAAAATCTTAATTTTTAGTATCTGCCATCTTAAGGGATCAAGTGCATAAGGAATCCTTATGTTAATTTCAATTGAATACAGTTTTCACCCAAGCAAAATTTACTGTGGATAGAGGAAATAATCCAGACATTTTGCATTGGGCACCAACATGTCTTGCTGCTGGCCTGAACTTCCATATAAGAAAAATTGACATTTATGTTCATACTGGGTCTACATGATGCTCTTCCACGACAGTGAGCTCTCCTAGCTGATTTTTCATTGATTTGTAGATTTAGTTGTGCAGTTTAATTTTACCAAAATCATTGCAGAAGGATGAAATAAAAATTTAGCAAACAATGGTTACTTGTACATACTGCCACTGATTTCCTTTGTCTTTAATAAAATATATATGAAAAAGAAATAGCTTTCTGAATATTTGAATTTTTTTCACAGTTTTATAATTGGCACTTGTCAGCATACCAGTTTTATTTCTGTTTTAAGATGCATGGAAGAAACACCCTGGCATGTGTAGCACTAATTATTCCATTCCCTTTCAAGAAATATGAGATTTGGGATTCAGTGTTTTCTGAAATGAGTTGTAGTTTTATACTGCATATTTATAAGCTTTGTAACTATTGTTAAGATCAAATCCAATGCAACTGATATAAAATACGTTATGTTTATTGAATATATCTTCTCAGTTTTCAGTTGAGATTTGTAAAAGCTAGAATATATTATTTTGTCTCATGGTTTTGATTATCATTGATTTATCCTTTTCGCCTTGTGCAATTATCCTCGTAATTCCTCGAGACTTGTTTATTATTACCATGCTTTTTATTTGAGGGATGCTTGCAACCATTTAATGTTACTGTGTTTATCTGCTGATACGGGATTGCAAAAATGTCCTAAAAGAAGTGTATAGGCTTAGCAAGCTATTGGTATTAACTCAGTTTTGTACAAGTAAGACCTTTGGTGTTAGAAGAAAAATTGACAATTATTTCTCAAAATGAAAAAGTGAAAAATGACAAATATTTTAGCATCTCTCTAGATCTCAGCTAGAAAATGGCACTTATTTTCTTCTTTTCTCCCCAGCTGGTTCTTTTAAACCAACATAAATACATTTTATTGAGCTCAATGAGTTTTTACTTCTTGAAATTAAAAAAAGATGATGCCTTGAATTAAAAATGTTTTCCCCAAATCCCAGAATATTAGTAGCCATGCCATTCTTCAATTTACTTCAGCTTCCTTACTTACCTTTTCTGAAACTGGTTTCTCTATTTTATTTTTAATGCATATAAATAGTGTCTTTGGGTTTGTGTCTTTCATGTTGTACAAGAAATTAGTAGGTATCTACACACACTTGCATTTTTCTGCTCAGTAATACTGCAGCCAAGAAATCTAATAACTGTGTAATACCCTTTTCTAGATTTACATCCAAATGGAAAGCTCTAGACTTCTAACTGAGGAGTTTACCTTATGTCAAAGCCTGAATTACGCAGCTGTGGGGAGTTTTTACGTTATTGGAAGTGTTTGACCTCTGAACTTCTCTTTCTGTCTCCTGCTCTCTGTCTTTGTGAAGTCCAGTTCCGTTTGATAAAATTGCCCATTTAGGCTCAAAGTTTTAATTTAACTCTGGGAAGTCCATAAGGTGCATTATTTATCCATGGAGGTAGACTGCTCAGACTGGGAAAGGAATGTAGTTGGAGAGTGTGAGCAAATAATTTAATGTCTGTGCCTCTTTGATTCCAGGTGTTCCTTCCAAAAAAAGTTGTAATGTGCTGCTGCTCATTTTCTTTCCAGTGGGAGATGGATTATAACCACCTACATATTTCATAGATAGATTTTTGAAAGACTACTGGAAACCTAATTTAAACTTGATTTGAGAAATAAGACTGTCATTTATGTAGAGATGACTTCATTCTTTTGTACTAATTCTGAGAGTATGGATAACTTCTTAGTGAAAGACGTTTTGCAAAAAACTTCTTTACTCATTTCTACAAATACATTCTTTTTTAAAAAAAGTATCAAACTAGCTCAAAAATGCTAGTAAAATGTTTTTTAATCCAGACAACCTTTAAGGAGAAATTAATCAATTAATTGCTATTTAAAATATGGGGTTATAACATAAATTGGATTGGAAGACATTTCTGGAGGCCATCCAGTCTAATTCCCACTTTAAAGCTCCCTTGAAATATAGGTTCTGAATAGGTTGCTCAAAACCTGTTTCCCTTTAGCTGTCCCTTTAGCTTTTTTACTGTCTCTAAGGATGGAGATTTCACAGACTCTCCTGGCAACCTGTTTGTGTTGGATTCCCCTTGCTGAGAGGCTGCATGTTGTGATGGTTGCATCTTGTTCTTTCACTTTGTACCTTTGAGAAGAGGCTGTTTCTCCTTTCTCTACAACCTCCCATCAGCTCGTGGGATTCAGCAGTTTTTTCCTCCTTTAATCTGCTCTTCTTCAGCTGCACAAGCCCATTTCTTTTAGCCTTTCCTCATCTGTTATATTCTCCAGCCCTCCAATTGTCTTCAGAGTTGTCTGCTGGCCTTTTCCCACTCTGTCCAAAACTGGACACTGCTTCTTATGTGGCCTCAAAAGTGCCAAATAGAAAGGCATAATGTTCTCCTGAGCTGCTGGAATGCTCTTGCCCAGAATGTGGTTGCCCTTCATCTCTGCTGGGAGATCCTGCTGGCTGCTGGGCAGCCTTTGTTCACAGGGTCCCCACTCCTTTTCCACAGAGTGGCTCCTGAGGCAGTTGGTCCCCAAAATGTGCTGTAGTATGAGCTTGTTCTGTTCTATGTGCAGGTCTGTGTTGGTCTTCGTAAGGCTTTTATCAGCCCATTTTCTTTGATTGTCAAAATGAGAGTTTGTTTTAAAGTGTCAGATTGAAAACTTCAGTGGTTTAGGAGTTGCTTCACATGCAGCTCAGCTGTCACAGCTCAGCAGCAGCTGCCTCCAGGGGAAGGGGAGAGTGGGAAGTGAAGCACAGACACCCTGCAGCTGTAGGACTCTACTTGTGTGGCTTTGCCCTTGCCTGCTTTTGTTAAAACTGCAAGGATTATGCATTTCCATGTCTGCCCCGTGCACATATTCCTGATTTGTTAAAAGCCTGCTGGTTATTCCCCTTCATCTGTTGCACCCATCTGCAGTCCTAACCTCCAATACATGAACTATTCTCTTAGAGCTTGGTCATGGTCATAAACTTTTCAAGGATGCACTCCATTCCATCATTTAGATAATGTAAAACCCTGTTAAACAATAACAGCTCCACTATAAAGTTTTGGTAAACATTTTAGTAACTGGCCACTAACTGTAATTTGTTTTACTGATCACAGTCCTTTAAGGCCAACTGTCCAGCCAATTTCCATCCACCTTGTAATTTGCATGTCCAAACCATATCTTTTCAGTTTAGCTACACAGATCCACTATGGGAGACTGTGTGAAAAGCATTGCTGAAGTACAAGTGGGTGACATTCATTGCTCCTTCCTCATCCATAAAGCCAGTCACATCACTGTAGAAAACAACTGGATTGGTCATGCATGATTTGCATTTTTTAAATCTGTGCAGGCTGTTTCCAAGCATCTTTTTGTCCTTCATGTGCCTGAAAATGTCTTCCATGAGAATTTGTTCCTTAATCTCCCTGGGAACTAAGATTTATGGTGCCTGTTCTATGGCTTCCCAAACCCTCTTGCCCTCTTTTAAGGGTGACTGTAACTACTCACTGTGACCTTTCAAAGGTGGTGAGGAGGAGCCTCAACATGGGTCCTGTTTGGTCATACAGATTTGAGTATGTCTGGTCTCCCTAAATAGTCTCTAATGTGATCTTTCTCTTCAGCTGATAGTGCTTTACTCTCCCAGACTGGACCAGTTGGCTCAAGGATGAATTTAACCATTCATCGAACATTGAAGAGTTACTAGACTCAGTTTTCCCTTGCTGAGGCTGAGTTGCTGCCTTGAATGTAAAATTGTAAATAAGAATAAGAATAGCTCTTATCTGTTTGAAGACTCTTAGCGTTTATTCAAGATTATATGTAGATACAATTTCTCCAAACTAATTTCTTACAACATCAAGCAAAAAGATTAATTTCATTGTAAAAAAAGAAAAAAAAATTTCATAGAAGCAGCAATTGCAATAATTTATGTGATGGGTGCCCATTCTGCTCATCAAAATTAGCATTTGTGATTTATGTACTTGTTGTACAGTTCAGAACATCACAAGCTGGTGTATTCACAGCCCTCATAGTTCAATTAAAAATAATCTTTTTGTCTTGCTGCAGAAATTTTTTTTTGAGATTTGATGAACTTCTTATGGGAGACTCATACTTTACTGTTCTCTTATCTCTTCATTCATTCCTGTGCAAAAGAGCATCAGAACTACTTTGGAATAGATGAAAATCTTGGACCTGTAGCAGTCAGCATCCGGAGGGAAAAGGTTGAAGATGCTAAGGAGAAAGAAGGATCTCAGTTCAACTATCGTATAGTTTTCAGGACAAGTGAGGTAATGTTCATTCAGTAATTCTGTAAAGGAATGGAAAAGTTGACTGAGAGCTTAGGGTACTTGTTGTTTGTCTGTGGGTACATTGTTAACTTTGAAAGTAAATCTGTTAATGGGAGAGGATGTATCCTGTACCATTAATAAGTGTAGTTGCTCCTGAAGAAAGTTTTCCTTTTCTGTACCACATCAAATTTTTGTCTTTTTGAGTGAGCACCCAAAAGGAGGTAAGTTAGCTTAAGAGAACTGCAAGGTGCAAGCAAGGGAACAGATGTTAACACAGTTAAAGATAAGTGTGGATCAGGGTGCTTGATGTTATGTTTCTAATGATAGAAATAAAAACATTAAGAAATGCAGGGATAAAGGGACCTGTAAAATACGAAAACTAGTATGATGACGTATTTGTATTTTTTTGTTCTGTTTCGAAATACTTTCTTAGGAGTTTTTCGTGAGATGTTTCTATGTACCTCTACATGAGTGATTTGCAGAAGGAGTATTAATATATTCATATAATAATGGTCTAATTTGAAAGAAGAATTTGCTTGTGGTTGTTGTGTGTGAAGTCCCGTAACTTCTATTTCAAGCAATTTAATATCTCTTGCTAACTAATTTCTTTGTCACAGCAGCTACCTTAGATTTTTATGAAAAGACACAATGCTATTATTGTAGCAATCAACTGTAAATTTTCAGAATCCTTAGGACTATTGGTTTTTATGTTGATTAGGATATAGAGAAGTGTTAGCTAGACCTCCCGATATCACTGGGTTCTTGTGCTTTTGCAAACAGATGTAAAAAGAGATATAGATAGACAGATAGATAGATAGATAGATAGATAGATAGACTTTTTCTGTTCAGTCTAGGGGTGTCTGTGTATGTATGTGTGGAGAGGTGATCCAGGTGACTCAGTTCTAAGAAATTATTCTCCTTTTGTCAAATACAATGAAGATAAAGCAGCATGGATTAAATAATAGGTGAATGGGTTAAGTGAAAGTGCAATTAGCTGTAGCTTATCTCACGTGTCCAGCCTCACATTTGACTACTGTGTTTGCTAGGATAGTATGGCAAAAATAACTACTTCTAGTTTTCCTGGTGTCTTTAATACTTTTCCCTCCCCCAAAAAAGGAATATTCTTAGTGACTGGAATAAATTGATAACATGCCTCATGAATTTCTTTAGGCAAAAAATGTATTTGTCACTTAGACAGTGAAAGCTTGTCTGCTCTTTGAAAGTTATTTAGTAATGTTTCTACTAGTTAAAAAAAAGAAATTAAAATAGGGATTTTTTTCTTTCCATTTCTTTTTTCCATGCTTTTGCTAAAACCTGAAGTTTTTATCTCTAGGGTGTAGAATATTAGAGCTAAAAATGTTTTGTGTGTTTTACCTTTACTGCAGCTTACTACACTTAGAGGAGCAATTTTGGAAGATGCTATACCATCCACTGCTCGTCATGGCACAGCAAGAGGTCTGCCTCTCAAAGAGGTGCTGGAGTATGTAATACCAGAGCTGAGCATTCAGTGCCTGAGACAGGCTTCCAACTCTCCCAAAGTACCCGAGCAGCTGCTTAAACTGGATGAACAAGGGGTATGTAGCACATGGCCTTTTTTTAAAAGACTATTCCATAGATAAATGGAAGAAAAAATTATTAAATATTTTGCAAGCAGTGCTAATAATTAACGTGGATCTGTAATGCAAACCATTCAGTTTCTTGGTTTTAGAGAAACTTGTCTGTTTTCACTGATAAAATGAGGTTTGCTTTTCTAAGCAAATTCTTCTTAAAATGCATTTCAGCTGAAGGAAATAGATATTGGTCTATGGAGATTGTCTTTCAGTGGCTGAGGGAAAGGTTGTTAAGTTTTAACATCAGTAAGAAGGGATTTTCACAATCTGTATTTGCACTTTGATGTGTACAAATGTTGAATGCAAGTGAAAATACATCTAATGCTTTATTAATATTGTGTATGGATAAGGAGGCAAAAGCATTTTGTGTCTTAAGTCTCTGCATCTGAAATTTATGGTTATTTTTTACAATACCATTTTATGATTAACTTGCTGTATTCTTACTAGAATAGAATACTTCTGTGTTCTCACAACTGAAACTGTGATTGAGACTAATGAGTTAACTGCTTGGCAATGGAATACTTGTGTGGCTTAAATTTTGAGAGAAAATGGTGAGGTTTATTAGGTTCAATAAAAGTGAATCTGCTTCATTCAAAGCTAGTAGTTAAATTTATAGTTTCTGAATGCTTTGTGAAGGACAGGCTTATGATGGTTTTTAAATCACGGTTTTAAAAAAAATGCTCATTTAAACTGCAGATTTTACTTCCTAGGTGAAAGTCAGTATATATCTGTTGAAGTCCAATCCAATGATTCAATCAGTTGATTATGATGGTGCTATGATTAATTTTTTATTGCTAACTCAGTTTCAAATGTAGTGATTGCATCTAATGTCTGTGGCGTCTACCAGAATTCTTCTGTCTTTCCTTGTGCCTGTAATGATTGCTCGAAACAAAGCACATGTAGTCAGAGGAGCAGAATTGGCTTTTTTTGTATGGATTGTTACGCTAGTGTTTGTATGTTAATTTTAGTACTTTTGTTCACACCGGTGTTTGAGGAGGACTTTTAATTAAAAATTAATTTTGGCAATTGTTGTTATTTTCTTCTGCATTTGTCAGTTTTTCTGGTAAAACAATACAGGGAAATCAGAAGCACTGAATTCTGAATCCAAGAGTTCCTGATGTGTTCTTGCTCTTTGTTCTTTGAGCTTCAGAGTGAGTTTAGGTTAATTTAGTAAATAATATTCAGTCTCAGAGGGTCAGTATATTCTAGGCAGTATTGAATACGACTGTGTTTGACCTGATCTGAATACTTCCCAAACTCACTAACAGTGTTTCCCAAAAATTGGAAATGGAGATTGTCCACTGAACTGAATAAAATGATTCTTTAACCACCGTCTCCTCATTTTGAGAAACAGCAGTATACAGCATTTCCTTTTATTTTGTGTGATCAGTTCTGAAAATTCAGTCCTATTATTAAATGGGCTGTCTCCTGACAAAATGTAATATTAATATGTCATATGTACCACTGATTACAAGGTAATTACTTGAACATAGACAGAAAGCTGTGCAAAGAACTGGAATGAGATCCATTTTTGTTTTTAATCCTCTTAGGTACTTAATGCTTTCGGTTTATTAATCGAGTAAATAAAAAAAGAGTTATGCTTGGCAACTGAAGGTGATGACTGGTGGAAATACCATGAATTTAAAAATGTGAATTATGATCTAGAAGATTAATACTGTCACCAGAGTGATATGAATTTTGTCTAACAGAGTATTAAATGTTTTCATAGTTCCGTAGCTGACTGAATACTACTTTGATGTTTTGATTTCATTTTCTACCTGTTTGATAATTTTTCTGTGAAATCTAATATGGATTATGGAGGAAAAATGTGGCTAAATGTTGTCTCTAAAAATGACAGTGAAAACTAGATGTAAATTGGATGGTTGACCTAATTTAAATATATAAAGAACTTGCCTTTTCCCAATTTATTCTGCCATATGATGCTCATCATAAGTTCAACTGCAAATTTGCAAGCAAAGTCAACTGTTTACCTGCTACTGTTGTTTTTCTAACCTTTATCCAACTTTCCCCTGTTTTCCCTTTGTAATTTCTGCGAATGGTTGTTTATTGTATATGCTTTTTGGTTCCCCTCACATCCCTCAAGGGATGTTCGCTTCTCTCTAAGCTATAGGATGAAGTTTAAAAAAGAGCAAACAAATTAAGATTGGTTGCAGTGATATTTAGTTGCTATTGTGTGTCTAATCTCTTGATATTCCTTTACAGAAAAAATATAAAATCTTCACATGATGAAAGTCAACAAATTGTTGTTACATGATAAATAATCTGTGCAAAAAGTTGACAAGATGCCAAGATTCAGTAGTGAGGGATTCTGAGGAGAACACAATCATTTTGAGTCAGGAAGGACTGCTATGCACCTTCAATATGTATCACATACCCAAGTACTAAATGGGTTTAGAAGTTATTTCGTGATGTCATGTTATTAAATTGTTCTCAGTGTAAAATATAACTGAATGTAAAATTTCTGATTTGGAAATAATGAGATCAGAACCATGTCTGTGATTATTTACTTAAAAAGATTTGAATAAGCATGTGCTACCATTTCAAAACTGGCAAACTTTATGTTTTAAATATTCTGATAGTTCTTCATGCCAGTTGAACGCATGGCATAAGAAGATCCTGCCAAAGCTCATTGAGTTATTTTTTTTTTAGGCATTGACATTCTAAATGTGCTTTGATCTCTGCTTCTGCATAGCCCCCATGATCTTGGCTGAGAGTTCTTTTACTCAGGTCTTCTAATTTCATAGTTGTGAAGGGTTCTAGCACAGGGGCAGGAGGTTCAGATAACTTCAAATGAGCTCGCAGCTTGTATAGCAATAGTGGTATTGATGAATTGACTTCGTACAAAATTGTATGGCGTTTACAGTGCTTGTCTGTCCATGAAGTCAAATCCCAGGGATAATTCTTGTCTTGGGCTGGTGAGTTTCAGATCCTCAGTTTCAATGTCTCTTAGCTCAGTGTTTAAACTATGAGATGTTAGATTGTTCTGTAAGATAGATGTATACTTCACTCCTGTTTGGAATATAATTGATATTCATGAACAAATGCAGGAATGACCAGTGTCCACAGAAGAAAGTGTGACTAGGCTGAATATTTTGCCCAGGTGCCTCTTTACTCCTAGTCCTTGTTCCTATTGTTGGTGGCTCAATTTAGCATTTAACTTCTCAATTCTAGTGTGAAGTCAAGGAAATCAACTTAAATCCCCTGTGGTTTAAGTTAAACTGTTTGACACAGAGCTGGTATAGAGGTGACAGTGTGATCACCATCATTTAAGTCTCTGCTGGGATGTGTCAAGTAACAGTGCTGTTTCCTGTAATCTAATGTTTATATGATCAGTTATCTTGCAGTTTCCTCCATGAATTGTTCATGCTGTCTTACTGCTAAATAAAAGTCACCAGTGTGCAATCTGGAACCTTTTGTTAAATACCTAACTCTCTTTAAAATGGGGATCAAGCAAGGAAGCATTCTGGATGGGGATAGCATCTAATGCCAGTCAAAAGGAAATGACAGGAGCAAACCAGTGTCTTAACCCTGCCCTGCTCCAGGGTTCATTGGTCTGACTTGGGCAGCTCCTACAGTGCATCCAAAACCCAGAATCCCCTTTTATCCCAGACGGTCATCCCTCCCATTCCGCGTCAAACTTTGGCACAGCTTCTAACTCTTCTGTGTTCTAGGCTGGCCAAGTGAAACCTTATTCCTCATTCCTGTCCTTACTAAGCCTGTCCTTTGCTCCTGACTGCCCTCTGGTCAATGGCATTCTGCCAGCGCAGGTCCCACAAGGACTCGCCCCTGCACAAAGCAGTTGTCTCCTTACGACTCAGGGGAAGCAGACTGTTGTTGTCACCTTTGCTCTAACAGAAATACACATAGCCTGTGCACAACATGCATTTTGGACACTAATCCTGAAGTTTGATTAAGAGAGGTCTACAGCTGGAGCGTTGATTTGAGTCATGAATATAGATAAATGTCTGAAGGGAATCTGGTGTGACTGATGGTGTCTGTCAGTTTGTGAAGCTCTAGGAGTTGTCAGTGAAGAATAATTGGACTAATCCATTCACGTGGAGGTTTCCTCTTTGTCAGCTTAAGTGTGCGTAAAAGCTAAGAAGACAACAGTCTGGTCAAGGAGTAATGATATCCCTTTATACCTAATGTTTTATGGGTTTTGTACTTTATTTTTGAATAGATGCGATATATCTGTTTAATGTTCCGTAACTGAGAATCTGTTTAACAAAACTATTTGACTGCAATCTGATTTCTTGCTTTAAGTATACTTTTGAAAATGGGAAATAGTTTTTAACAGTGCATGATTTTATGAGGAAGGCAAAAGATTACATACTCTAGAAATTGCTTTTCTGAGGGCCTGTTCTAACTGAACTACAGTGAACTTCAAAGGGTAAAAATAAGGGACGATAAACTCACCTTCTTTTAAATCTGAGAAAAAAGACCAATATACAAATATTGCCAATTAAGTTTTTCATACTGTAGCATGAAGTAGAGTGTGCTTTTATAGATAATGAAGTGAAAAGCCTTTGTACTGCTTTTATCTGTGTTTGAATAGTGCCAATCCAGTTTTCTTTCAAGAGTTGGAGGGTGTTTTTTGTGGTTTTTTTTTCGTTCTGTGGTGACTTAATTTCCCAAATCAGAACACTTTATTTTTTCACTTTCAGATGCCTTCTCTCAGGGGTTATAATAGTGTTATATTTTAATTGTTAGTATTTATTCTAATATTGACTTTCCTTTGCTTCTGTAAATTTTCCTTTTCTTTTTTATTTAATTTTTAATTTCAGCTGAGTTTTCAACATAAGATTGGTATCCTTTACTGCAAAGCAGGCCAAAGCACAGAAGAAGAAATGTATAACAACGAGATGGCAGGACCAGCTTTTGAAGAGTTCCTTGATCTACTGGGCCAGAGAGTACGGCTAAAAGGATTCAGTAAATACAGGGCTCAGCTAGATAATAAAAGTAAGTTATGTTTCAAGCTAGGGGAGAAAGGGCAATTATCCAGCTGATCTTCTGTAAATTGTGTTGTCTTTTCATGCTTTTGACTTTGGGTTTTGATTAGTAAGATTATATGGTAAATGAGGAAGATGGAGCATATGGTAAGAGCATGTATCAAACCTTTTCTGAAAGGTCATCTACTTTTTCTGTGGCATCAGTAGGACTGAAAATCAAAGCAACTTATTTCATTTGTTTGCATTTAGTTAAAATCATACTACATGAGTAATATTTCCCCAGGTACACTTTAACATCTTATTCTTTAAAAGGCAATAAAAATACATGTATTTCAAAATATGGAGTAATTTTCCTTATTTCAGCTAAACTTTCATGCTTACTTTTACCCAACACACATATTTATGTTTATATTTGAGGAGCAGTCATGTTTTCTAGTTTCTCACACATGCACAGTAAGCATGTCATCGTTCATCAGCTGATAATTATTCATCTACCTCAGTGCTGTGTTAGTACTGCCATTTCCCCAGGTCTTTCAGTTTCCATAAGTGCAGTAGTATAAAAATTTAATTGTACAGATTGGATGGGTTTTGTAGCAAAAAACTACAAAAAACTTCAGTAGGAACTGAAGCATTGCTGTTAAAAAAAGTCAGTGATATGTTAACACACTTCTTTATTAGCAATGTTTTCACTGCCCTTAAATTTAACTTAACTCATTCTTAGTATAATGATGTTTTAACAGGATTTTGACAACTGATCATATGAGCTGTGATCTAAGGATATCTAGTTATTCATCTACTTCATCTTAACATATTGTCAACCTGTATAAGCACCACATTTATTTCCAGTCATGTTACTGCCTTTTGCCTTAAATCCATACTTATTTCACTTTATTAATTTGAGTTTTTTAGAGACTATTGCATCCTATTTCAGTACAGAATAATAACAAGTCATTTTTCAAATTAATTTGTAGAAATACATATTAACATGCTGTGGATGTCAGACTTCTGGAATGAATTGATAAATAGGGATGAAAAATTGAAAGGAGTAAGGGGTGTTTGGGTTTTCCATTTTTTTCCCAATCAGAACATGACTGAATGTCACCTAGTAAGTTGTACATATGAAAATAAATGCTGGTCTGTCAGCAAATTCAGTTTCTGTATTTGCTGTGCTTCAGTATGAACTTACATTGCTGATCAGCATTGTGTGTGTATCAGTCAGTAACATGAGTTTAATGTTTTACAAAGTCTGTGTGCCATTAACTATATTGTCCTGTCACAGTATGTTCTCATAGTTTGCAACAGGCAGAATGGAATTAAGAGTTCAAAACAAAACAGTCTTCAGAATTATATTAAATGTGAAGTACTGACCTAAGTATCACATTTTTGTTATACTTACTTTTAAATGTAACGATGCAACACGTATTACTGTGTGTCGTATTTAAACTTAGATAATATGTTATTCTGACTGCCTGCAGGTTCAGAAAAGTGTAATAATTTAGACTCTGGGAGCTATATTTTTGGTAGACACAATGTTTCAGTAATAAATCTTGCTTAGTTCTTGTAGGAGTCAAATTTATTAAGTTTTTATATTCTCAAATGCTTGACTAGCTGTGAGGTTTTTCTCTCAAAATTTGGATAAGTAATCGGTCCATTTCTTATGTAATAGAGAAAGTAGACTGTTGTGATGGGTTGACCTGTCTGGCAAATAGGCCCCCACCTCTTGCGTGCTCACTCACCCTCCAGTTTGTGAGTTGAGATTAAGACAGTTCAATGAGTGAAGGCAAGAAAGGGAAAAAGAACTCCCCCCAAAAAACTCCCAAACAAACAAAAATTCTGAAAAAAACCAAAATAATCCCTGAACAACAAAAACCCCACAACCCACCACTGCATCAATCAGCCAACAGCTGACTGATGCCCAGCCAGTCTCGTAGTGACGGCTGCCATGAAAAAGCTCTCCCTGCTCCAGTTTTCCTGCAGAACTTGACTTTATAGGGTATGGGATATGTTTCTGGTCAATTTGAGAGGCTGTCCTGGCATCTCCTCCCAAACTCTTGGCCACCCCTAGCACACTTGCTGGAGTAGAGGGGGTGTGGGGGGCAGAGAAGCCCTGATGCTGTGTGAGCTCTGTTCAGGCACAGCTGAAACATCGGGGTGTTACCAACACTGCTTTGATCACACGGAGAAAACACGGCACCATATGGGCTGCTGTGAAGAATTTTAGCTGCATCCAAGCCACACCCAGTGCAAATGTCAAGAACATATGGAATATATTAACTATAAACTCTTTTCTGCCCTTTATTGATGCATTTTTAGTGGCGTGCAGTTCCACACCCCAAAATAAAGAAGTAAGAAAATTAAATGAAACTTTACCAATTCAATACTATATAATTTGTTTAGTATATGTTTTAAAACATAGTGATCTACTAGAAATGAGAAAAAAGTATTATTATATCATATTATATTATATTTCTCTTTCTATCTCTTCAAAACTGTCTTTATAAAATGCCACTGAAAGGTTATAATGGAATTAGATTTTCAGCTAAGATTTTGAAATAGAGTGCAATAAGGTTTCCTTTTTTTAGCAACATATAAGTAACAAACTTCAGTGGAAATTATGCTTTCTATTTCTTATGCAACTGTAATCTACGTTAAATAGATACCAATAAATGAAGTTAATTTAATTATCATACAGACATAACTGATGCACCCAGTTATAATATGAATGCGGTCCTCATTGTATACATACAAATATTTTTAGATTTAGGACTGCAGATATAGAAATGTGTATTTATATACTCTTATATGCTTTTAACCGGACAACTTACATGGATAATTGATTTATTTTTGGAATATAGCTACTATTTAAAACAAAGCAAAACCCCAAAACCTTAAACAGTGTGTTAAAGAGTGTACTGGAGAATGTTTATTGGTGTAGATAACATAAAATTATGTTAAAAAGTAAGTGGACATGGAAAAAGAGAAGAAAAATTGGTAGTTGTCTTGACTCAATAGGGTGTTCAATAGATATAAACTTTAAACTTTTGAAAAGTTCATTGTATTTACTTATATAGTCTGTAAAAATTGAAGAAAAGGAATAAAAAGGATTAACTTATGACTACAGAGTAGAAGTCATTTACTGTAAACATCATTAAATACTATTAATAAACTTTCTAAATAAAAGAAATAAAGTATTAATTAATATAATATATGAAATGTATTTTAATAATTTTCAAATGTATGAAAATTCCCATTAAAATTTTAATGTATTATGCACATGTTTTATGTTTTAAAAATGCCTGATCCGCAACAGGTGTTTTAATGTTAGATTTGAAATAGCCAGTTCATTTTTGGTGAAGTGTGGGTTTAATCAATTGTCCTTATTAATGTTGACATAATGAAAATACACATTATGTAAAACTACAGTCAGGTAGCTAAGTGTTTTGGTTTTTTCATGAAATGCCAATATATTCAAAATTAGTTTATTTAGGTCTCAAAGACAGCAAACTCTTTGGGTGTATTTCTGCAGGACCCCTTTATGTCATAGTACGAAACTAAAGAGTAGATTTTTAGCTGATGCAAACTGGTTTTGTTCTCTTGTAAAAAAGACATAAATTGCTTAAATAGATTTAAATCGTAGCATGCAAAGAACAGTGTCCTAAAAAGTAGTACAAATGTTCTAATTTACTGACCTTCTTGCGATTAAATTAATTTTCAGCTGATTCAACAGGAACTCATTCCCTCTATACTACCTATAAAGATTATGAATTAATGTTTCATGTATCAACAATGCTTCCATACATGCCCAGTAACAGGCAACAGGTATGTTTTTTTAGCTTTTCATTGTAATTTTACATTATAAATGTTTGACATTGAGTGCTGGGGTTTTTTAATAGTATTGGTTGAAAACTGAATTGTTTTAAAAGAAGTATGGCTCAATTATATTTTTTCTACTTGAAATGTTGTAAGACATTAGAAATCTTGTAGGACTTTTATTCTATATAATTCAGGAACTTATCCCATGTACCCTATTTCATTATATTATTAAAAGGCAATATTGCCTCTGGTGGATGAGTTATTTTCAGTTTGGACTGAATTCACATCTTACGTATGTTTTAAACTTTAAATGTAATGAATCTTGAAAATAGTGTTATGGTTAAAATATGCATGTAATAAGGTTTTTAAAACTATTCCACTTAATCCTCGTATTACAGATCTTGAAATGTTTATCAATGTGTGAGTTTAGTAATAACTTTTAACTGTATCCTTCAAGGTGTCTGTGAAAACAGGAAGCTGCAGTGTATTTTTCTTATTTGTAGAGAATTCCCTTTGCTTATATAGTAATTCGGAATGTCTTCAAAGCATTAAGGATGGCTAAAACCCAGCACAGCATCCAAAGTGTGCAGTGCACCAGTAAGGTTACTCTTGTCTTGCCTGTCAAAGATATTTCTTGAGACTTAATTAAACTGTACAAGCACATTTGGTATAATATATCACCAGTATTAATGCTTAAAAGAAAAGCAGTAGAATTGCTCATAGATCAGACTGATGGTAGTTCGTAACTTTCTGTGCTGCTACTCTGTGTTCTTCCAGGTATGCAGAAGTAAGTGTTGATTTATTTAGTTAGTTTTGCAATATTCTTGCCTTGCCATGCAAGTTATAATAATTTCAGCCATTGTGGAAGGTTGTCATGAAATAAGAATGCTATCTCACTTTGGTTTTGAACAGCACATGAAAGATGCTTACTGATTGATTGTTGAGCCATATGGGAGTTGTATCTTTCATGTCTATCCTGTCAATAGGTCTTGTGTGAGGAAAAAGAGATGTGTCAAGGCAGCAAGAAAGAGATAAAAGAAAAGTATTGAAATTCTTCAAAAGGGATAAATAAAAATAAAAATGGAAGAAAGTATATAATACATTTATGTATTTTAAATAATCAGTGCATAAAGCTCTGAACAGTTTGAAAAGCTGTTTCAAGTGAACAGTTAAGACATTACACTTAGGATTTAGATGTGGTTTAAAGAAACTAAATTAGGAATCAAAAGACAAACTTTTCACCATATGAATAATACAAAGTTTAGATGACTCACTTAAAATATGTGGTTTTCAGGAAACAGAATGTTCAGCTACATCAGACACTCAACTGTGACATAGCTAGTAATCAAGGGATTGGATCTTCATCACTGATTTCAGATTGTTCTGCTTCTCTAAACTTTCAGTTGCACCTTATTACAAAACAGGATTAATTTAGTAAATGCACTAGGAGTTGTTCTGTCTGTAATCAGTCTAACAGTCTTTGACTGGAAAGTAAATGTAAATAGGGAAAACTGTACCCTGTTAAGAAGATATAATACACTGAATGAGCTTGCCTTAAAAGAATAAAATGAATATTTTCATAGCAAATCACAGGCACTGACAGTAAATACGGCCTTACTTGGAGTTTCTTACTTCTGTTGTTGTCTTTCGTGAATTTTCCTTGTTTGTGAGAACAGGATATCCTTTTGCCATGATCCACTAATTTTCATAGTTTTTTTCTGTTTGTCGACGCTTCACTGCTGTGTTACTCAGCCCCCCTATTACTGTCCTTTCACTCCTTCCTGTGCCTTCCTTTCGTTCTTATCATTTCCTTATGTGTCTTCCTTTATAGTCAGGTGCTGATTCTTGTGTACAGCAAAATCTTCCAATTTTAACTCCGTGGTTTTCCCTAGCAACAAACACTCCTTTCCACAGTGTTTTAGTGAGCTCTCATCATTGTCCCTTTAACAGGTTCAATATTTAGCAGAAGCACTATGTTGTTATTCATGGCTCTTTTGGGATCAAAATAATGTGGCAGTTTTCCAGGCTCAAGCTGTATGCGTATCTGAAGACGCACCACATTATTTTTCAGGTGATGAGATCTATCAGTGTTTGCACAGCATGTACACTGTCTTAATGAAATGTGACAAGTGCACCCAAATTACCAGAATTTAGCCAGCCTTAATGTGCAAAACAGATCTATAATAACTGTTCATTTTTTTTTCTCTTACTGTTTAGTATTGTTTAGTTTAGCAGTCTCTTTAGGGTTTGGCTCACTGCATACCCAAGTAAGGGGAAGTTAGAGACCACGGTAATTTTCCCTTTAGGTTATGTTAGGAATGAAGCCCCCCATTCAACAGTTATTTTCTGCTAGCATATTATGTATGTACCGGCTGAGGTTGTTGCATCCTTTCCCTGTGTCCCTTGTTTGGTGATGACTGGGCAAGGTATTCAGTCACTCCTCATAATCTACAACAGTGACCTTCAGTGAGCAAGCACTGAGCATTGCTTGTGTTCCAAAGAGCTGTGAGCCAAAAATAGGCTGCACCAGAACTGTTTGTTGCTTCTTCCAGGATATAACTACGCCCTGCTTGGTCCCTGATCAGGACATCCCTCTAGTTTTAGAACCAGCAGGAGATCCAAAGAGCAAGGTAATTTTTATTTTGGCTGCAACTTAGGCTGGGAACTTTCAAGTCAGCTGCTCCTTCCCTAGGACAGAGAAGACTACCAGCCCTGGTGTGGCCAGTTCCTTTTCCTTTACTGGCCTTTTCTTCAAAGCAGTTCAAGGCTTTCCCCTCTAAACTTTACCTTTCCAATGTCCCTTTCCAAATCATTCCCTTGCAAGTTTTCCGTTCACACATTTGCAGTCTGCTTGTGTACACGTGGTCAGACCTGATTAATCCAAATCAGTTCAAATAATCGGTTTTCACCTGATTTTATGAAAACTTATAAGTGAAACAGATATGCAATAATGAAATAAGCTTGTTGCATTTAAACTGCTGTTAAAATAGTTGGGTAACAAGACCTATAGTTATACCAAACTCGGTTTAACCAGATCTGTTGAAAGATCTTTTGCCATTCATTTCTGGTTTTGGTACTGGCTAAGAACACAAATTGAAAATAAAACTTTTGAAACCATTTTTTTTAGAAATGTACTAAAATAAGTTTGGCATTTTTCTTATTTGACTCTTAACACTTTGTCATTTAATTGAATGAGGAGTATATTTCACTGCTATTTCAACAAGAATTCCTTGTTGTTTTGCAGTTTGACAAAGCAATTCTACAGAAGTGGGTAGATTTTTAAGGCTGAGCAAAAGCTGTAAATATGCTAAGTTTTAAGACAGTTTTTCCCTTCAGAGATGCATATCTGAAAATTAAGAATTGAGTCATTAAAATCTGAGAATTAATATGATAACTATCATTTAGTGCAAATAATTTTAATCTAATGGATTCTGCTTTTCTAACATATTTTCCTTACCAGCCTCCTCTTTGTGTTTCTTGTACTCTTACATAACACTTCACTGATTTCCTTTTGGCTGCCTATCGTACTTGAGTAGGTTCTTTTTCAAATTCTAACATGACAATGATGCCTCCTTACTGTAAGTAATTCTCTGTAATCTCTGCACCCAGTTGAGAGTTCCTATTGTGCTCGACATTGGCATGAGACTCTTTAGAGTATGTTAGAAAGGCAGATTAAAAAAAATAATTGTGCAACATCCAAAAACCCCAAACCTGAGCAGACCTCAAAATGGGAGAGGAAGGGGAAACTGAGAACCCGCAAAAAACCCAAACAAACTAGAAGGTAAAAGTTGGGAGGAAAATCTAGGTTATAGAATGGAAACTAGAAAAGGGTTTCTTACAGATCATTTTGCTTAGTTCCAGTTTCCTTCAATTCCTTTTTCATTTTCAGTATGCTGTCCCTACCTCACATTTCCCAGAGAAGTATGTGTTCCCTTCTTCTCCATTCAATACTTTATTCTTTTCCTGTTCCTTTATCCTATCCAGAGCACTTCTTTCCATGTTCCAGATCACCCCAGTTTAATTCTCCCCCCTTTAGAAGTTCTTTGCCTTATGATCCTCTGTACCCAGCCACAACTGTGCTTTGCCTTTGCATTGTGTTGAAGTTGACTGACCACTTATGCATGACAACTATTTATAAATGTTACAGTGGTTTTATTTTAAATTGAAGAAGTCAGTAAGATCTCTACAGTCTTGGTAAGGTTCTTAAAAATAATGACCTGTCTTCCTGTTTCTATTTTTGTGCCTTGTAGAGGTTTCTGCTCTTGAAAAATATCCTAGGGATAGGATATGGGAACTGCCATACTTTTGAAAAGTCATTTGCTAGTAGAATTTCAAACACTTGTAAAACTTACTTCCAATTAAGTGAATGCTATTCTTGCTTAAGCTATGTATGATGGCAAGCAGAACCTCCTAAAGGGGTCTACAAAAGCAGAAAATATTATTGAAAACAGTGATTGTCTTGAGAAAGAAATATAACTTTAAAGAGGATTGCATTCTCATTTTTATTATCTGCTCTGTGGAAATGTATAGGCATATACCACTATGGCAAGGAGGAGTAATTGAGCACTTAGTGGTATAACAAGGGCAGAAATTAATCACCTTGTACCTCATAATTGGAAGGTTGTTTGCAGATTTAACTGAGTTGTAAATTCCAACCTGTGAGATAGTAATAACTTCTAAACATTACCTTGTGCTGCCCGACTGTGATCTAATCGTATGGCTCTCTAGATGAGCAAACTGAAGTGTACCTGACACACTTAGTTCTATGATCAGTTCCTTGTAGTGTACTTCTGTATGAAACAGGTTGTGTATCTTAAATGGCTCAAATAACCAGTTATTTTCATTTTAGTCTTAAAAACCTGAAAACTTGACTGAGCCACACGACTTACCAAATACTGTTTTCTGTTCCTATGTCTGTCGTAAAGTTTCATGAGAAGTCTTATTTCTTTATCTGTATTTGGGATTTTGATTATGTTTAAAATAATACAGATATATGGAGTGCTTTAAGATTGTTGTTTTGGCCCTTCTGACTACTTTCAGAATATCATCCTTTATGTTCTTTTAAGAGCTATAATGAGACATACTTAATAGGTTCTAGGCTTTAACATGTGCAACTTTGCTTTTTATTGTTGGTAGCTGAAATACTAACTTTTAGTGGAACTGGAAAAATGCAACAAAATACCTTTATTAGAAAGATCCTGTTCCATGAAGTCACCTTGACAGAGAAACTTTTACTTGCTCTCTCATAAAGTTGTCAAATAAATTTATTCTTATATCCTTTTTAGTTACACATGAGCTAAGGTACAGCTTTAAGTGTCTGTGTGCTATTAGTTGACAATGCAAAGTCTTTGGCAGATCTTGGGTAAATTTTAAATGTAGCACATGGTAGACTACTATTTTTGTCTGTTAATATACAAAATTTGAAAGTTACAATATACTTCCATGGGGAAAGTGAACTTCATTTTACTGTGTTATTTTGTTGGGTTTTTTGGGGAGAAAGTGTAGTAGTCCCTTATTGCCAGATATGTTTTGTAATTTTTACTAAATTTTGGCCTATTACGATGATTTAGTACTTTAAATTAGTCCTTAAATATATTTGATGATAAAAGCTACTGATTATAAGAATAAGTTTTTAATTAAAGAGTTCCCAATAGCTGTTTTTTCTCTGTGAATCTTGGCTCTGTTCCTCAAGTATGCAGTTGTTAACATTTGTGATGGGTATTCATGATTATAGTTTTTTTAAAACAAGATGATAATATTAAGGACAATATTTAATAGTATTTCAACATGTAAAAGAAAGTTTTATTGAGACATAGAAGCAATATTACATTTTTAATGTAGAGACAAATATTACACTGTGAAGAGGGAACTGATGTACAGTTTTCTGGATAGTGAGAAATATCAAGTTATGCAACACTTTTTTATTACTGAAGTGATGCATTAGTAAGAATAAGAGAAATACATTTTTCTCATAGAATAAAATAGAAATGAGCAGAAATTATGGAGAACTAGTGTGGAGATGTGAGAGAATTCACTAGTATTTTTGTGAACTTAGCCCGATTTCCTTTCCTTGTGTTTTTGCAGTTCTGATATCGTTTATATGTTGTTATCCATGATGCAATAAAACTTATTTCTGAAAAATTATGTTTTATTTGTGTTGGTTTGGCTTGTTTGGGGTTTTTTTCTAAGATGATGAAATTGTGATTTTTTTAAAATAACTAATTTTTCAATGCATGTTTCTTGTCTAGCTGCTAAGGAAAAGGCATATAGGAAATGACATAGTTACGATTGTCTTCCAAGAGCCAGGAGCACTTCCTTTTACTCCAAAAAATATTCGTTCCCACTTTCAACACGTATTTGTCATAGTCAAAGTGCATAATCCTTGCACTGAAAATGTGTGTTATAGGTGAGTAGAGCCTTATAACTATTTAAGTTTGTTACTAAGACTACAATGGAACTGTGTTTTCTAGCTATTTTGTATTTCTTATAGATATTATGTGTACAGTTTTTAAATTTCCACTGCACTTCTTGTGAATTTGAAACCCCAGTGTCTCCCTTGCACACATCTAGAGTTATGGGTCTGCAGTTTGCAGACTCAAAGGGGTGTGTGCAGAACTCCATGTTGCTGATTTATGGCCATAAAATGGGGGTATAACAAGTCAATGAAAATAAGATTTGCAGACACACCAATAGAGATTAATTTAGAATTTGTATTGCACATTTCCTTTTTTAAAGGAAGTGATTTAAAATAAAGTATTTCAGAAGGCCGTTAACCTGTATGAATCCCTGAGTATGACAATATGACACCTGGTTGAGTCATAGCCTTTAAGTACATGAATGAGGACTTTTGGAGAATGGAAAAACGTTATAAATTTCAGATGATTTTAACTCTCACATTTAAGTCACTGCATCATGAATTTTAGCAAGGTAACCAAGGTGGAAACACAGTTGTGAATTGATTGGGAATTGTGCAAATGGTGATAAAGACATGAAGCATAATGACACAGGTTTAGGCATAAATATTATTTATCCATTGTTTAGAATGAAATTAAAATACATCATGAGGGTGGGTCATATTACTGTCTTTTAGCTATCTACTAGAACTTAAACTATCTTTTAGAACTTGGTTTTGTTTCAGTGACTGTTTTGTGTTGATTAATACATTTCCTAAGTTATATTTTTCTTACTATTAAACTGTATCTGTCATCCGAAATGTGACTGTGTTTCAGTCAAACAAATAGTAGTTGTACATACCATGTACAGAATTTTGAAATTATTTTTCAGTTGGACTATATTATGTATATCTCAATTAGCAGTATAACTGTATCAATTACGAAATATTCCTATTCTCTTACATTTTGCTGTGAACTAGATCAAGAATTGCAAGTGTCTTCCAATTTTATGAACGTAGAGTAGGCAGCTTAAACAGGTGGAAAATGCTCCATTATAGTCACATTTGACACCAATATTTTTTCACTGAATTCACACTTCATTGTAGAAAAAGATTTGAGGATAAAAATTAATTCTGTTTCTATTTATACATTTCTTAGTTTTAAGATGATGCAACTGAGTGACAGCTGAAAATTATAGACTTACATAAAAATAATTTTTAAAAAGACTTCTGTCATTTATTTCTCACAATGACTTTTGATATTTATTCCATTAAGGAAGGGAGACGTTGACATCTTAAGAAGTTGTCTTTGATTTTTTTTTTTAAATAAGATATATCCATAATGTCCTTTATATATTTAAAACAAGAAAGCCGTTTTAAAACAGACAACCCAATCAGTTTTCTTTGATGTGTCTAAAATGTCTGCAAATTGGCATGTCAAAGCTGTACTCAGTTGTGTAAATGGATTGCAGAGATCACAGTTCTGTTTATCATCTGATTTTTTTTTCTAGGGAATGAATAATTTTGTTGTGGTTTTTTGTTTTGTTTTTTTCTATTTCCAGTGTTGGTGTTTCACGATCAAAAGATGTTCCCTCATTTGGTCCACCCATTCCCAAAGGAGTAACTTTCCCCAAGTCTGCAGTCTTTAGGGACTTCCTTTTGGCCAAAGTTATTAATGCTGAAAATGCGGCACATAAGTCGGAAAAATTTCGAGCCATGGCCACAAGGACACGTCAAGAATACTTGAAAGATCTGGCAGAAAACTTTGTTACCACGGCTACAGTGGATACTTCAGCCAAGTTCAGCTTTATCACTTTAGGGGCAAAAAAGAAGGAAAAAGTGAAACCAAGGAAAGATGCGCATCTATTCAGTGTTGGAGCAATTATGTGGAATGTGATTGCCCGAGATTTTGGCCAGTCTGCTGACATTGAATGTCTCCTTGGAATCTCCAATGAGTTTATCATGTTGATTGAAAAGGAATCAAAAAATGTTGTGTTTAACTGCTCCTGCAGAGATGTTATTGGATGGACATCGGGATTAATGAGCATCAAAATATTTTATGAAAGAGGAGAATGTATTCTTCTGTCTGCAGCAGATAATTGTACTGAAGACATCAGAGAAATTGTTCAAAGACTTGAAGTAAGTACAGTTTCTAAACTGGAATTCCGGTTTTTTTATGAACAGTTATTTGTCTACCTCTCCTTCGAGATATAATTAAAAATGTTCTATGTTTATAGTTAGGAGTGTTTTCAGTCTTCAGAGACGATTACAAATAGTAATCTTCACAACAGCATGTGAGATAAATGTTATCAACCTGTTTTCCAGGGGTAAGGATTAATCTGATTACTTGCCCAAGGCCATGGATGGTCCTAGTGTTGAAATCAGGACTGAAAAGCTTTTACCACCTCTTGCTGTAGCCTGTTTTCAAATCACACCCTTGTAGGTAGAAGTACCATGAATTAAAAAATATATAAGATCTTAATGTGTAAAATATACTTTGACTTTTTGTAATAATCCATGAAAATATTAGCGGAAAACTTTATGTAAGTGATTCTGCTGATTTGTTCCTCTGTACTGAGAAAGTGCAGGAAGTAAAGAAAACCCGACCAAGTAATGCCAGTTTTAACAGCTGACTGGATAAAGTTTTTCAGACACTTGATGACCCTGTCAGTACTACTGTTGTGCAGTCAGTGCAAATGAAATGACAGGAGCTCCAAGGTAAAAGTGCTGATGCATCTAGTGGTTGCACTTCACTCTTTGATCTTAATTTAAGTGATTTAGATGGTCTTAGGGTTTTCTTGTATTAGAAAGCTCGGCACTGGAAAGAAATCCCTCTGCTTACAGTTTTCACACTGGAACAGTTGAATTGCAGCTGATGATTTAGGGCCTCTCTAGTACTGCAGTCACATTTAGCATTGCTCAATATCATGCTCTAAATAATAACTTTCTTCCAAAGTACAATTACTATTTCAAGAGGTGAATGTCTTTAAACTTTTCTTGCCACTGCTATATTATCATATTCAATATAGGTCTTCAGTTTCACTTTCCTTAGACAGATATTTCCCTTCTAGAAAATAGTGCTCCCATTAAGTCTTGTTAACCAAACAATATAAATTTCTTAACACAAATGGAAAACAAGATTTAAAGTTCTAGTGAAAACTTCTGCTGTCATCAGTGACAATTTTTTCTGCTGTTTTTCGTTTACTCAGTTTTGCAAAACATGGAAATAACGCATGTTGCTCAAGACAGATCTTCAAGATTTGGTCATTAAAATCACAAAATGAAATGTTTATCTATGTTTACTTGAAGACTTCCTCTTTATTGTGGTCAGATTTTGGGTTAAATAATGACAAATTGGTTTCAAGCCTAAAATTTAGCATCAGATGTTACAAAATTTACCTGAATGTTGTCTTCAAGTATCTGTTCTAATGAACTCTGACTGCCTTCTCTTTCCCTGCCACCTATCCAACTTTCACTCTAATTAAAAGAGTTAACTATCCTTACTTATTTTAAAACATTTTTTGTCCCTGTTTCTTGACTCATCTTTTTCTCCTTTTCCCCTGTTTCTTCCTCTCTTTTGAAAGCTGCATATTGATGTTATTTCCTGGTTGTTTTATAACATTGAATGCTCTCTGCAGTCCTTATATACATTTGGTATAGAACCATTAGAACCACTAAAAAGTATTTAAAACTCTGATGCCACACTTTATGTGCATACTTTCAAAACCTTTCAAGTGACTCAGAACACAGCTACGGTTATCAACCAGATGTCCCAGCAGATGCTAAACGTGAAAGCTCAAACTGTGATGTAATATCAGTCTTCAGTGACCAGATGATTAACCCTTTTCAGTCATGAGTTAAAGCATTTCTTAGAACCAGTGAGTAGAACATTGCAATTACTAAATGAGATTGTCAAAGAAATAACTAGACTTTATTGCCTGGATTTAAATCCTGCAGGTAAAAAGGACACCTATCTGAATATCCAGATTAAGAAAAGGTGTAAAAAGCTGGCTGAGACAATGATTTTAGTTTCAACCAAAACAATTGGTCCAGGACTGAAAAAAAAGCTGTGACTTGTCAGTCGAGACAAATTTGTATTTGTGGGGGAGAGTATCTAGTAATAGAAATTAGAAAAAGCAGCAAACAATAGACTAACTTGGAGGGTTGTGTTGGAAGGCAGGAAAAGCAATGGTTTTGAGCTTTAGGGTAACAGAGAATGGCAGAGTGATAAAAGATTAAATGGAAACACTGAATGGATCTTTAGACAAGAATCTGAGTTGACAAAATTTCCGTAGTATCCTGTCTATTAAAAAAACCTCTTCACCTTCTTCATGGCACTTAGAGGACCTCTGTCTTTTAACTTTATCTGTTTTAAGTGCATTCAGAGAAGCCAGCTCTTAGTTCATTTGTGGCCACGAGATCAGTGAAGCTGCAACCAAGTCAGCAGAATGCCGTGTTTTGAAGTGGAGAAGCACTGTGTTTAATGTGACATTACTATGTAATATGCAGTGTTACCTTTTGGGGAATATACACTTGGGGAGGACTAGATCTCCTGGAATACTTCCCATGGGGAATAGATGAGTCTTTGGCAGGAATCTTTATCTTTCTCATCTTCTAACTTTTGAATATTTAACTAACTTGAAGAGATTTTGAGTGCTTTGAGTGGGGGAAATCCATGCACTTTGCTGATGCATTCATTTTGCAGTATTCTATAATTGTGACATAATGATAAAGAGGTGTCAGCCCCCAAAAAAGAATATTATGTATCTTAATAAGGGTAAAATTCTACCCCTCAGCTGGGCTCCAGACTGTAATAGCATGTTCTTTTCACTGCATGACTAAATGTATATTTTAGAAACTTGTGACAGAAGTGTAGCTAACGAAGAGCTGAAAATTTCCTTTTCACTTATCTGGTTCACAAATTATGAAAGTCTTATTGAACTTTAGTAATGACTGAAGAGCTGAAAATAAAAGAGCTAGGTTAACAGTATGTTAAAGTTTTCAGTATGCTATATAGTTCTAATATTATATGCATAGTTATAAACACAATAGAAAGTTCTATTTTGAAAGGAAAGTTTCTAAAATATACCAAAATATCAGAGCTGAAAAATGACGAAGGAAGTAGCTGCTTTGTTTTTGTTATGAAAACCCAGGACCTGACTTTGTAAACAAAGCCTCCAGGGTACATTTTGGACATCTCAGGAAGGACTTTCACATTTTAATTTCGAAACCTACATCTTCAGAAGTAACTGGAAAGATTATGAATCAAAGCGCTACAGTTCAACTAGCCTAAATTTTCCAAGCAATAATTCTCAGAATATCAGATACTGCAGTAGCTTCAATATTTCACAGTTCACAGAAGATTGTCCCTTAATGAATGAGAGCTAATTGTATTTCATTACCTCACAGGTTAAAAGCATGAGCATACACCAGCTTCCTCAGATCAGCAAAGTTAAAATAACTCATGGGTTTGTTGCAATTTGTTCTTATGTGTGCAAGTCCTAATTTCTTCTGCTGGGTGACAGATATCCGTATAGAAATACCCTATAAAGAAAACAGTGCGTTAAAACTTACTGAGGTACCAAATCTCATGACTTTCAGTCATGACCAAATTGCAGACACAAACACTCCAAAGTATTTCCAGTCAGCCATTGGATTGGAAAGGGAGTAAACACTAGGACTTTCATCCCTGACTCTATAAAAATTGTGGGCAACAGATCAATCTAAACAGGAAAAGTGTAGAAAAGGAAGCTACAAAAATATGCTTTGCTATGTGTGAGGTTCCTTTGTCAGTGATGGAGACATGCTTTCATAATTGTTACCAGTGAAGGAGACAGTCCCATCCATTCCTTGCCTGCCACCTCTTTGGAACACTTTTGAAAAGCACCCTGATCTTCAGCCGTACTTTGTCCTGCCCTGTCTGCATGGTTGCACAAGTGCTATTGCAGTACTGGGGACAGCAGAGGGGCAGTGGGGTCTTGGGTCAGCTTAAACCTTCTGTAAAACTGCACCAAGTCAACTGCCTCCGGCTCGGGTGCTGGAAGGAGTGGTTTTGTGACAGCTGTACCCAGCCACAGTCCCAACATCTCATGAGCTGTACAGTCCCACTCCCTCATCATGCACCCCTGAATTAGGCTGGGCTATTCTGCTGTGGCAAGCACACAATAAACTAGTAAGCTAACCTGCCTGGATTCTGGCTCAAGCAGGCAATGGACACTGAGAGCGACTTTTCCAAAAGAGCCTCCTGAATTAAACTCAAGCTATAAAACAACCTTTGCAGAGATCTATCTGGCACAGCTGACAGTAAAGGACAGTAGCCTCCCATCTTAAGCACCTTTAATTAAATGCCCAAAGTGTGTGTTTTTGTGATGCACACTGAACCCAGCCATAAACAGCATGAACACCTTTGTGGAACAAGGTATCGTGCTGTGGGACTGCTCTTAATGTAGCTTGACCTTGGGAAGATCCCTTGATCGTATTGTAACATATGCATCTCTAAAAGGCAGATATTTGCTTTGGTGGAGTGTTTATGGGAGATCTTTGATATGCACTACAAAGATCTTTGATAATGTTTCATAGTGGTTAAGTTTTTGTTCTAATTGTACTAATGAAGCTAAGTACATACTGGTTTTGTGATACCGACAAAAGGGAAGGCTGGGGTAACTCTCAAACTTCCTTATAATACGGGCTAGAATTTTGTCTTCTGAGTGTGATGCAGTATCCCAGCTTACAGGCTATTGTATGATTATGTTTTACGTGGCAAAACTGTTGAGAACTTGTTTCACAGTATATAGAAATGAACCTGCTTAGCAAAATCTGAATTTGAAGGATTTTGGCTACTCTGTATAATGACAAAACTACTTTTCATTGAATATGAGGAAAGTAATTTTTTTGTTTTCTAAGTTTCCCAGTGACAAGAAAACTTCCATCTCATCTGGAGATGATGGTAGTTAGGAATCTGCCTGTAAAGCAAAGTAAATTAATATTTTCTTCATTGCTATTTTCATGAGCAAAACAAGCTGCTAGAACTGAAGCACTTCACTCAATTTGGCTCATGTTGTATCTCGAGTTTAATACTGTCTAATACTGAATAAAAAATGCTTGCACACCTGCAGTCAGCCAAAAAGAATGAAGTAATTGACAGGGCAGCATTTTTCTTGCTTTGTATTTTGAAATATTTTTTAGCGTCGTGAAATGTTTTATTCATTTTGTTTTATGTAGAAACCTTGGTTCAAACATAAACGTTAAAATAATTTAATGTTAGTATATTAGAGGTACTTAATATCCAGCCGTACATAACCTTATAGTGTTTGTAAACAGATCTGTTTGTGTGCCCTGACAATCCCGTAACAATCTGGTGCTTCCTTAGATAGTGACCAGAGGATGTGAGACCACGGAAATGACCCTGCGGAGGAATGGGCTGGGCCAGCTTGGATTCCACGTGAACTTTGAAGGGATAGTGGCAGACGTGGAGCCCTTTGGCTTTGCATGGAAAGCTGGCCTACGGCAAGGGAGCCGCCTGGTTGAGATCTGCAAAGTGGCCGTGGCAACTCTGACTCACGAGCAAATGATCGACCTCTTACGCACATCGGTGACTGTAAAAGTGGTGATTATTCAGCCACACGAGGATGGAGCGCCCAGAAGGTAAGGAGCAGCGGTTCTCAATGTCACAATTTTATCTGTTTGGGTTTTTTCCCTCTGCTCCTGCTTTTACTGGAGGCCTTCAGTAAATGGCTATTGTCTGTCATGTTGGCTGATAGTATTATTGAGGCTCCTAAAGCAGTCTTCTCCCCAAAACCCATATTGACTTGTTATAGAAGATGAAATAAGATCCTGTAACAAATTTAATGAAAGTTTAGTTTTGTATTACTTTAAAAGGGTAGGAAGTAAACTTTAGTGTGTCATGACTGAGCTGTTCTGAAAGCTGATGTTACTTCTTTTCTTCCATAGGAGAGTTTTATGTTTTAATGCTGAATTTAAAAATGTGGAATCCTTTTCATGAAATTGTACCTTGTCCATCTTTGAGATTTCTCCAACTCATGACTATTGAGAAAGATTGGTTTCATTTTTCCTTACGTTGAAAAACAATGAAAGTAGTGAGTTACTGGGTTCTGGGCATCCATGGTATCAAGTCTTAGAGTCCTACTCACTTTCTATAGATATGTAATTTGTTCACATTAAATAGTGAATTACATCAATGAGTTTATAATTTAAAGTGGAGAAGTCTTGTGGCAACGTGAAGTATATGATCATGCTCAGGGAAAGACTGTAATAAAAATTATTACAGTGACCGTACCAGTGTTTTCAGGGATGAAATGCATTTTTCTTCCATCAGTGTTCGTTTTTTGGTGACAAAAGACATATCTCTCAATTTTTTAATATCACAGGGCAGAGAAGGAGGAAAAAATTGAAACTTAGTAACAGTGTGACTTTATTTCTCACACACCTTGTCTAGTCAGTGTTAATTTGGCTCATTCTAAATGAGAACTGTACCAGAGTAAATTTAATTACTTCTCTTCTTGTAGCAGGCCAACTTTAAATCTCTTGTTGATTTTTAATTCAACAGAAAAAACATTAGATGTGTTGCTTTTGGCAAGACAACAAGCAATAAAATTTTACGTAGCGTGCAGCACTGTGAAGTCGATGCCAACCGTATACGAATGCTGTTTAATTGGTGGCAATTCTCCAAGTAGTCATTGGCCTGATGTATGACACACGAGGGCTGTCCCCTGCCTCAACCTGCATGTTGATGCCTCCCTTTCTGAACAAAATGCCTGTGAATGTAGAATACCACCGTTTTGCTTAGTTGGATAGAAATTTGCAATTAAGCCTCTCTTTGCTTAGCTTTGCTATTCTCACCATCTGCTTCTGGGTATGAATTTTCACTGACTTGTTTGGTATACATTTCCAAGCTGTTTACAGAATATGAGCCTAATGAGCTGATCCTATTATATTGAAGGTAAAAATGTGTATTTTATAGGCCCTGATAGAAAAATACATGCTGTATGAACTGTTTATATTGTCTTTGATATAAATCTTCTTCTAGAGGTAAAATGTTTAAATCCCAGATCACTGTGATACATAGCACCCGAGTCTATGTGTAGGAGGAGTTTGAACTGAGTGTTGCCACACTGGGAAAAATCTGCAAAATCTGCTCCTCTTTATAATTTTGAGCATTTTTAAAACTGTGACTAATTACTAAGAAAAATGATTTTTTTTTAAAACTGTGTGTCTATTCTAAAATTTTTTTTAAAAGCATGTTTTAAGTTATTTTTAGCTTTACCTTTCTAGTATAGATATAAAAAAGGAAATGTCTCTCTCTATCAAATACCAATTTCCCACTGAAACAGAAAGCTGCTCATTTTCCCTTTTATATCCCCAAAAGTATGATTGGTGATTTCAATTGTCCAGTCTCTGGAGGGTTTTGAGCTTGCCTTTTCGCAATGTTTATAATCTAAACAGAGCAGACAGAAAGCAGTTATAGGTATTGGGTGACAAGTCTGAGAACTTCAGTTGAAAAATATGAGCGATGACGTTGTTTGTAAAATATATTAATGAATGAGGGGAAAGAGGAGAAGGCAGAAAGGGATAAATTATACGAATTTTGGGGAAAAAAGATAGCCTATCGCTGCTACTTACTAGTTAAAACTTGTGCAAACCCATCTCCCTGTCTCCTACTCAATTGCTTCTCAACCTTCTGCAGTTCTTGTCACAAAACCAGAGAATAGTTGAGGTTGGACAGGACCTCTGCAGGTTGTTGAGTCCAACCCCATTGCTCAAAGCAAGGTCAGCTAGAGCAGATTGCTCGTGGACGTGTTCACTGGGTTTTGTATATCTCCAAGGATGGAGATTCAACAGTTCAATATTTCAATTTCAGTATGCAATCATCCTTTCAGTAAGGAACGTTTTTATGTGTACTTAAGTGGGATTTCCTGTACTTCAGTTTTGCACCTTGCCTCCTGTGTTTTCACTGGATACAACTCTCAGTCTGTCATCTTTTTTCCTTATCACCCCATTAGATATTTTATACACATTGATAGAATCCCTCCTGAGCCTTCTCTTTCCCTGGCTGAATGATCCCAGCCCTCAGTCTCTCCTTGCGTTTCACATACTCTCATCCCTTAATCGTCTTTGATCCTTTGCTGGACTTGCTCCATATGTTCGTGTCTCTCTTGTACTCTGCTATCAGGTTTACTCAGACATTTACAGGTAGTAGTTTTGGATGTAAAACAGGAGTATCAGGAGAACTAAAATCCGTTTCACCTTCATTTGACAAGAAATGTCACTGTCCATGGAGAGTCCATGCATGGCTAGATAGGATGGAATCAAGCCTCTGTGAGTGATTGCAGACACATACCTGTGATAAACATTTAAGGCAGGTGTGACAGCTCATCAGGAGAGAACTTTTTTGTATCAAGCAACAGTAATAATTATCAAATAACACTCAAAGCTGACATACATATATTTCTGTTATATTTGGGGGTCCATCCATCCTTGACCCACACATTACACATGTCTAGGATGAATGATGGTTAAAAAGCAGGAGAAAGTTTTACATCTATGTTCCAGTAATTATTGCTTTTATTCACAGCTGGTTTTAGAGGCTAAGAAATGATGCATCAGACTATCTGATATATGTAGGAAAAAAATATCTGGAGGCTGAAATAAGTCCCTTGAAAGTTTGACTCATCCTACAGAGTATATGATCTTCTGGCAGTTGGGTAGGCTTTTCTGCTCTATATTTCAACCTGATTTCTCAGAGTACATACTGGTGGTTTGTTCTTTTGTTTTTGGGGTTTTTTTTTACTTAAATGCCATAATCTAGGGTTTCAAGTTCAGCCACTAAGATTTTGCCCACAGTGTATAGATATAAAAATACATTCATCCTTGTTTCTAAAAGAATCAGTTGCATTAAAAATTTACATACATTTACAAGAATATAAATATAATTTTAGCAAAAAAAAAAAAAAATCCGCAGTTCCATGAAAAAATCCGTATGTATCATTTTATTAATGCCTGTCTTTAATATCCTGAGACAATCAGCTGATTTCCACTTCTTGAAAGACTAGTTTCTGCTTAGCTTTGTCTGCTGGGTTTTATGACTATAAAGCAATGAGGAATTTCTGTTTGTGTTGCTTACTAGCACTGGTTCCTTGCTGGGATCAAATTCTGAAGTGAATTTACACAGATTGGATGTGAGTGCCATGGAGTGTCTTGGGAATTGTACCCTTCAAGTGAAAATTAGTTTCAAGTGTGTAAGGGTGTTTCCAAAGCAGTCCCTTGAAAAAACATCAGCCAAAGTGGAGATCTTTAATCAAGTTCTTGACTTGATTTTTTTTTTTGTCTGTTAGCTTACCCACAAATAATCTTCAATCCATCATTTTAAAAGAAAACCAACAAAATGTAAGTGTGCACCCACTGAGAATAAACTATTAGCAGTAAACTATTAGCAAGGATATTTATTTCTGCAAACCGTCTTGTATTCATTTATTTCAGCATGAAAATAAACTATTTGAATGTTGAAGGTGCTTAAAAAGGAATGTTACAGACTGATTAGGAAATTACAGAGGAAAATCCTGCTCAATAAATGTCTTCCTTTACTTAATGTAGATCCTTCTTCTTAAGTCTTGATAGTAGTATATGCAAAAGCAATCATGGAATAAGGTCTTTCATTTACTATTCTGCAAAATTAATGAACTTGAGACAAAGCTCCTGCTGTTTTCAGTTTGCTATAGCAATTAAATAATCATGCACAGATTGATGCAGAAATCAAAATTATTTGTGTGACATCAGGCTGATGTTTAGATAGAAAGAAGAAATTGCTGTTTAAAACATAAATTCTTTATATTACAGAGCGGTATTAGAACAAATATGTTAGTCATTGTTTTCAGATCTGAGTAAGTATTCTTGTGTTGTTCTGTGCTAGGTCTGTCCTTCAGAATTGTTGATTTGTTCTTGTTGTTGCCAATATTCCGTAGTAGTGCAGTGCAGTAGCTGGGGTTGTGTGCATTTGAACAGGAGAATAATGGTGTTCATTCTGATTTGCTTTTGCTGGTGGTGTTACAGTAATGCTCAAGGACACTATATCCTTGATCAGCCAAATCCAATCAAGGAATTCAAGCACTTCTAAATCTATTTTAAACTGTAGATTTTGCTAGATTCTTTTTTACTACATTTTACCTACGTGTCTTAGTTCAACTACCATTTTATATAAAAAAGAAACAGCTTGAGAACTGGTTAAGAAACAATTTCTAGGAAATTTAGAAAGGAAACAAAATTTTAAGCAAAATTTCCAGGGCTGGGCTATAAACAGAAGCTGGAGAGCTGTAGCAGCAGTAGTTTCCACTGTTGGTCTGAACAAGCAAGAGACTCTTTTTCTGCTGTTGTAGGTAGTTTTGAAAATGGAAATGTTTTAGTAACTATGACTGAAACTGCCTCTGGGCCATTTTTAAGTACTACTGCAGTTCTTTTGAGGTTGTTTTATTCTCTTGAACCTTGCAAACTCTTTCTTACAAAGAAAATAGATGTAATGACTTTTTTTCAGTCCTGATGCTTGTTCCCCTTAAATGGTTGTGATTTCCTTCAAAGAATTGTCTTTCTGGGGCTTTTGTTTTAAGTAGCAGATAACTAGCAGAGTATAAAATGTTCGGGAAAATGCTTTTAGAAAGAGGTTACTGTGTGGTGGAGTTCGAATATTGTCAAGGGTGTTTGCCATAAGCTGGTGGAAACTCATAGGGCCTTCAGATTTTTAATATTTATTTACTTATTAAACAAATTAAGCCACCTAAGCTAGAAGGAAACCAGGTCTAACACCACCTGAGTCGGGTTGAAGCAGCAGAACCTGAAACTGAATGTTTGGTTGTAAAAGTAGAATTTGGATGTACCAAACCTTTAAATTACCACCACTGTTACTAGTCTAAGAAGGCTGAAAATACTTGAAAACTCTAGATTCTGATGTTTTGTAGAAATAACTGAAAGAACTATCATTAAGAAAATACAAAGATACTAATTGGAAGCTGTACTACTTGCAAAAGTTAATCCTCTCTACCCAACAAAAAATAAAATGGTAGAAAATGCTTAGCTGTATTTCTTACCCAAGGAAAGTCTTTGATTTTTTTCTTACTGAGTTATGAATGAACTTATAGCAGGAGTTAATTATAATTGCTAAAGTTAATTATCTGTATAGTTGTTACAGTCAAGCAGAACAAAAAACCAAAAATGCCTGGCAAAGCTCTGTTTGTCTCTATGGAGAGAAGCAAAGAACAGTTCTGGACTATTTTTTTCCCTTTTTTCTTTTCTTCTTTCTTCTCTCTATTAATGGAATCGTAGTAAAATCATAGACTGTTGTGGGTTGGAAAGGACCTTAAAGATCATTTGGTTTCTGTCTGTATTTCTTTTTTTCATGTAACAGTACAGACGTAGAGGCTCTTTAGGAGGCTGAATTGCTTGTCAGCTCATGAACACAAAGGTTCTTTCTAAAACTGAATAGAAATCAAGATCAGAAGGACAATGAGTTTATCTTAAAGAAGGAGAGATTGGCAGCTTCAACTCTTTAGTTCCATGGAGGGACTGCCAGAGAGTTATCACTTGCCTTAAACCAAAGTGGCAGGGTGGGCAGCAGCCTTGGCTGAGGTTGGTGTAAACAATCTCGTACATCAGTTGTGGTATGAAACAATTTTAAAATAAAATCGATTTTTTTCAAATTTTCTTTTGGATGATGTGTGACTACTGTTAATAGGTTTCTGAGATGTCAGAACTTGATATTTTTGTCTTGACTTTTTGACCAACAATAGTATTAGATCATTTCAGTATTATGCAGTGTCTTGGACTTGTGCTGTAACTGATACAGGAAGTCAGTGGAGTTGAGATATTACCTCCAAGAGGTACTTCACAGTGTCAGGGAAGGGAAGATCTATGTATGTCGTAACTAACTACATCCTGAGTCCAAGGAAACTAAGGTACTAAATTCTGCTTTTCAATTAAATCCCTATAATTATATGAAATGGATCTGTGTTTTATTATGTGGATTTAATAGATTGCATGATGAGTCCTCAGTCTCATTGTGTCACTTTGGGCACTACTGTAGTGTAAAGAGCAAACATGCACTGTAATAGAAATGATTGTTTTCAGAAACAAAGTTTGAGTTAGCAGAATGCAGTTACTTATTGTACTGCTAGATAAAGGCTCTTTATTGAGCAGGATTAAATGTTTGGTATTGAAATGGTGATAGGAAGTGTTAACTTATCAGTGCAATAAACTGATGCACACCAATGATTGCTTCTCTATCCCTGCCTCTCCCTGCAATACTTTGAACTGAAGTTAAATTCTAACCAGGTATTCTAGTTAGGTTGATACCCTAACAAATTGTTGATGATGCCTGAAATCTGCAGATAGCTGGGGTCTCAATACCGAGGTCGTACCCAGTAGCTGATAGTCGTAGCAGAAAAGAAGGCTTTTGTGTAGCTATCAAGGTGACAGGCTGCTGATCATGGTGCATGGGAACTTTCTAACTTTTCCATGGAGAAGGATATTTACTGAGTTTAACCAGCATCTCTGCCTAATGTAAGCCCTTCACAGAGCCTATTACAGAGCCTTTATATGGTATCTGAGACTAATACTGAAAGGTTTGGTTAATGTAGTTTGAATAATTTAATGGACTTCTTGATAATTCTTTCAGAACATAATGCTCCTTGCAGGGACATTTGAATATTGCAGATTTTTATAGTGGACTCTTAAATTTTATTATGCTGTCATGACCTGCTAGCTGTATCATAGAGTCATGCTCTCTGTAATTGCAGAGTAGGTTTTATTAACCAAATTTTTAATAGGATAATATGGTTCTTGAACCAAAGGTATTAGTAGGAGTCTGTGCTTTATGTTGAAGGACTGATTTAATTAATACCAAACTATAGTGAAGGGCAGGAAGTGCTGTAATTTCTGATGTGTGGTTAAGATATGGTCACATTTGCTTGTTAAATATCTTGAGTCTGTTTTTCAAATGTTATATTGGATATAATTGTGAAAGACGTTTGGTATCCTATACTTGTTTAACATAGATTTAAGTATCTTTTCAAAAACCATGAAATAGAGATTTGTCTTTATGTATCCTTTAAAGTGAATTTTAAAGAAATATATAAAATTTAAATTTAAAAACTGTCATTCAATACCAGTGCCAATGTATATTATTGCACTGGTGGAATAAGTAACAAAATTATAAGTAAAAGTTAGATAAAGGTCAAATTACATATTTAAGAGGAAATTGCATTTATTTTTGTGGGTGTTTTTTTCATGCAAGATAACTTACAGTTTGATCCATGGTGGGGAGTGGAGGTGGGGATTGCAGGCATGAAGTAATTCCTTCTCTTTCTTCCTGATATAGGAGGTAGCTACAATTATGACTTTACCTATCTCAGAATACTGCAGTGTCTGTTCTTTAGGCAGTGCTTGTGAAGCAGTGAAGCATATTTTTTCATATAAATGTTGAAATGATTGGTTTGGTACTTTTAAATTAAAATTTAAAAGTCTTATGTGGCAAAAGAAGCTATCTGAAACCATGGAAATTCTTTTTTGAGCCAGTTAAAACAAGCGTTCTAGGGCTCTGTTTCGAATTCATAAGCAACACTGTTGAATTTGTATAGTAACTTGAAACAGGGTTGTTTTGTAAGCCTTTTTCTGCAGGAACTGTGCCCTCAATTTTTTTTTTTTTTTTTTCATTTGTAGGAAGAATATATTTTCTTGAAGCAAACAAACCCAAAATTTTACAAAATTTTTAGCTCTTACTCTGTCTAGGAAAGCTTTTTATTTACTATTATTATACCATGCTTTTGTTAATTAGTCAGCAAGCTAAGTCAAACTAAATAGTAGTAACAATCCCTTTTGCTTTTAAAACCCATGGCTATTTTTACAGCATTTAGAGTACTTTGTGGGGAGTATCTAATGAGGGATACAATCACAATTACATGCTATAACTTTCTCAATTACCAAGATGAACTGTGTAATTGATATCTTAATAACAAAAAAATGGGAAGGAGGTGGTTTGTTTCTAATGCCTAAAGCCTATAGGAATGAAGAAGGGGGTGAAACAATGCTAAGAAATTAGCAGAAGGGAGATTGACATTTTAGCCTACATAGTTGTTGAACTTCATCCTCAAATAATGGAAAACTGTGTATATATGGCCACAGTGAAAAGTTATGCAGTGCGCCAAACTAATATTAACCTTGCTGTGTCATTTCTGCATTTGTTGATCTGTTTGTTTTGTATGTAAGACTTCTTATAAGAAAAAAAAAAGGATTATGGTTGCATTGCTGGAGGCTGTTGTCTCCTACACCTTCTTTGTTGCAGGCAATGAATGAGGCAGGGACTTGTATGAAGGGAAGAATGATCTTGGAATATAAGCAGTTGAAAGTCTCACTGGAGAAATATATTCTATATATGCTTCAGTAGTAGAAGAGTTTGCACAATTCTGTACAATTCACTTAACTGGACCTTTTCATGGTGTTCATAATTTTAAGAGACCAATATGTGATTCTCAGAAGTGTAAAAGAGTTTTAAAAGTTGATATGTGGACTGAGGCAGTTTGGAGTGGTGTTCTGAATAACTATGGCATTTTCAGGGTGAGGGGAAGGCTAGAGATATATCAAACTGACCCTCTGAAATGATGTGATGATTTTATAACAATGATTTCTCTGTAGCACCATTCCATGTCTGTGAGAAGAGATTATTAGGGTGGTTTACCTCCTAAGGGAAGCTCAAACCAGAAAATCATGATTGTGAAATTCTGTGATGCCTCCAGCCTGTCCAACTATGATTTGTTAGCAGAGGTTGCACATGTCAGATTTTATTGGTGCATCTTACAATGATATTCTGATAAAATAATAACCTTGAAAAAGCAGGAGTTCTGAGTTCTGCTTCGGAACATTCTAGCCCTTCAGCTCATCTTCATCAAGGTGTCTTCCACTCTATATTCACTATTAATCTCCATTCTCAATACTTCTATCCTCTATATTTTTAAGTTCTTTAGCTTTTTCATATGTTTGAATGCCACCAGGGGCAGAGATTTAATGCTACAGGATAAACTTGCCTATTTGCTACTAAAAAATTCAGCAGAAATATTTGAAATATTTGGCTGGATCAGACTGGGCATATACAGAGTATCTAGAATGTAATTGCTACAATTGCTCACAGGTCTTCTCTTCAACAACCTTGAATAAGGCAGTTTGTGTTTTTCTAATATTGTTTCTTTTAATCTGTTTACCAGAACACTGATAACGAAAATATTCTTTGGGGGGGTTGATTCAGAAGCTTTAATGCACAGTAATTTAATGTGTGAGAATTTATACAATTTATTTGCACTGCACATTTGTGTTAAGTCATTTATGCCAAGATATTTTCAGGATTAAGGCTGTAAACTCTTTACACTCTATTGCACTTTCTCTAGGTGATTTTAATTTAGTTGCAAATGGTAAATGGTGGTTTTTCAACAAAAGCAAAGCTTGATCAAGACTCAGCTCAAGGAATGGAGCAGAATTGTAGTTGAGACAGAGGAGCAAATTTTCACTATTTCTTACTTAACCTTAATGTGTTGCTTTAGTACTATTTAGGCTGTTTTCTTTATAGATATTGATTTAGTACATGCTGCCTATCAGACAAATAATGGAGATGGAATGTTGAGAATATAAAATATCTCCAATGATAATCAGTGCTGACTTACAGGGTGTGTGAAGCTTCTATTAACCAATTTCTGAAACAGTAACCCTTAATTATTGAGTACACTCTGAGTCTACAGCAAATATCCCACAGGAACACTGATCTTTTGTGGAACACTACCAGTACTTTTACCTGAGTTTACACTGTCTGTGAATACTGTTAGTAGTTAACCACACTGTAAACTTCAAGCAGAGGTGGTAAGCCAGGCTGTTTCTGATCTATTTCTTCCTTCCACTTCCCCATTTCTCTTCCAGGCATACAAATCCCCGGGAAAAGAGACATTAGAAAGCACACTTTGAAAACACAGAGAAAAATATTTAGGTTCCAATTAATCATTTGCATTGTAGTCTACGTGCTCTGTCATTTGGTGGGGACAAGGTGGGATTCTAAAGGAGAGCTCTCAACTCCACGAAGAAATGTTTAGTTTGCTGCAAAGCAACAAACCTATTTCTGAAATTTAAACAAACCAAAGCTGTTTTAGAAAAAAACTTGATGCTGTGTGACTTCTAAGTTGTTTCTAGAAGTTTTCATTATGTAAAATTCAAGCTGCAGGTTAATTTATAAAAGTTCCCTGTTCTGAAGGGTGAGGAGGCAGTTCAAAGATCCATGAGCACATGACAGCAAATCTTTTATTTTGAAATATTTTCTACCTGTTTGGTGTGACAATTTTGAAGTGTTTAAAGTACAATGCTGTATGAACACCTTTGGGCACCTGGAATCAAAATGTGTATATACACTTCTGACTGTGAATGCAAGATTCCTGTCTGTTCTCTCCTGTGAGACTGATGAGCGTTTTTATTTGCCCCACAGGGGTTGTTCAGAACTTTGTCGTATACCCATGGTGGAATACAAACTTGACAGTGAAGGCACCCCATGTGAGTATAAAACCCCTTTCAGAAGGAATACCACTTGGCATCGGGTGCCGACTCCCGCTGGGCAGCCTCTCTCTCGTGCCTCTCCAATCCTAGGAACATCTGACAGACTGCAGTGCCAGCAGCTTCTCCAGCAGGCTCAGACAGCCATTCCTCGTAGCACTTCCTTTGATAGAAAGCTGCCAGATGGTGCAAGGTAATGCATTCTCGGGTTAATGCCTGTCATTTTCCTAATGTGTATTACTTTTGAAATCTCTGCTTTCTAGAACTTTGGTGTCTTAGTTTTTAAACCTTATTTTGTTGAGTTTTGACAGTAATTTTAAGTCTGAGCTTGTGTATAATAGCATTCACTGGAGCAGTCTGCTTGAAACAAGTGACTTTTGGTGTTTGTGATGGAAGAGGGCTGTACTGAGGATCCTGCTGCTGAGGACAGCTGACCTTCCCCTTTATTCCCAAATCAGTGAAGTGGGAAACTGCCTTGTAACTTTTGGATCTTAATAATGTTCTATTCCCCACCTTTTGGAAAACTATTTAAACAAATATTGAGTGTAAATAAAGTGAGCTCACTCCTTTAAAAATTAATTATTTAATCTCGTTACCAAGCTATTGGCATAGTTTCAAAGGGTTCTGTAACTCATTACCAGTCCTTATGCTTTGCTTTGCTTTTAATTAAACAAAGCAGAGCTTGTGATTTGAATATGTAACACCTCTTAGATGATGGGATGGTATCCTTATATGTTAGCTCTGTTCTAATTTAATCACAATTCTTCATAAGATGAAACTTCATTTTTAAACATAAAAATTTGCAGATACATTTGACCTTTGAATTATTTAGGAAAACCATATGTCTTGAGCAGAACTCTGTCCTTTATTGTTTACAATTACTTCAGCTTATTTCTTTATCTATGGGGCGATGTAGTTCTGATTTCCAAGGAAATAATTACTGCATGTTGAAAATATCTGATTGATATAAAAATCTGAAATACTAGTCTTAAATGAGCTTTAAAAATTCTGGATGAAATCATGAAGTACCACTATCGCTACATTGACTGCCTTATTTAGTAGAAAAGAATTAATGACTTTTTACATTGAAATGTACATAAGTAATAGTAATACATATTTGAAAATATGTCTATTTCATGGTCTGGGGAAGGAACACTCCCAGTTATGACCATTTGATCATTTGCGTTCTCCTTCTCCCTACTCACCTCTTCACACCCTGAAAAATTGAGGTGTGTTTCTGTAAGCATTTAGGTACCATTATGGAACTTAAGCTTTTCCTAATGTCTTGTTAATTAATTCTTGATAACATCTAGCAGAAGGAGACAATATATCAAATGTCTAGAAATACTTCATCATTTATGAAGCTTTATTAAGCATACTGTATGCCTATACAGAAAAGAAATGAAAGCTTTCTGACATGCTACTCATTTCCAAAAAGACTTCACAAGCATAAGTTGCATTTCTCATAACACTCAGCAAAGCATGTGAAAAAGTGCTTAGGCTGAGTCTTCTCTTATCATGAAGAAATTCCTGTATCACTTAAACAAAACATGTGCAGTGCAGAAGTGCTATTCTGGGGAAGACATGATACAGAGTATAAATAATGAAAAGAGAGGAAAATTATGGATTCTGGCATGTAGGTCTTGAAGCATGTAAAGAAAGGTTCCTAATTGGCAAGGTCTTTCCACAAGGATAGAGGCGTAGTTGATGATTTGGCAGAGATGAACTTAAAATAGAAGGGTTTGAAGTAAGCTGGATTTGTGCTTGTAAGTATTCTTGCGAGGGTGAAAGTGTATATTCAGGCTAGGAAAATGTTGAAGAGATTTTAGAGGGTCAGAGACCCAGTATAGGTTTAAGAGTGCAAGCAGGGAGAAGCAGGTTGATAAAACAGGGAAGGTTTACCAGCTGATCTGAAAATGAGCTAAGGGTGAAGTCAGCAATAAAATTGTTTGAAAGATAAAAAGAGGAAGAAGAAAAGAAGTGTGGAGTAGATGTAGTAAAAGACTTAAGCAGCAAAAATTCAACTACTGTGACATATAATATTTAGGTGTCCAGTCCCTGGAGAGAAATTAAAAACTGAGAGCTAAACACTTATGCTCCTAATACAGTTCCTGAGAATTAAATGCTTTGAGAAGGCAATCCAAGTACTTTTGTGTTCTTCAAGGAATTTCCTTTAATTAGTCACTGAGAAATACAAAGATATCCTTGAGCTCTACTGCTGTTTTCGCAAAGTGGCTAATTCTGTGACAGCTTCTCATAGCATGTGCCTAAGTGAAGCTTCAGTCAGACTCACTCTTCTGATTTTTGCACCAAGTCTCTGAGTACTTTAGTCCCTGAGTCACACTTGTAGGTAATGCATCCTATCACCTGGAGTCTGGAATCCATTCCTGAGAGCAAGATGGCTGGATTTTTTGTGTGAAGGAACTGTGTGAGGCAGTCTTTGAGGGGATTTCCGTGGTTCTCCTTTTGCAGCCAGTCTTTGTTTACTAGGCTAAAGGTTTCACACTTGTCCAGCAAATGGGAGGTAGACATATTTAAGCCTTGGAACAGCACAAAGCAATGTCCTGGTTTTCGTGGCAATGTCCTAAACATCAGTCTGGAGTCTGGGAACACATGGGATCATAACTTACCCTTTCCTTAATGTTGGGTTACTTAATCTGTGCACAAAATGCATAACTCTTGGTGGTAAGAACAAGTGCACGGAACTGAATTAAACTGTGGCCTATTGACTGCTTCACTTAATTGAGAGAGATTCAGTCCTGTCAGTACTTCTCAGGGACAGACATGCTGAAAAATTAGGTACTATACTGTTTATTGTACATTGGCTATTAGACAAAATGTAACACCTAATGTCTTTAAAAAACAAAATATAATAGCTAATGCCTTTAAAATTTTCAAGCTGAACAGTTAAGTTGCTTATTGAAGGTCATGTCCTTGGGAAAGTCTTGTGCATAAAGAAAAAGCAACCTCTCCATTTCCTTCCCTGAGGAATGTATGANGAAGAGAAAAGAAAAAAAAAACCACAGGGGATTGAATTCAAGATAATGACATTGAAGGAAATTGTGTTGTAGTTATGGAATGATGTGCGCAAAAGTGAAGGAAAGGATGGTGATCAAAACCAAATTTAAGCATTAAATTGCAACTGTCTGGAAATCTAACAAAACTGTTTAGACATGAGGCTCAAAAGTTTAAATAATAAGTACAAAATAATACTCTTCATGAAAATGGTTTTTTGTTGCTTTTCTATGTCAAAGGGTTAATGAAATAAAATTTTAAAAAGTATTAGAATTGCCTCTTCTAAATTTACTGTCTTGAAAATTGGAATGAGTGCCGAGGAACTAACAATCATTTCTGATCCACTAGGAGAGCTTCCCAGACATAAATTTAGAGACCTAATCCAGCTGCTCTGACTCCTGAGTAATCCCACTTGTTCAGAACTAAAGCCAGATCTAAGAAAAGTAGGATTTGGCACTTAGTCTTTCTCTTTTTGTGCTTTTTTAATATATTCAGTTGGAAATATTTTATTAGTGAATAAGTACTATATTTTAAAAATTCCTGTTAAAGTTTTATGAAACTGAGATAAACCTCTTAAATTCCCCGAATGGATGTAACCAAGTGTTCATACTGCATCTGTATTATTTGTGAAAATGAATGTATTTGATAAAAGAAGCACAGCCCAATTCAAATCTGAAACCCCACAAATACCTCAGTGCACTGCTAATGACTCTAATCAACATTACAGAAGTTCTCCGAGCAACCAGTCCTCATCCAGTGACCCAGGGCCCAGCGGGAGCAGCCACTGGAGACAGCAAGTGGGATATGACGGGTATTGGTGATTTTTAAAAGTTTTTATTTAAATCTTGTGATAGCTCCCATGCATCTTCTTTCTTAAGCAAAATTTATATGGATGTTCTAGATTTTATTTTCAAACACTGTTAGTATCTTTTAAGATGCACAGGTATACTGATCTTTGATGTAACATGCGTTAAACTACAATTTTAAAGTCATCCTGATTTAACTCTTTAGGATCATATTTTTAAATTTAGGTAAATAAGAAATGGTTCTTAGGTTTATTTTCCCAGTAATGGGCCAGAAATCAGCTAGTTACTCAGGACTAGAATAAAATAATAATACTTCCTCCTACTGCTTCAGGAGGAAGGTGTTTGATTAAAAAAAGAATCTTTATAGTCTTCAAAGCTTTTATGTCCTGCCATGTTTGTTTCAGTGACACCCATTCCCTAGCATGTCCTCAAAAAGTAGGAATTTCAGAGGTCTCTTCTCCCTAAAAGGCTGTACATAGATGGTCCTTTCACATCCCTGTTAATCCCTTGGTACTGAAATTTCAGTTGTTAGCTATCTGTATATAAAAGACCACCCCAATATAACTCATGTTATAAGAATATTATGTGAGACATCTGTTCTAAACTACTTTAAATTTATGACCTTGTTGTATATATACAGCTGCCGAAAACATTACAAAATGTTGAGCTATGGCAATATCTACAACAGAGTAATAGAAAAGCATTCCACACTTGCCAAGTGGCTTTCAGAAGCTACTTTTCAGAAAAAAATGTGAATATTGAAAGCATCAGCTTGACTCCTTGAAGCTTATTAATGCTTTGGCATGACTGATTGTGAATAAGATATTCCATGTAGCATGGATCTTGTAAACTCTTCAAGGAATTTCACATAACTCAGTGAAATCTCTGGCAGCTAAATAGATGCTAATAATTCAAATAAAACCGTAGCTTTTTTTTTTAGCAGTCAACTCATCAAAATGCATCTTGTGTCACTTTTTCCCAGCACAGTTATTTCTAACAGCAATCTAGGTTTTAGTTTGTTGCTTTGTGAAATGTTTAAACTTTTGCAATATAATGCAAAGCAGTGGATCTGGTACAAGCTTACATATTCTCAGTGAGAAACCCTGCAAAACTACAATTATTCTCTGTGGGGCTTAGATCACAAAGAGGTTAAGCAAATATTATCATGGTTCTTCACTACAAAAGCTTTGGAGTATATAGCCCCAAGAATGCATTTCTTCTTAAAGTTCATTGTCTTCTTGGCATGTTCACACTTCAGATACAATGGTGTGCTTTTGAAAAAATTACATGTAAATATTTCTATGCAGAGTTTGGAAATGTTTGGGAATGATGATTATTTTAAAAAGTCACACAATACTTGCTTTTAATGGTGTTGTTCATCATGTAACTGATCTTTCAGGATAAAAACCTTAACAGCTTAATTTTCTGCTTGCATTAAAAGATGCCAGTCCCCTTTACTCCATGAACATCACCAAGGTTCAGGCTCCCTGGAGTGTGAAGGAGGCAGAGAACGAGAGGAAACTTTGGAAGGAACTAGACATTCTGGTAATAAAACCCACTGTATCTTTAAAGTACATGTCCTTTGCAATGTGCTGCCTGTTGAAATGCAGCCACCTCCCCATGTGGAGGTTTGACTCACAAAGAGCATGTGATGTGACAGCGAAAGCAGGGACTGTTACCACATCCTGAGAAGATACATGTGCCTGATTCCAAAGAGTGTGCAGGCCTGAAACCTGATGCTGAGTCGTGTGCCTTTCTCCATTATTTTTGGCAGAAGCCAAGTGGCATGCACCATCAACCAAAGTCCTGAGCTCCTACAAAGACCGAGCTTTACAGAAAGAAGGCAGTGGCAAGGAGTCGCCGAACAAGCTGTCACATGTAAGTCTTTTACTTGGATCTCATTCAGAACTCTAAAAACGAACAAACCCCAAAACAGCAACAACAAAAAACTACTCTGGACTTATAGAAATACATCTTAAAGATACATTTTAGTCATTTATAAAGACCACGTAATTTATGAATTTGTGATGTGTGTTTTGGGAGGCAAAGCTAATGCTCACCTAGATGTGGGTTGAATCAAGTATGCTTAATCTGTGTTTACAAACTCAGAATTCCAAGAGGGCTTGGGTCTGGGGCATTGAGGAGATAAAACTAGTATAGTCTCCACTCAGCTGTGAATGTACAGCTTCATTTATACTGGCTTGTTTAATCTGTGGAGTATTTAATTACCCTTTAAAAGAAAATAAAATTATATTTACCATACCGCTTTTCATCTTGTGTGAAATACCCATGGAGTGTAATTAGCAATAAGCACTATAAAAATGTAGCTTGTATGTTGGGAATGCTGAACAGATTTTCTAGTCTACCTAGTTTAGTAGCTTGTCTTCAGTAATGGCAAAATTCTTGACAGCCTAGTGATGGAAAGTACACTAATGATAATGTTTGTTATGTGGAAAATCCTGCTATACGTAGTAGGAGTCTGTACACTGTTTGTAAATTTATATTTTATGTGTGAGCAACAGCATCTCCTAGCATCAGCTGGAGAGGGATCTCATAAAAAAATTACTCACCCTTCCCGTTTATATCCTACCTAGTAGAAGTCTGTTTGCCCTAGTAAAAGTCCACCTGCCTTTATTCTGGCTACTCTGTCACAGAGATAAGTTAATCCAACTCTCTATAAAATTTATTTTAAAAGGGAAATAACAAAACCTCCCAACTTTATTGGCACAAGCATCTGACATAATTATTCCACTCCAACAGCCATGCTTAGTTTAGGGCCTTATGACTTAAGTTACTTTCATCTGGTACACATACATCACAATTGGCTTCAATTTAACTACCCACACATCCAATTGGATTTGATCCAATGAGCTGCATATTTCAGCCACACTGAGAAAAAGCCAACAATAATTCAGTCTCTGGTTTTTTTCAGATTTGCAGAAGAGCTTGTTTAAACAAATAATTACCAAGGCTTCTATCTGTAACAAATGCTTATTTTAACTGTTCAGAAATGCAATTTTATGGATGTTAAGCAGGTCCTATAATCAGAAAATTCAATTCTGATCTTAAGATTTGTGATAGAAGATGGAACTAGAGCCTTTTTATTTGCAGTGACATCAACCTTTAATGTGTCTAGCCAGCTGTGCAATTCATTTCACAGAAACTGGTGGTATAATTGGCTCTTTTCATACTTTGCAGTTATATGATAGCATACTGTAAAAAAAAATAATAAAATAGTCTTTGAATGGCACAAATGCAGTAATTTATATGAAAATAGATCTCTTTCTATTTAATTTGAGGGGGGTCTTTTTTGGTTTGTTTTCTTGTTGTTAAGATTGGGGACAAAAGCTGTTCAAGCCACTCGAGCAGCAACACCCTATCCAGTAATACATCCAGCAACAGCGATGAAAAACACTTCGGTTCCGGAGATCTGATGGATCCTGAGCTGCTGGGATTAACGTACATAAAGGGGGCTTCCACAGACAGTGGGATCGACACGGCTCCCTGCATGCCAGCTCCTCTGCTGGCCCCCCTGCACCTGGCGGGCAGCAGGTCTGGAGTGCACTGCCGCACGGAGCAGTGGACCGAGCCTTCGGAAGCTCCCGGGCCGGACGATGATCCAGCTAAAATCTATGCTGTTCATAGCTATGCCTCTGCCATTTCGACCAGTCATACGGCTGAAGGCAGCATGGGAGACCTGAGTGAGATCTCCTCTCATTCCAGGTATGTGGTTCTTTCAAATCAGGGGTTATGGATTATACATAGGGATTATATGGATTATATCTGATTTACATACGGAAAACTCTTTGGTGTTGTTGCTATTCTCTTTACCTTTCTTTGAAACTGAACTTAAAAGATTTTGATGTATTTATTGTACTCAAATGCCTGCATAAGCAGTTTTCAAGTAATTTTTGATGAGTCTGCCTGAAAAGCATAGCCAGACCTCATCCCAGATCTGGTGGAGGCTTTGTATGCAACCCGTGCAAATTGCATAGGTTTTTAAAATTGGGAAACATCCCTGAGTAAAAGAGAAGTATGCACTTAGAACTTATTTCACTCACTTTTGTTTTTTTTAGAACACTGCAACAAATTACCTTGGAGTTAATGCTGAGGGAAATCACAAAAATTGGACAATGGACAATTTGTACATATAGAGAAACTGCATTGCACACCATCCCCCCTAATTTGCATTATTCTGATATACACTTTACAGTTTTGCTTGTTGAACTGCATTTCTGATTGATTTTCAGCTTTTCTTTTTGTTACCAATGAAATGTGTGCATGGTACATCTGTTGTAAAGCAAGCCTTGAAAGTACACTTTTAACAGCTGGTTGCCTTTATCTTCCAGTTCCCATTTTATCGTGACTTTGAAGGTGAAGCTTTGGTCTATGTGTTAAGGTTTTTACTCTGTAAAGGATAGAAGGAAATTGTTTGTTCTTCTTTCCCTCTGATTTTCCTGTTTTCATTGTCAATCAGTACAGGAAAATAACCAAATAATACCTTGTATCCTGATTTCCCTATGCTTAACATGAGTGAATTTGTCTTGTACAGTTATTCTGAAGAAATTTATTCTTCAAGGAAGTGTTTGCTTTAGTTTATTTGAAATAGTTTTTAGAGTCTTCACTAAAAGGTTTTCTTAGTGCCTACTAGTGCTATTATTCACAATAAAAGGGGCTGTTAAGATTATCCAGAGGACTGTTTTGTTGAACTGAAATTTACTTCTGTTAAATCTGCTGATAATTTAATATTAATGTGTCTGATTGAAAGGCACAGCCTAATCTTGCATCAACTGGCAAAATTATTGTGAAATGGAAAAGCACATAGGTTTTATGATTAGGGAGATATTTGAGTAATTCCCTATGTAGTTCTTTATATAAATGTGTGTGTACATATTTACTTAAAATTGCACACACAAATTGAAAATATATATCTTGAACTTAGGCTTTTAGTTTTGATTCACATCAGTTTGCATTGGCATTTTGGCAAGCTGAATTCCATGCACTGTTTGTTCCAGAAACTCATCACAATTCTGCTCTCAAAGAGCTTTAATGTATACGCAGTTGGTGTGTAGAAAATTACTGTGCCAATTTTGCTTCATTGATTTTAACCTTGAGAGAAACTTAACAGTGAGAATTATTGCTGCATACCAGGCGAAGCGTTTCTGATTTGTTGTTGCATAGCATATTAAATTTTTCCTTTTGTGTGTTTCCTTCACTTTTCCAGTGGGTCACATCATTCAGGAAGCCCATCAACACACTGCTCTAAAAAGAGTGGCTCCCTAGATACCTCCAAAGTTTATATAGTGTCACAGAACAGTAGTCAACAGATGTCCGGATCGATTTCAAAACCATACCACAGACAAGGAGCAGTGAGTAAATATGTTATTGGATGGAAAAAATCAGAAGGAAGTCCTACACCTGAAGAATCTGAAGTTTCAGAATGTCATGAGTAAGCACTCTGTTTTACTTCGTTGAGGGAAGAAGTGTAGGGAAAATAAATTATAAAATAGGATAGAAAAAAATTACAAATTCTGTTTTCCTTTAAATGTTCGAGGGCTTTTTCCTGTACCTTTTTCTATCTAATGAAGCTTAACACTGGAATAGTCCATGAGAGAAGTGTTGTTCTTAGGTGGAAGAAAAAGGCTTGAACTCTAAGGAAAACATGCCGTACCTCAAATATGGAGACATAATGCTTTCACAGTGGTGCATCCGTAATAAGTAATGTTTGAATCTGCTGTTTAAAACTAACCTTGAAATTCCTGCTGGCTTCAAAATCATCTTCGTGGATACTGTCTTTGCTTTCTTTTTGTGCACAAGCTATTTGGTTCTAGAAAAACCATGGTTAGCCCCTGTCTATCTCAATAAATTGACAAGATAACATGCAGTACCTGATTTTCAAATGTTTAATTGGGATTACTCTTTGTTTAATGGGAATGGGTTATTTTTATCTAAAACCGAAATTTGCATATGTGTGCTTGTTTATGGCAAGAGTCATATTTAAAAATATGTTCTAGAATATGTATATGCTATGAAAAAAGAATCTGAAGTTAAGCTCTTAAATTCCAATTTTCAGAAGTAGAAGATGTTACTAGCTTCCTGTCCTGGTTATTTGTGTTTCTTTGTGTTAACATGGAGGTGATTTCATTTCTCCCCCGCAATGTTTTAATTACATAAATTGTTCAGTCATAGTAGTATTTAAATTATAATGTGGTAACTTTAGAGTTTCCCACAAATTTTGAATTTTGAAATCAATGAACTACTGAAAAAATGTCTCCCTATTTTGAATGGCAGCCTTAAAATAAAATTGCATAATGAATGGAGGTTTGTAGACTGAAACAATGGCAATTTAGAAAATTATCTTCAAGAGATAGTTCTCTTCAAGAACTGTTAATTGAATATGACAACACTCCATATATCAAAAAATATTTTCAGAATTTTCCATGGCATACAGTATTGCCTCACCTCTTTCTTTCTAGGAAAGCTCTCTATATCACAGAGAGGAAATATGTCTCTGAGGATAATTATGTTGAAATAAAATAGCCTCTCTAATTAGCAGTGATGATGAATATCAGGTCAATTGCTGAATGTTGTGCCGCTATAGGTTATAATTCACTGAGAATTACACTTCACCATAGCAAAGCTTATTTCCTCTCTGCTGAAGCCAGTCACTGATGAGGCTGCACTTGGCAGTAAGCAATGGCTTCCAATGTGTGTTCTGTGTGATTCACAATCTCCTGTTCCTTCGATTACATTCCCAGAGTACACCTGTTAAAGTCCTGTCTCTCCTTTCTCACTGGAAGGAGCTGAAGGTTAATAATTCAGTTTGACAGTCTGTTGTTGACTGTAACTAGATTTTTATGTGCTGATAATTAAAGAAGGTACCTGTTCAATTTATCTAAATAGCTTTATGAAATTGCTGATAATAAAATATACTTAGCACACTGGACAATTGATTGCCAATACACTTCAAACATTGCTGTGATGACCATAGTAATTTTGCCGGATTGCAAAGCTGGATGCAATATTGTACTATAAAATATTGATTTTTTTTATTTGTTATGGAAGTAAAAGTTAAAGTATTTTGTGATGAACCTTTAGAAATGTTGAAATAAATATAAAATTTATATTGATAGAGAAGGATGGTGTGTAAAAAAGAGAGAGGCAAGCTAGGAGAAACAAGGATTATGCTTTTTAAAATTGTTCTTCAGAATTCCTAAACTCTGTTTCTCAGTGGTTTAAGAATTTCATCTTGTACCCACAAGCAGTTTCATAAAGGTAAAGTGATCAAAAAAATTTTCTAAATGGAGTGTGCTGTGTCAGGAGATAATTCTAACAATTTTCACTTTGACAGAAAATGATTGCAGTCTTTCAAATCCAATTTCTTGCTAAAAACACCAATTTTCTCAACAGAGTGTATGATGATATTGATGCTGTGTCTGCATCGAGTCCACTCCAAACTTCTGTGAGGAATGCCATTGTTGAAAGCCAGCAAGTCTTGTCCAAAGAAGATTTTCTGAAGTTGATGCTGCCAGACAGCCTCTCTATGGAGGAAGGGAGAAGAAAGGTTGGCTACTTTCTTTGGCTCTATGTGTTTCAGTCACAGTTACCTTATTAATGGGTTTCTGGTATACCCAAAATTGCTATACAGAATGCAATATTGTTTTGTACAAGCTAAATTTATTCTGTGGGGGTGACCATAACTCCTAAAATATAATTTCCCACAAGGATGGGAAATGTTTGTTTGATGATTATGTATGAAGTCCAGTATTTGTTTAAGTATGTCTTTGCTTAACTTGACCAGAGGAGGATGCAGGTTGAGCAACTTCATTATAATTTGAAAGGTTAAAAGTGACATTTTAAAGGAAGGATGCCTGAATTTGTACTTCTTGTGTGGTATTAAAACACATGAATAAAAATAGCCCATTTTCCTCTGCCCTGTAATAGTTGGTACCAACCATTCTGCTAGAAATCCAAATCACAGTTTCATACAGGTATCAGTGGCAGCTGCTCAGAAGGCATAATTTTCAGTGCTACTGGAGAGCCTGGATCTAATCCTTATAATATGGAGACAGTAGGTAATGTTTAGTAGTTCACAACAAGTGGATAGCGAACTTAAAATTTGCTGTTCCCCAACGTATAAATGGTTCTGAATTCTGTGCTTAATGTAGAATAAAGAACAAAGCAATTAAATTACTTGAGATAATTGTCACACTTCCATATTAACTCAATGCTCTCTTAACCCACTGTGTTTGTACAATACGCTAAATAGCATAATCATCATGTCTGTACAAAAGTAACACATGGGAATCCTCGAAATGCAGAGTTGAATTTAAAATTCAGATTTTATATATTTTTTACCATGTGGTATGTTAAGTGTGCATTATATGTGCTTGAACTTTTGTGGGTTGTGTCCTAGACATTATGATTTATGATTGATACAATAATTGGAGGGGTTTTGTGAAGATTTCAAGAACTGCCAGTGTTTCTGGCTACCTAAATAAGAATCGACAAAGAGTGAGGAGGTGTGGCTGAGATAAATGACTGCTATCCCCTTCCCCTCCAAGGCACCTAAACACAAAGTTAAGTGAGTAAGAGAGACCATGGGCCCTGACTCACAAGGAACCACAGCCACAGGAGTTGGCAGTGTACAGTCTTTGGTTATGCTGTCACAGAGGATAGTAATCTTGGTATTGGTGAGCCAGTTACCTTTGACAGTGAAGTCAGAAACTAATTTCCTGAATATGTGAGGTTCTATGCCATATTCGCTGTTTTCAAAAGCTATTCCTCTTAAGCATTTGTTCTGCATAGAGAACAAGCAACACGCAATTAATTACAAAGAAAACTAGACATTTAATTGTTGTATGCAGGACAAACCAGTAAAATACTTAAGGCATTAACTGTCATTTGTAGATGTAAAGACAACTGGGTCTGCAGTCCTGAAAAATGACTTACAAAGTGCAGTGGTCCAGCTTTACAATACAGTAATGTCTTGTTTTACTGTAGATATTTGGGTTGTGGTCTAAGTAATCTTTTGAAGTGCATAAGCAGTTTTCACTGAACTCTGTTATCCTCTTTTCTAAGCCTGTTTTGTGCTATCCGGAGAGACGCAGTGTCTCAAGTCACTTTTATCATCCAATGAATTATGTGGCAGCATATATCAGTTCAGAATGTTTAACATTAAAGCATGGTCATTTCAAATTAAAATCAAACTGTTCTATGTATAGTCTTGCATACATGTTGCCAGAGTTGGTAACCTTATATACATTTCTGTAAACCATTGCTGTCATAAGGCTATGAAGTTTTCATTTAACATTTCAGAATTAATAAAACTGCACAGTACCTGATTAATTCATGGTGATATGTTCCAAAATATTGAGAGGAAGTCTGAATATCCAATTCAGTAACTCTTTTGAGGCCCCAGTAGATCTGATATGGTGGAAAAATCTCTAATCCTTCTGTATTAGTTTGAGAATTCCAGAGTGCCTGTCCAGAAAAACATTCCCAAGAACTGATGATGGGATATGATTGTATGAATTGCTTCAACCAGCGATATGTGTTCTTATTTTTATATTTAGTTTTCATTCTACGGAAACCTTTCCCCACGGAGGACCCTTTATCGCACCCTCTCTGATGAGAGTATATGTAGCAATCGAAGAGGATCTTCCTATGCCAGCTCTCGAAGTTCAATGATAGACCAGGCCCTGCCAAATGATATCTTGTTCAGCACTACCCCGCCCTATCACAGCACATTGCCTCCCAGAATGAGCCTGACTCCTGGAATGGGAAATCTGAGAAGTAAGTGATTGTCGCTGTCATTGCTGAGTTTGGAATATTTGTAGTAGACTCAAACGAATCACCAAGTGTTAAGGGAGATTTTACTTGCAAGGTGAAATTAAGAAATGTCAAATCAGTGTTCTAGTTCTCCTAGCAAAAGAGTATTTGGCCAACAGTACATGCTCATGCTTGCCATTAGTGTTCAATTCATATCTATCATGTTTGGAGACAGCGTTCACTTTACTTCCCAAAGAATTTTCATGAGACCAGTGATAGGCAAAAAACTTTGTCTGAAGATATTTCTAGTTATCATTTTATTTTCCAGTGGTGACCTAATTAAGCCAAGCTGGCCTGGTTTTGTTTATTTTTTAATTTTATGTGCACTCAAATTATTGAAATATTCACAAATATATTTGAAATAATAGCTAAATGGAACAGCTTTTATTTAGATGATCCTTTTAGTAACATCTTAAAAGGAAATGTGCAATAAATGTTGACTTTGATTTCAATTTCCAAATTGAATTTGCTGATACTTTTTTAAAAATATAGTAGTAAATCCTTTTCAAATGACACTTCATTTTTAATGGCAGCAAAAGAGTAATCTGAGGTGCTAAGTTAAAACTATTTTATGAATGTGGTTTTTTTTTTACTTCTGAGGTTTTCATAAGTGAGACCTTTACTATATGCTTCGCTTGTAATAATTCCAGGATGAGCTACGAAGTTTGTAGTAATTTTTTTTTTTTAAATGGAATGAAAAGCCCAAATCTACACAGACAGATATGTATATTTAGATTACATATCTATGTTTGTTTATTTAATAAGAGTGCATTGTTTTTTTTTCAAAAATGCTGAATATATATGCTTCTCACTTAGTTTAGGCTGATGTATAGTGGACACCTGGAGTTGACACTGGCAATCTGGAAAAAAAAGGCCTCTTTTCTTTAGCTACTCCAATATTGCATCACAGCTGACTGCAATTTAAAAAAAAAAAGTGGACTCTGAAGTCCATAGTTTAGAAGCTGTGGGTGAATTTCTTGAAAGCATTAAGGACATTTTAGGCCCATGTCTGGGATGAATGCAGACAGATGATTTAAAAGAAGTAGCAATAAAAAGGGCTTTGTCATTCATCATGTCCTTCAGGAACTTGCAGTCATTTCCTAATTTTGAGAAATAAGCTTTATGTACAAAACACTTTTCTAGTTAGGGTGGCCTCAGCTATGAGACTGAGTTTTGGCCACAAACCACTGGTTAATTTTAAAGTGGTATCTCAAACGAGTGCTACATTCCTGCCTCAGATGGGAATGCATGCTTGGTGTACCTTTTGCCATTCTAAAAATATTCTTCTATCAGAGTGAAACTCTTTACTATAAATTTAATCTGAGAGGATCCTATTCTTTTACAGATGGCAAATGGAGATCCATTTTGTTTCACTGGAGATTAATTCAGTAGAATTTTGGAGGAGCTGTATAGTATACAGTTAGGCATCCTCATTGTGTTTTCTTTTTTTGTTTTCCACTATGATAGGTCTTGTTTTTTAGAGCCATTTCTTGTGAATGTGAACATGCAATGGGATCAAACCTTCAGCTTGCTTTTCTTCAGGAGATTGGCACAAGGCAATTAACCATGTACATCCAAGCTTTATACTGCTCCTCCAGCAGTGATATTTTAGTGGGTTTTGTGTTAGTTCTGTCTTAGACACCTAATATTTCATTCTTGCTGCTTCTTAGATACAGAAAGTTATATATACACATAGCTGGAAAAAAAGCCCACAAAATCGGTATCCTGTCAGTCAAAAACTGATCCAAGGCAATTCATGCTGTTTTCATATGCAACCTCTGTTTTCTGCTTCTGGTTCTGTATTTTAAAAGTGCTTATCAATGCCAGCTATATAGAATCTTTTGTGGTGTTTATTTCAAGGAAGATTTAATTGGTTATCTGTAATTACACCTGAAAAAACCCACATCACGGCTTGCCCACCTATGTTTCAAAAATAGGGTTAGTCAGTATCTCCATATAAGAAACTAACTTTGGGTCTTTTTAGGAAGGTTTTTTTGTAGTTGGTGCCTAGTAGGTATTTACATTCTACAGCAGTGATGTGAGAGGTTTCTTTTTCATTTATAATTTTGACATGAGGTTGTAGTTTCAGATATCAGGATTCATATCCTGTCATAGTAATGTCTTTTGTATGTGATCTCAAAGCATTTTAATTTTACTGGTTTTTAGTGTTTATAGGAATCAGTGGAAATAGCATGGTTCTGGCCGAAATCAATTTTAGAAAAGTATCTTCTTGCAGGTTATTATCCAGCATGAAATACTGTGGCAGCCCCAAATCTCACGAGACCCCTCTAGCAAGGAAAAGAGTGTGATTAATGGGTAAGCAAGGCAGCGCCAAAAGCAAAGAGCAATAGGCAACCCTGAAGGGTTTCATTTTACTGGGAAATCAGAATTATGAGACAGAATGACCACGCAAATATAGAAACAGAAACTTCATCTGTGTGTGATGTTGACTGTAAGAAGATGATGGGAAAAGTGAAGCTATAGGACTTTTTAGTTACTGTTTTATCACTGGGTGAAGTGATGCAAAAAAAGTTGCTTTCAATAAAGCCTGAAATGCAAAGTCTGACAGTCAAGTGCTGTTGATTGCAAACAGTACACAAATGTAGAAATATTTGCCTAATTTTATCTCATTTTTAGCTTAAACCAGAAAGGAGAATTCGTGTAGCTAGGAACTCTGGAATTTTACCTTGGGGACATTAAGAATTCCCTGACTGAGGCAGTGCTGTTCATGCTGAGTGATTCTAACACGCAGGTGCAGGTACAAATCTATGCCCTTCTTGCAAATTCATGGCAGGCGAATGAGCAGGGAAGGAATGAAAACAATGAGAACCAGTGATACTGAACTAGTGTAGTAACATAAGTCAGGAACCCAGGGAGACACATGGAGACAATCTGACAGACATTGCAGGCATTGTGATCCTCTCTACTATCAAGCACAAAAAGAGAGGGGAAAGAAAATGCCCTATGTGATAAACTGGCAGGGTGTTCCTGTGCTGTGAGGAAAGGAGAAAGGTGCAGGGCAGTTGCAGTGAAGAGGGTCATAAGGAAGGGAACGTTTTGCAGCGATACACTGACAAATTCTGAAAGCTCTCAGATTATACATGCCATAGGGAAAAGGCTGCCAGAAGTGCAGGAACTGTCTCTGCAACTATGTTCATAGATGGAAGTCTTATCTTCAAACTGCCTTACTACCCATGTTAGCTTCAATCAAAAAACTAAACTTGCTGATAAGAAGCATTATTAAAATGGAAGAGCGACACTGTGCATTGATGATGTGCAATGTTAGCAATTTGGAAATCAGTTTTCCAGTAAGCAGATAAAGGCCGTTGATTAATTCACGCAACCGAAGGAGAACGCATTTGCTGTTACCTGTTCTCACAGTGAATAGTTCACCTCATTAGAACATGAGACTATCTTCACTAACAGAAGGGAAGGAAAAGGTGGTTATCAGGAGCACATGTCCACCAGCACCTACGAGCAGGCTGGCATCTTTGAAGGGAGACTTTGGGCAACCCTAGGCAATACTAAAGAAGGGAGGGGTTCAGCAGGCAGAAGTTGTTGCTTAAGAGGACTATAGAGATATAATTACTGATTGCAGGAAAGAAAAACAGACATCCCACAGAGAGTGGGATTTACATTTGCATGAGATTTGATATATTTCTTCTTCACCTGCAGCTGCTTTGGAGAGAATCTACTTGTTAAATGACATGTCTAGTTTGAGCACAGTAAGCAAGTACTTAGCAGGTAGTTTTTTCATGATCTACAATCTCTGCAGAAAAGTAGGAGTTCCAACTGAAGCAGGATAATTGTCTTGGAAGTAAAATAGGTTAAGTCAGGTGAATCTTTCTTCTTTCTGCATAACTAGTTGCTCTTTGAATGCAAATATATGTGGGTCCAATAACCATCAATTTCAGAAGCTCTGTTGGAAACTGAACTGACTATATAATTTTGGTGAAAATAGGGACTCTTGAAAATGCTTTATACTTTTATACATCAATAATAAAAATAAATAAAATTCCTAAGTGTAGGAAGTGACACAACTGAAAGATGCAGAAACTACAAGATCAATTATTTTGTGCCAAAAGGAGTACAGCAAATGAAATAATCTTTAAAACTGAAGATAACACTGAAAATATTTCCTCAGAGGAAACTGTGTTGCTTCAAAAATCAATCTTGTGTGCAGTAAAGTAGTGGCCTACTAGATTAGGCATATCCTCCTAACACAGATACTAGGACACACAGATGTGGGCATGCTTAAGCATCACTTGCCACCTTTGCACAAATCAAAAAGGGAAACAGGCAACAGCTGCTCATGTGGCAGTCATACCCGGACAGAGTGAAGCAACAGCAACATAAGAGGAGCAGGGAAAAAATGCAAATACAGGAGGCTAGAAATAATTTATCTCACCCAGAGCATTCCTGGAATACAAACAATATTCTCTGAAATTCAAAGGCACCAAGGTCTATGACATTAGAGCTCCTGTTTGGTATTTTTATTCTTTTTCTTCTTCCCCCTCTATTCCCTCCCCCATTGCAGAAGAACACAATTTATGTCTTGAAAATGAATTATTCTGTGGTGGCATACTCAGGCCTGTTCAGTTATTCCACTTAGAATTTCAGCCATCAGCCTGAGCACTTGCATTTTCAGAGCTATCAATATTCAAATTTCTACTCTGGCAGGCTTTCTGCAGTTGAGTGGCTCTGTCAGGGCTGCATAGGGTCCACCCTTAGGTGAACTGAGGTTCTCACAGAGACAATGCATAATGAAGGATGACTACTGGTGAATATATCACTCCCACACTTTAATTTGGAAAGCCAGCAGAACCGCGCTGGGAGCAGGCTTCTTCCTGACAGGTTTCACAATCAGCCTCTGTAGGCTGATCACACAAAAGCAAGGGCTGTCCCTTAGGGCCTGCCTGCTGGTCTAGAACCAAAAGCTGGCTTGCCAGTCTTTCAAATAACGTATTCTGTCTATTTTCCACAACAGGGATGTGTGAAACATTTGTATTTGCATAAATAAAGTTCTTGCAATTCCCAAGTCATATACAAAAGTTCAGAGACTGCTCTGACTTTCAGCTTTCAGTGTATTTGCACAAAGGTAGCCTTAGGTAAAGCTTTATGTATGTTTATAAGGAACTGAAAATAAAATCTTAGGAGAGATACCTGAGTAGAATATATGTCTATATTATATTTTCCATTTCATGTAACATTCATTTTTTACATACTGAGAGTAGGTATTGAGAAGGACATTTATACAGAGTTTTGTCAAGCCACTTCCAAGTGTAATGTAACAATACTGCATCTTTCATATAAGTGTGGAACAAGATAAATTCCACAGTAAAGAGAATTTCTACCTCTTCTGCAGGGACTCCTAATTTTTGACAGAGGATTTTAAGCCTCCTTCACTTTCCTTTTCCCCATATTTTGTATTCCTTTTAAGCAAGGTTTATGCAAAGAATAGGGCATATCATATATTTTAATCATTTCTCTGTGCAGTAGAATGCTTTGTGGCAGCCTATACTCTTTGGATTTTTAGGTCAGAATCTTTAAGTCAAATGGACATTAGTATCAGGATAATGACAGCATGCCATTTCCTTAAACTATAATGTATCTTCCACTTGTATGAATGCATTTCTTCCTTCATTGCTTTTTGTGTTTGGTCTTTTCCTGGAAAAAATACTCATCTTGCATATTATGGTTTAAATCACTGGAATAACTAGATGGAAACTTCCTCCTGAAATATTTGAGGAAAAATTACTATTTTGACCTTTTTGTTTAATTGGAGTGGATATGTTTGAAGCAAAAATTCTCTTTGCCTGACTATATACTATGTGATAAAATTATTATATTCCATTGCTGGCTTTATGGTTAAGATGAAATGTGATTGCAAATTATAGTTTTGGTTTATGATCAGTTTTAAGAAACTCTGTGTCTGTTCAGTATTCTTTTTAACATGTTTACATTGATCAGAGTGAAGATTGCTGTGGACAGATTAGGAAAATGTAAAACTATTTGAGAAAATTATGAAAATTAGCATCTCCTCTACTAAAATGTATGTTTGTGGTACATTCTAGAAGTCTGAGTAGCTGAAAGGTTTGTTTGAACAATTCATACTGTATACATTTCATTTAATATATGATCTGTGTACAGTATACAATGTGTTACAGCTCACTCTGAAATCTCACACAAGTCTTACATCCTCAGAGATACAGCTACAAATGTGAAACTAATAGGGTAATATTTTCAACGTGAAAGGGAGGTTTGGATATAGGCTAGAATTTACAGATGCATTAAAAGAAAAGCAGTTGATTTTTTAAAATTGCTTCTGGAACAGGAATATTTTCCTTTTCAGTGTAAAACTCTGCGTGTAAATATCTTGCTTGTTGTTTCACAATTATAACTTTGTGTATGTAGCAACTATTCTGCTCAGTGCTCAGGTTTAATGTGCTATGCTTTAGAATGGATGTTGCCTACTCACACCGTGTTCATATGAAAATGTGAGGGACATGTCATGTGCAAAGTGGCACCAAAAAAAACCCTTTAAAACCTTGCCATCTTACTTTTCCAACATTTAGAAAATGTTCCACCCATACTGAGTATTGAACAGGAAAAGACAGACACAAGAGAAATGAAGATAAGCACTTTTTGCTTACACATTTTTTACAGCTCATTATAGTAGCTTCAAAATTAATTGCACATAATTGTTATAGGAAGACTAATTATTGTGTTTATTGTTTAGATGAATTCTGGTTCTCAGATGGGTCCTTATCTGATAAAGCCAAATTCAATGATCCTGGCCTGATGCCCCTGCCAGACACTGCCACAGGGCTAGACTGGTCTCACCTGGTAGATGCTGCACGAGCGTTTGAAGGTAACAGGAAAATTTGAATAAAGATCAATGTTCAGTACACAGACTTTTTTTTTTTAATATATATTGTATAGCCACATTTTGAATTACAAAAATTCAGTGTTTGCCTCTGTAGCCCTTTAGTTCTTTTGGCAGTATCAATTCTCAGTGTGGAAGGTTGTCACTGAAAATTTGGGGTCTTCATTATATTCTCTATATCCATTTTAGATGCAATTCCTCCACTTTAGTGCCTGAGTTCCTTCTGTAATCAATTGAAAAATCAGTTCTTTGAAGGAGAGATTCAAAGCATTTAAGTTAGATGCTTAGAATGAAACGGGGAGTAACACTTCCCTGAGTTTGTTGTGTTGCGTTTATAAACTGGCATGTGTAGTCTAAATGGTGTTGCAGTCCCTCTCAGTTTTCATAAGCCCTTGAAGACCAGGAGGAATGTACAGTATATTTTCCAGTAGCAGGACTTGGGGTACAGGACATAGACCAGGTTTGCTTTATTAAATTATGGAACCAGATTAACTAAGAAAAAAAGCTCATCCACCTCTGGGAGCTAAACCTACACTTAATGTCTAAACAGAGAAAATGGATGTTGGTTTGAGTGTTTATATGAATATACACAGTTGAGTGTTTGTGTTCTGTTGCTTGAGAGGTGTTTTTTTTAGGTTGCTGTGCTGTCCTAAAATGTCTGACATTTCTTAACTGGTGTTGCTTGCATTACTGAATGTAATCTGTGAATAAGGATGACGTTACCACAGTCATCATTGTGTAAGATACAGGGCTTAACTTTGCAAAAACTAGTTGTGAAGTTAGTGAGTTGGGTCTTTTTTAACTTTTTCAAAGCCTGGAAATCAGTCTTCTGGTTCCTGATTCCTTCCCAAAGTATGAAGTGATAAAAGTTCACTTTGACAAAAAGCTCTTCAGTACTGCTTGTTATACTAATTTAAATGGCATTGCGAAAACCCAAACCAACAGCAATGATTAGGAGTTTGAAGAGCTGTATTATTTCTTGACCTCATTAATTGTATGTGCATGCATTACTATTCAATACTACTCAAACGTGGCTGTGGTAGCTGGCAGGAAATACTGTGACACTGAGAATCTTGACAGCTCTTCCCATGCATTCCTGTGTTTGATTGCTCAGGGAACACCCTGCTATTTGTTACTGACATCTTAAACTACTGAAAAAAGATTTGGATCAGTAAATGACTAGCTCTTTAACTTTGTACTTGAAGAATATTTTTAAATGCTAATAAAAATTTTGAGTTCAGTTGAGTGAAAGATCATTCTGTACCTGCTATGCTCCTTTATTTTTAGCTTTCTTTGAAAACTAATAGATTTTCATTCTTTTTACTACCTAGTATCATGATGAAAATAATTTCACTTTGGTAAGTGTTATGTAAGTGTAATTACATTTGAATTTGAGAATGAGAGGTAGAACAACATAGCTAACCCACTTTCCTACCTATCCTAGGGAGGAAAAGTATTCACTTCTTGGGTTTTAATTGCAAATAACTTAGATATATCTGTAGATAATGCTGAAGAACTGGTGGTCTGAGTTGTAAGACAGAAGCTGTTTATTGGACGTTTTTTGAATTAATGTAAGAATTTGAGTAGTAAATATTAATCTATTTTTGTATGAAGGAATATAATTCTTTTCTGTTTAGGACTCTACAGTAGAGACATCTGTGTATATGTTAGATGATTTATACAATGTTTTGACTAAATTCATAGGGCTGCAATTAGAAACTTTTGCAAGGAGTGGAATTCTTAAACTCTTACTCAACTTTATCCTATGTCTTGCAATTTGAAAGTCATTTTAAAAAGAATAACTGATAGGCATGTCATAAAAGATTGCTGGAAAGGAATGTGTTGGATATGAATTAACAGTGCAGTTTCCATATATATTTTAATGTCGTTGACTTAGAAGCTGCTTCAACTTTCAATTTAAAAATAACTTGGAACTCCTATTCTGCATTCCATCAATGTGAAAAGGAGAGTGGATGATTCTAAAGTTTGTCCACTTCTGAATATAAAACTGCTTTGATCTTTTTTTTAAACTGGGTGCAGATGGGATCACATCTCATATCGGACCATATAAAAAACCTCAAAAGTAAAAAAACACCTTCCCCTCACTTTCAATGGAAAGGACCACTAAAAAGATAAGAATTTTTTAATACTGAATCTGTGAAATTAGAGTTTTTCTCTAGTTTGGCTTTGCCAGCCTGATATTTTGAAGTTGTGTTCTCTTCTAGAACCTAGATAGTAGACTTAATTTTAATTTTTTCTTTGTACAATGTCTTTTCTTACTATCAGTTTATTAGGATTACCAATCTGATTCCAAGGTCAGAGTTTTTCTCTTGTGATCTCTCCAGATTATGTGTTGACAATTTTTATAATTTGATCAGGTTGACATCCCTAATGTGGACCTTTCATCTGTCTGTCTTAAGAAGCAATTCTATCTCGATTAATGTTGATGTAGACTTTTTAGGTGCTTATATTGTTGCCATCAATTGGATTGAAAATTAAATTTAGTAGCAAGATTTTTGCTACCATCATCCATACTCAGAGTTTACTTACGGGTGTAACAAGAGCAGGAGCCTCATTTTTCACTTTCTTTCTCCCCTCAGATGAAGAGTGGACAAGGTTGTTTATTACTATTAGCTTTTATTCAACTGAAGCCTTGGTCCTGTGTAGACCAGCAGTTTTTAAACTCAGATCCATGAGGGTGGAATAAGCCATTAATTAGTTTTGTTTTGTTTTGTTTTTTAATTGAAAGTATGATGATAATGCTTTACGCTTTCCGAGGATTTAATTTTTACTGCATTTGTTGACAAGAACCTTTGTGAAAGCTGAATATTTCCTTCAAAGTTTTTCTGAAAATCTTCCATTATTCCTAAGACAGGTCTTCACAGTGTAATGGAGAGCTTGGCATGCATTAACTCCACAGGCTCCAGAAGCTGCATCAGGGAAGGGTTTTTGCTTGAGCTGCCTCTGTGGAGGGTCAGTGCCCATAAGCTGGAGCACAGTGGAGCATTATTTTAACACTCTGCACTGCCTTCCTTTGCAAGACGTAGTTTTGACTCTGATATTTCTCCAGAGATGATATTTTGCATGCATGCTAACGTCAGTCCAGTCAGTAGCAAGGGGAATCCTGGAATAACATGGATAGGGCTACTTCCCGTTCCCTTCTCTTACTTCATTGGGAACTGCAGAGAGACAGTACCCAGGGAGCAGCTGATGTGATGGAAATGCTCTGTTGTAATGTTTTTGTATCCATCCCTGAAGCAAACAATAAAAAATAGATAGGACTGTATGACTGTACAGCAAAATAGAGAGGGCAGTTAGGGTGAAAAAGTTAAAGAACCAGAAAGAAAAAGATAAAGAAGCAAAAAAAAAAGCATGTTCGACTGAGTAAAGATAAAGATATGGGGATTTATAGAATAAATTGGAAAGCCAAATTTGAAAAAGGAGAAATCCCCAGAAAAGACTAAGGGAAAATAAGAGAATTAATTTTTTTATTCTCTTTTCGTATTATCCTTCCAATAGATCTTCAAGTTAGGGAAGAAGGACTGGCCTTCAACATGTGTATTATGTTGCTGATGACTTTTTAGACCTTTTCCATGTTTTGGGGACCAAAAGAAAAAGCATTTTTGGATGTCCATACCTGCTACTCTAATTATAAAAGAGAACTGACACAAATACAAGTATTGAATATTGTTATGAATAGAACTTTTTACTATTTGTGCTACTTCAAAATGGGTTTTTTATGCCTAAGAAAACCTGTTTAGTGTTTGATAAGTCATATTGTGAGCATTAAAGCCTAAGCTAGTCCTTCTGATGTCCCTGCTCATTAAAATTGGTGGTTTCAACTCCTGATTTTTTTCCAGGTAATTTTTATGAATGTCTACTGGTGCCAATCAAAACGCAGTGTTTCTTAATGCAAATTTATCTTTGCAAAAACATCTGTGCTATTATAATTAATGTTATTTTAATACTTTGATTTAAAATCTTCATAGCTAAATGTAATGCTGCACATAATATAATGAGAAAGAAGTGAATCATTTAGCATGACAGATAATTATTTTAACCAAAGTAGTGTGTTAAACTGCTAGAAAAAGAAAAAAATGACAATATTTAGTTAACATTTGGTAATTTCTAGGGCATGCATGTGTAACTCTTTTTGCTTCAATGCATATGTCAGTGTATGTTTGTGAGTAGACTTTACCTTAACAATGAGAGAGTGGCTTCATGCACTATACTCATTTTAGGCTTTTCTGCTTTCCAGTACATCCAAATTGCCTGAAGTTTTTTCTGGCCTCTGTTAGTGGTCTGGAACAATGAAAATCCAGATTCAAATTCTTAGTGGTTACAGCTGTACAACTCTGTTACTGTAAATTAAAACAATTTAAAATTAAAATTTTAAAAAATTGTCTCATCTTTGGTCTTGCTAAGTCAGTTGTTTAAACTTTTGATATAAAGACCAATATATTTTTTGCAAATTGTTCTCTACGGGTGGGCTCTATTTGGAGTTTGGCAGGGACATCTCAGTTAAAAATAAGAGCTCTGAGATTGACATGTATTTTCTTCTGTTTAGTACATATCGCTTAAATTGAATAGGAGGGGTCCCTGGAATTTGAAGGAAGCAGAATGTAGGTCTACAGCACCACACCCAGAAATACACTTGATTTTTCTTTATAAAAACTAGCTGTTGTAATGAAAATGTTAATAGTATGAAGGTGAAATCAATAATTATCTGTCTACTTCAGACTGCTTGTTTACACTGTCTTGTTTCTGGCCTACATAGTGTGTTTGATCTGGGAAACTAATTTTAATTTATCCATACTAAGTAAATCTATTTAACTTAGTAGGTTTCAAATCTGTAAATGATGTCATTGGTTATGTATTTAAAATTATATTCTTACCTTATTGTCAGCACATATGGAAAAGTCATGTTCGTATTTGCTGAGATGCATCAGTAGTCAGAAATAAGGCTAAAAGCAGGGAAATGAGCTGCAGTCTTTGAAATTGGACAAAATAAGACATGCAACTTTTGTTCATTGTGTTATAGAATGAATTGACAATCTGTGCTATGCTGAAGGGGTTTTTTAAATCGACAAAGAGCTTTTGAGTGATTTCCTATTTTTGTTTGGTAGGACTTGTCCTTCCTATTTGAAGAGGTCTGGCCTGTATTGACTGTTTGTGTCCTTAAGAGTTTGAAGGATTGTCCTCTCACGTATCCTGCCAAGTTGCCATGCTGTGTCACAGTACTGGGTGTTGCTGTCAGAGACGTGGGGCGTGACACCTCGTGCTTGCTGTGATGTTGGTGCTGTGTACAAAGGGCCTGGCAGGGCTGGGAGTGAGCACCAGCAGGAATTGCACGGGGAACATCCCACTGTGTGCGCTGCCGCAAGGGCCACGGCTGCTCCAGTGGAGATGGACTCTCTTGTTCATAGGAACATTCTAAATCTTATTCCAGGTTTTGACTCAGATGAAGAATTTGGGCCGTTCTGTCATCACACGCCGTTTCTAGGTGATGGTCTGGGATTGATGACTTTTGCCTTTTGTAAACTTTTTTTAATACTTCCTCTGTTTGCACGTTTGCATGATAATGCAAGCTTTGGGCCTGGTGGGGTGGTAGAGCAAGGGGAGAAAGGGCAAGGCAGGCATGTTGTCGCCAGAATTCATACAAACCTACAGACATGGATTTTGTTTGGCAGAAATAAGCTAAATCAATCTCCACAGAATATGGATTTTGGTGTTGTTTTTTTTTTTTTTAAAGAAGACAAATTAAATCCTAATGAATGCATCATTTACTCCTGTTCTGTGCAATGATGATCTGCATGGCATACTTCTATTATGTGGTGACTGATGTATTTTGGCAACCACACTGTATATCCATAGGTAATTACATCTGTGCTTGTTAGATTATGTTCTAGTGAAATTCACTGCAGATAATAGAGTGCCTTAGTAATACCTATAATAAAAACTCAATTGATAAAAATAGTGTGAATTTATTGGTTTTCAAGTATGCAGATTACCATCAGCTTCTGCAAATGCTTGAGACAGTAAAGCAGTAGGAAATGAACAGTGAAGATTTCTGAGGAATCTGCGGGCTTTAAGTCCATGGAAAAAATGCAAACCTTTTTGCTGAATTATTATTGTCATTGGTTGTGGCCCTGAATTCTGAAATGGTTTTCTGCATATTTCATCAAGACCAATTTACTGTTCATATCAGCATTAAGTGGTCCAGACAAAACTGTCATACTGCTGATAGACATAAAAAATTGCTTTGGGGTTGCCTTTGGATGCAGGTGTGGGGAAGCCAACTAGTTGGTATATACATCTGCTGATTATCTTCAAAGCTGAGATGTAGAAGCCTACATCCATTTCGCTAACTGAACCAGGATAATGGCTGTAATACAGCCTTTTATTTTGTCCAGTTTTAGATGTATCTTTATGTTACTTTTTTACAGATCAGAGAGTAGCATCTTTTTGCACCTTGAATGATATGCAGCAAGCTCAGGGCTTGGAAGGAGCACAAGATTTACCTTTGGACGAGAGTCCCCCAGATGGAAAAGATTTTCTTGAGGATGCTGGGTATGTAAGAATTAAAGCATAAGTCTTACAAAAGTATTTTAAGGAAAGATTTTCTCTTAATGTTGCATGCCACGTTGCCTGTATGCATGTTTCATGGCTGTTTGATGGCAGACTTGTTGCCTTGACTGATAATTTCTTTAATTTTGAAAAATGTTGTTTCTGCGAATCAACTTCTGAGCATTTCTGTCTTGAAAATATGTAGTATAGTCAGAGAAAGCTCTCTCACTTTATTAGGTCTGTAACTCAGATCAAGGTTAGATGCAGAGTTTCAGGTAATCAAATTTCTCACTGTATTTCTCCTTTACAATAATAATTTTTGTTACATTTATTTCTGTTTTCATTTTAATAGAACTAATAACAGGAGCTCAGGTCTGTAGGATGCAATAACCTGATCTGCAGCAAATGTCTCAAACCTTGGAACAGGGTCTATCCTATTTGCTACTTGCAAACCCATAATTTTTCTTTTATACAGAGGTAAATTAATCAAGAGAATCTGTAACAGGGTACTGTAGAATTTATGCCGAACTGCCCAATTCTTCAAATCCTTCCCAGTGCCCTGGGAGAATTTTTTTTCCTCTCCACCTATCCTGCTCTACGGAGTATACTTGTTAATGTAAAGATTATTCTTGTTATACAGATTCAGCAGTATAATCTGCCCACCACCATGCTTTAAAAGAAAAACACATCTTTGATTAGTTTTGCTCTTCAGTTGCAGGAATGGAAGAATGGGAAATGGAGGGAAAAGTCTTCTTGCTTGTTAGACTATCACATTTTAATTTGAAGCAATTTTACACAAATTACCTTGCTTACATGGTAAAGCACATTTATTGTAATGACTTCTAAGTCCACATCTTTCCCCAGGCTAATGATCAGTAAGGATTGCAAAAGGCTCTTAAAGATGTTCTCCTTTCAGCCACGGCAAACCTGTCAGATTTGTGCAATTGCATGAAGCAGCTGATTCAGCTTTGTATGTAAAGCCTCTCTCTTCACCTTCTCTCTTTTAGACACAATTACTCATGTGATGGCTAATTGCATCTATAATGTACATGAGACTGTCTCCCACAGTGCTCATTGTCATTCAGAAAACAGAAGCTATTCTCAGTATTTTCCTTCAGTCATGCATTTGATTAACCTGTGGCAATATTTTATGTGTTTTGACCTTTAAACAAAATATTTGTCTCCATTAAGCCACAGGTTTATCCTTTACTGAAAATGACACTACTGCACAGCAGACAAAAGAACTCTTTACAGCTCTTTTGGTTTGCAGTAATTGCTGCTGCATCTTGCTTGAGATTAGTACAATCCTTATCAGAAAGCAGCTTGTTAACCAATGTGCCTGCACACCATGGAGCAGTGAGTGTGACATGCATGGTGAGGGTATGCGCAAATCATTCCTAAAACATTCCTTCTTAAAATCATTGTAACTTCTGCCTGATTTGCATGAGAAGCAGTGTCATATTTCAGATATTGCAGGATTGGATTTATGTTCTAGTAATAGTCTTTTACTGATGCTGGTTTTGTCTCTCTTTTCCTAACTATGCCTAAACTGATTGGTTTCCTTTGCTATTACTAAAAGTGTAACTCTGCTAAAGCTGGGAAGGAAATGTTTTTCACTAACTCAGAGTGAAGGCAGTGGTTTGCTTTACAGGGAACATGCTCCGAGTACTCTGACTGGAAAAGTAAACCAGCTGGAAGTCATCCTCCGGCAGCTACAAACTGACCTGAGAAAGGTAAGAGACCATTAGCACCATAACTACTCCCCAGTTTTAGTAGTTTTATTTTTACACAGAGATCATCAAGGGCTTGAAAGAAGTACATCAGTTAAACTAGACAGTAGAGCTCAGTGGTTTGTCAGAACGCTGACGTGCAGAAGGTCCTGTGGGAAGAGTTATGTGAGGAAATTGGCCAGAGGCTGAGTAGTTTATGGGTCTTTACTCCAGAGCAACTGTCCTACAACTAGTCATACCCCAGAAAAAAGGAAACACTTTATCTTCATTTGTGGTACTTTGGATTTAACAAGAGATAGGGATATGGACACAGGCACCATTGCTAAGTAGTTAGCATTCCGGTTTTTTCATCCCTATTGTCTTGTGCTATCTTGGTCATGTAGCAATGACTTGATGTGTGCCTCCTTTTCTGTCAAAATTCTGAGCTGGAGACAATGCCAGGATAATAGAAATGATGCTTTTGGTAAGAAAGTAATCATGCAAGGAAAAATTTTTAAATTAGATATTTTTCTTCCTTAAACATATGCTTGAAATCAATTACTTACAACTTGGGCTCTCACATATGATTTATTATAGCTAAAAGCTTCATATGCTTTTAATGCTTGATCTATTTTTTGTTAAATGGAGTAAACGCCTCTAATTTTTCTATTAAAGTAACATCTAGTTTTCTTTTTAGCTTGCAGTATTTTCTTGGAATGAATGAGGTAGTTGGAGAATATTTGGGGAACTAACTTACAGTTAACAGTTGTCAGAATGAATTAGGGAGCTCAACAAAATATAGCTGTTATGACTAGAATAGAAATATTAACAACAAAAATAAATGTTGTCATCACAACTACTCACTTTGTTCAACTTGTATCTTTGTTAACCAGGAGAAACAGGACAAGGCAGTTCTCCAAGCAGAGGTACAACACCTGAGACAAGATAACATGAGACTTCAGGAGGAGTCTCAAACAGCAGCCGCTCAACTGAGGAAATTTACAGAATGGTTTTTTAATACAATAGACAAAAAATCCTAATGGCTGGGGCCCTGCAAAATACTTATTTGAACAACGTAACAGCTGTATCTTTTGAATTAGCGGGGTGATAATTTCACTGTGTTCACAATCCATTTTAAGTGTTTCTGCTACATTCTCTATCCAGCTTTATTCATTTGAAAAGGAGAGAGAACTGTGGCAATCGGTCTTTAAATGCATATGAAGAAAGCAGAGAATAGCAGATATTTGTTTGTGTGCAGATGAATGTAAAAAATCCTTAGTGTCATTTTAGACATTTTTAGAAGTTGCTCTGGCTGGGGCTTGCCTGAAGAGGAATATTTGGGGTTTTAGTTCCTGCATTTCAGGTGCGCTGGTGAAGATGTTAAAGCAATTTAAATTAGCTTGGGCTTCAGTATTGTAAGATAAAAAGAATAACCAGACATATACTTTAATGTTTAAAAGGTGCTCTATTTTTTTGTATGTACAGTAGTTTTATTTCCACAGTCCACATTGTCATAGCAATAAGAATGGAGGTATAGTGAATAGTCACAGAGCTGTGTTTATAAAATGTTAGCACTGATGTGTTTAACACTAGTTTGGATGCAGATACATTAGAGATTATTTATTTGCAGGAACAAATGGTGCCTGAATATAAACAGTGTTCTGATTTTCTAAAAATACACATGCCTTGTAAATGGCTCACTGGCGTTAGCCCACTCCCAACTTCAGTTACTTTTGTATAGTTGATGTTCAGCTAAACAGTTACACTGCTTAACTATGGAAATCATGTATGGTGTGAGCCAGCCAATCAGTTGTACAATGCCAAATTTGTTTATCTTTGTACAGAAGCTTTGATCAAGTGTCTTGTATTTAACACCTTTATTTAAGCTTATTTAACCTTAAATTGTTGTTTTTATAAAGTTTGTTTTATCTGCACTATGGTGAGGTCAGTTGGTTGCAAGTTGTAATATTTTGAGCTTGCCAAGACTGTACTGAGGAGTTCTAGAAAATTCTAACAATTGGATGCTGCTAGTACACAATTGATTTGTTTGTATGCTTTAACATTTTTAACTGTTTAATTTGAAATGAACATACATCCTGCTTTTTTAATAAATGTTAAAAATCTAAACCTGAATTATTTTATCTTGTGTTATCTGTAATCATTCTTACCAGTAGTAGCTCAGGTTTCCATTCAGCTCAGTCTCTGGGCTCTTCATCCAGAGGCAGTCCAACTCCTCAGAGCTGGCAGGATCCCTTGTTACCGAGGAGGGGTTCCCTCCATTATCACAGTTAATTTCTTTGGTGTATCCTGTCCTGGAACCCAGGAGGTGGCTTCGCCAGTCTGAACAAAAGCTGTTTGGGCTGTTCATAGGCATTGATTAGTGACCTAGGAGAAAAAAATCCTGCTTTACTGACAAATACATCCTAGAGAAAATTTTCAAAAGAGGTCTAGTTTCTTCATATTACCTTATGTTAGTTGTAGCAGGAAATAACTTGCCATCTTCTTGTGCCAGCAATTGTGGATTTGATTGAAGTGTTAGCATATGTGAGATGTTTTGTGTACAGTACTGAGCTTAAAGTCTACACCAAAAAAGGACACCTTTGCAAAATGAAATGAAGCTAGTAAGCATATCTGAGTAACCCTGAGGAAAAAGACATTTCAAGATCATAGTTATATCCCAGTTTCCTCTTGACTGCTGAATGCATTCAGGAAAACCTATAGAAAATTGTTCAATAATTAAAAAATATATTTGACTCATGCAACTAAATTTCCGTGTGCATTGTTAGTGCACATTGGCTGAGAAATGTTTTATAAATTGAACAAATGTCTGTCACTGCTGTAACAATTGTTCCAAGAGACTCTTCTTAGGAAAGGTTGTATATGGGCAGATAATCAAGTCTTTGGTATCCTTACACTGAAATTAAAAAACCCATTTTGTATTGTACTTTTCATCAAAAACTCTGACTTTTACATACCAACCAATATCCCCTAAGCTGTATTAACAGGGTAATTAAACATGGCAGTCATGTGTTACAGTAGCTTCTGATTTAAGCACCTTACAGAAGTCATTAGCAAACCCATCTGGCTGGAGACCTTGCCAAGTAACAGTGCTGAACAACTTGGGCAATTTGTCTGTGAACACGTTTCTGTGCGGATTGGTCTGTTCCCTTTGAAAAGCTGTGCTAACTGAAATGAACTTGAGGGTGAGCTGGCTCTGAAGGGACACTGTTAGGTTTGTATAAGAGTTTATAGTCCAATATTCATTTTAGTTCTTTATCTCAGTTATTGAAAACCAGCAGTTATAACTATGCGCACAAAAAAGGACTTTCAGTAGTTATTTTTTCTATTTTTCCCATCCAACTGAAAACATTTGATTTCCAAAAATGACTGAAGACTTTGCCTACAGATCTCCTATTTCTTTTGCTGACAAAAGCAGTTGTGTTGGAGGCACGTGGTTCTTCCTTAATTAACCTTCACCATGGGGACAAGTTTTTATTCTGGCTGTTAGCGTTTTGATGACATGGGAATACAATATTTATCAGAGACCATAATACAGCTTTGGCATAGGTAAAGGACATTTAATTGGACATTTTAATTAACTGGGTTTTTAAAGCATAATCCTCTTGGAAGCATTTTGCTCACAAAAAATGCCTGGTTTAGACGCATGAAGGCAAAGATTACATTTACATGAGCAACAAGTGTGGAACACTAGGAAAATTCAGGGTGTTGCTAACCCAGGTTTTGGGGATCTTTCAGGCTCTTCCTTGTCTAGTTCCATGACTGGATGCCTTTCAGTGGCTGAAATCATGTTAGGTTGGCTCTGTCTGAAGGCTCTGTGCTGTAAGACCATTCCATATGACCTGGAGCCGAGGAAAGGGGGGTGAGTGGGAAATTCACACTTAAAAGGTGTGTTTGTGATCTGAATTAAAACAGTAATGTGGAAGTGTTTAAAATGTCAACAAAGTGCTCCCAGCACAACAAGCCACGCTGTGCAGTACTGAGGTGCCGAAATCAAATATGGGCCAACACAGATGTTTTGTATGAGGGAAATGTTCTGTAAGACGGAAAGGCACTAATCATGGCAAAATTACAAAATGTCCTGCTTCTGCCCAAGAAGTGACGTATCAAGATTTATATGCAGATCTTCATTGAAGGGCTCCTTACTGAGACATTTATCACAATATGGACTGTATTTTATTATGTACAGTGTTTTTCTGAGACCAGTATTACAAACATAAGGGGTAATTTCTAGTATTTTTTCTATTCCTTGGAGGGTAGTCATATTGGGTTTAGGCATGTGATAGCTTTATACAGAAGCTATTTAAGTCCTCTGTGTGTTATTCAATATAAATTCTCAAAATAGTTCATCTTTTTTTTGTGCCTAAAATCCAGTAATGTGGGAAAATGTTTAGAATATTTGTCATATAAACTAGCTAATTGTAGAGCAGTTGTTTAGGAAAACACTTGTCAGTATGGAGAAAAAGAGAATTGCTATGTGCATTATGTTGTTGCAGCACTTCTTGAACTCTGTGCTGACTGGTTCTAATATATAAGGAAGTCAGTAAAACTCAGGAATTTGTGTTGTACAATTTGAAGCCATCAGAGCCATTAATTATTGCCAAGACAAGTTATTCTTCATCCCATCTTCTTTCTTCCACAGCAAAAACTATAATGTCTTTCAACTCAAAAGCAAATATAAATCTTGATCTCAGCTCTTTTCTCCATGCACACAGCTTGTATTTTTCCTTTGATTCCTTGCACTTCCTTTATTTTTCTCTTTCCCCATGTTGCCTTTATTCTCTCTCATGGAGAATCCAATGGCAGAAGGAAAAGTTCTGGTCTGGCCAGCCATAGAGTGGCAGGGCCTAAGCATTTTGCTGTGCTTTCTCCAGTGGCTACAGAAGAGAAAGTAAGACTGGTACGATTTCATCCAGTCCTGCCAATGTAAATCTTTGCTGTTGTGCAGACTTTGAAGTCAAGTGCTATCTTACACAGTGCTAGCTTTCTGAAGACATTTTACACTCATGGGTGAAACAACCAATAAAGAATATGTATTTCCATAATAACTGTATCTAGCAGATTTCCAAAGCCTTCATCAGGGAAGCAATTAAAAAAAAAAGGGAGAGGGGAGTGTAGAGGGGGAAGATAGGGAGGACTTTTTTAAAAGTTTTTATTTTGATTCTCCTTTCAGAAAGACAACCAACATCTCTAGCTGTTGCACTGTCTTAAAAGGTCATAGCAGGACCAGGGAATGGAATGAAGAGTCCACATTGCTCATAGCCTTCTAGTTTAGAAATCACTGGAAGGCTTCAAAGATATTAGTGCTGAAATCCCATTTATTTTATTGACTTCTCAAGGGAAATTGTATTATGTCCTTCGTTTCATTTTTTATTTTCCATCACTAACCATGGCTATTTAAAGGCTTCTTAGCTATACAGCATCACAGAATTACTCTAGTAGTCGTCATTGTTAAGGAAACTTCCCAGTCTGCCCATTCATGAGATTCCCTGGCAGTCACACTCCCAAGGCCAGAGGCATTCACTGCTGGGACTGAAGCCCCTTCAAAAGGGTGGCTTGAGGGAGCTGACAGGTGCCCCCCTTGGCTCCCCACACATCCTGCTCACACAATCAGACCAGGTTTCCTCACCAGTTCAGCCTCAGCGTTCCCATGACAGAGCCTCAGACGTCTTGTTCCATGAAGCCATTTATTCCCGGCACACTAACACAAACACAGCTTAAACTGCTGCCTCTGAGGAGGGACTCCCAATGATGGGCCCCCTGAGCTTTTATCCCCTCACAGTCTATCTGGGCACAAGTCTTGCTGTTCCTCCCAAGTCTTTGGCTCCTGCCTCCCTCTCCATGTCCATGCATCTCACTGGCTCACAGGTCTTCACCTCCTTTGTTATTCAAAAGGTCAGCAATTCCTGCTGTGTTTCTCAGTGTCCTTTCACCTGGCTGGTGTCACCCTCCTTTATGGGATAACAACCTTTGTTATCCCAAAAGGTGGCTGTGCCTGGCCTCTTGTCCCAGGCTCTCACACAGAGCTCAACCCACGTTTCAGTCTGCACCTCAGTCTGCAGCTGCCTGGGCCAGGTGGATTCCTCAACAGCCCTTGTCCTCTTTGGAATAAACTCGGGCTGATAGAGGAAGGACACTCATGTGTTTGCAGAAAGGTTGTACATCTATTTCATATTTTCCTGTGTTCCTCCTCTACAATAATAAATCATTACATCTCAAAAGCTAAAAAACAGCAGGTGAGCATTTTCTGACCAAAGTTATTAAAAAATTTTCAAAAATGCAAAATTATTGAATATGCTGTTGATACCAATTCAGGTGCCCTTGTGTCTAGACAGGACAGCTGGAGGTGTTTAAAGTAATTCTGAGGAGTGATTATGGGAAAGTAAGGAGACAAAACCATGCCATGTCAGAAAGTGGGATGTGTGAAGTGCAGCAGTAATAATCATGGGAAATACATTGACTGAAGACTCTGTGTCTGAAGACTAGAATTTCAAAATAGGAAATTTTCACAACCTCTTTTATGCTTTGTAAATCCACTGTTTGGAACCTAGAAAACAATTGTGAGCTTACCTTGAATAAACCCATGTGTTAGCCCTGACCAGAAACCTGGGAGCAGGTCTGCAGAACGCGGATAGTTATGACTGAATTTAAGCTGTGGGGGCTTGGTTATACTGAATACAAATTTAATTTTAGAAACTCATTCCTTTTTTAATTTGATTCCAATTTTGAAATGGATGAAAATGTATCATTATTTGAGTGAGAAGAGCTGTTGATAATAGAATAAATAAATGACCCCAGGGCTGTCCAGTAGCAAATAGTAGTCTGGTCATCTGAGATTCTTGCTACCACTAACATTGTAGTCTTGCTTTCAGCTCAGGCATAACTTTGATAGATCATATTTTCTGAAGGGTTTTTTTTGGTGGAAACCTGAGGTATCTGCATTCTCGTCAGTGCTGTGTTTCTGCCTCTGCATAGACATTCTGTTCAAGATGATGGATATTCCTTTCCCAAATCCAAGACACAGTGTTTCTTTCCAACAAGCAATGTTTCTCCTGTGTGTAAGACCAGAGCTCCAGGAAGTATATTTTAACACTAGTGCAACTTTAAGCTGTTTGTGTTCAAGGTTGACTGTCTGTCTTCTGCCACATGGCTTCTGGATTCTTGGTCTTCCTTTTGTTTCCTAAGAACTGAGTTTCTCAGTAGGGGGTTCAGTAAAAACAAGCACTACAAAAAGCTCCTTCAGACTTGCAATATCTTCATTTTTTAGGAAATACATAGGGTTTTGTAAAGGTATAAATATTGTGTGCTGATCCTTTCTGTGGCTTCTCCTGTCAGAAAGATTAGAAAGAAACTTCAGGGTGGCTCAATACTTGATTCAAAACCTGTTTGCTGAAATGCTTGCATATGAGTAGGGGATCTTCAATGTAAGTTCTAATTAATATACAAATATGTTCAGCGTGCTTTCAGCCTGTATATAGACCAGAGGCAACCTTGTTTCCGGTGGGGGAAATGCCATTCCATCAGTTGCAGTCTGCGTAGCTTGGACAATGAGGGATGAGTAATCTGCCATTCAAAGGAGGAAGCAAACAATGGGCTCATTCCCATAAATTTTTATGTCACATAGCCAACAGAAGCTATATATCAAGTATATATCATGTAGCCAGAAAAGCTTCAAATGGCACCATTAAATTGAGCTGTGCTTTGTAAGCTGGGTGGCTGATTTCCTTAAAAAATATCAGAAAATGTATTCAGTTCCTCTGGTGTAAAGCTGATTTAATATAGTAGAAATTACTGAAGAGAGTAAAACTGGGAAAAGAATTATTCTCTTTGTGTGGAATGGTGAATTACATCCAGACCATATTTTAAAATGAGGTCAAGTGATTAGACCAAAAACAGGATATGAAAATAAAATTGAAGTCGTTCTTTATTAACCGTGACCTCAGTAGTCCACAGTGGTTTGGCTTATTGATTTCTAATGTTAATGTGGTTTAAACTTCTTACTAAGCTCTGAAGAATGTTCTTTCAGCAGAACCATATCTATTAAATGAGTCATTTGCTCTTTAAAACTAGATAGCTTTACAGCACAGCATGCCATAAGCCTCCTAATGTCTCGCCAATTGTCCAGCAGGATTGTTGATATTTATACGGAGAAACTTTAAAGGGATGCTGACAGGAGAGTTTCATCATCTGTAAATAGCCTTATTAAGGTTCATGCATAAAATCCTCTTGGATTTTTTACGTGTGAATTCTTGCTATGGCTGTGTGTCAGTGTCTTCCTTCCCAGTCTGTCCTAGTTTGTTATTGCAGAACAACCCAGCGTTGTTCAGCTGCTGATTATTTTAGTTGGTTTGGTCTGGGGTTTTTTTTCAATAAATCAAACATGAACTAGAAGACATTCTGAAAGAAACCTAAGGAGAGAGAGTGAAATCAATCTGCAGACTAACACAGAGGAGCATCCTTTTAAAATGTTTTTGTAATGTCACAGAGATGCTTTCATAATCCTCTTAGAGTGAAGAAGAGAGAAATGACTAGGCTTGCATATGTAACAGGCCAGTCTATAATTCCTGAATGCACCACAGTTTCTCTGTCACACCACGTGTACAGCAAACCCCATTGCAGTGAATGGCTACAATATGGTGATAATGGTTTGTCCATGTTTTACAAGAAACGCTACAAATTCCCTCCATAAAAATCCCTATTTTTCATCTCCTAGGAAAGTTCTCAGAAATACCCAAGCTGCATTTTTTAGAGTGATGTGGAAATAGTCACTTACTGTTGATGGCATGAATCCCTTAGTCAGTGTTGTGAATGAGAGTGAGCATTCTAAGCTCATTCTAAGCTGGGCTGACACTAAATATAGATGCTCAGAGGCATCAGAATTGAACACATACCTGCAGCTTCTCCTTCAAGGGAAGATGCCAGAAATATCAAAAGGCCGTCTAGTGTCTAATACTTGATTAGATCAGAATACAGATGAGAGCAAGGTAATTGCTGACAGAGATACTCTGGTCTTCTGATGGAGACAGGTTGTTTTTACCCAATGTTCACAATCAAATCTTTCCTCCCCACCCATGAGGACTGTTTTTTACCTCTTGCTCCTGTTGTGGAGCTTTGATCAGCTTCCTAAATTGCATGGTCCCATCTGGCACCTGAGGAAAGTGTCATTTTCCCTAGAAGATTATTTTGAGTCCTTTTGTTGCAGACAAGTCTCCCATTCCTGTTACAAGTCCTCAGCTGGCCTACAGGCTCCCTGCTCCCTTTTGCTCCCCTTCCTCCACTGGTTTCATCTGGCCCACGTGCTGCAGCTGCTTGCCAGCACGCTGGAGTAAAGCAGCCCCTGTGCTGTGCTCCTGTAGCCTTTCAAACACACACAGCACACAGCACACATACAGCCAACAGTGTTCAAACACTGGCTGCCACCTCTAGACCATGCTTTTGCCAAGAAAGGTTGGAGCAGACGATCCTTGAGGTCACATCTGACCTGGTATCCTGTGAAATACACGAGATAATGTCCTCCCCACTTACCTAAGTGCTTTTGAAACATTGGCTTGTGGTCATGTAATGGTAACTCTGGACAGTCTGATGTTACCAGCACTGAGCACAAGCTGTGGATCACAGCTGGAAATGCAGGAAATAAAGTGGGTTTGAAAAAATGTAAACAGCTTTGTCTCATTAAAGTCATCTAAAGGCAGAAGTGGTGCAAGAAACTTCAGATAGTTGGAGGAAAGGCTTATTTCTTGGCCTCATGATCATCACTGGCTAAATATGATTTTTTTGTTCCTTCTTTTTTATATATGGTTTTAGTTTTAAAAAAGCTTTCGCAGAAGCCACGAGATGATTCAACTTTGATTGTAGAACTTCTTCTAGCAGCAGACAAATAAATTCAGGGCTCCTAGGTTATTTTGGAAGTAACCATAGGAGCTATATCTATATTTAAAGTGCATGAAGTATCTTTTCTAACGTCCAAAGCAGTGGCCTATACAGCTGAATAGCTATCCCTTTGAAAGTATATTTAACTCCCAATATATATTAGGTATTGTACTGTCTAAAAATGCCTTTCTCTATGAACATTTTATGATTGGGGCTTTACGTTCCAACTCTGAGCAGGAAGTATGGAGAATTCTGGTTTTTAATGAGGCTGCTTTTTGTTCTCTTAAAATAATCTGATGACCTTAAACTTGATAAGGCAACATTTGCAGAAAAAACACTTTCTTTCATCTCTAAATGCATCTTCATTTTTTGGTCTGTATGAATTTGGAAGGTTCAGAGTCCATTTTTCATACAGGCAGAGACATTTTTTCCTCCCCTGTGAGGAACTACATTTCCTTTTGAAGCTGTTTCACTTACTGTCAATTAACAGGATTTATAATTTGTGACAGAAATTTTGGCTGGAAGGAATATCTGGAGGTCATCATGTCCAACCTCCTGAACCAGCACTGCCATTTTACCAGGTTAGGTATGGCTTTGTCTAGCTAAGTCTTACAAAACTCCAAGGGCAGAGGTTCCACAACCTCCCTGAGTACCCTGTATTATCTCCCAGTAAAGTTGGAGGTTTTTTTCTAATGTCCATCCCAGCCATGACCTGTGAATGTTCTCTCTTGCTGTCAGCTGGCAGTACCAAAATTTTGGCTTGTCTCATTTGAGTAAATACCCCAAAAATAGTTGTAGACTACTATTAAATCATCCCCTAGTCTCTTCTTTATCAGATTAAACAAGATTAAACAATTCAATTCTCTCAGCTGCCACTTTTTGCCTTAAGGCTCCTGACAATCTCAGCAGTTCTCTGCTGCTCTCTCTCCAGTTTATTATCATTTATCTCATTCTGGGAGTCCAAAACAGAGCACAATATTCCAGGTGAAGCTTTACCAGACAGTTATTTAACCCAATTTTCCAGGGACATGCAGCATAACTGTAGTTTCTGCCCCATTCCGTCTCTTTCCCACCAAACCCAATGCTCTTTGGAAATGCAACTTTTTTTTTTCCTTTTGTTTCATCTGAGATTTTGTCTGGCTACAGTTTGGGGGAAAGAGATGCTTTGCTATTGATGTCAACTGTGGAGGTGGCCACAAGGTCACTTCTGCAGAGGCACACATACTCCTGATAGACACAGTCAAAAGTATTGGTGTTGGGCAGAAGTTGAAGTAAAAAATACATATGTACACCTTCTGTGAGATGCACATTCTCATAAACTCCCCAGAGGAGTGTGGTTACTGAAAGGAAAATAAACTTCTCTAGTGCAGGGCTGTTTCCAAACATGCTGTTGCTATTTGTTGCAAATCCAAGAAGGGTGCTTGGTAGCAATCCTCTCACTTGTGTTTCTGCTAGAGATTCTCAAGGAAGATCTGTCCGGATGAAGCCTCCTACGTCTGAACTCGTCATGTACATTTTCTTAGTAGATGGAGAAGGAGAAAAGGGTTTACAGAAGGTGGTTCAGCTGGACAATATCCCAGAGCTCCTCTGAAGTGAGTCACCACTGACAGTTCCTTTCTCTCTCCCTTCAATACAAGAAGAGCACCAGAAAAGGAGCACAGGTGTGGAGTTCAGCAGTATAGTATGTTTTCTGGAGTTTTTCATTGTTCATTGCTTTTGTTGCCTTTGATGTTTAAATGAATGTTATGAAATTCTTGAACAAAATGCAAAACACCCTGACCTGCTTTAGCTACAAGCTAGATCAGTGTTTGGATTATTTGAAGTCAGCCCTGTTTTGTGTTTGACACAAAGTATTATCCCTTGAAGGTGATTTTTCATTTTGAATAAATGAGAACAGGAGATGTGAGATGCACTCACCCAACTTATCTTAGCTGAAACAAGTTTGAAGCATTGTTGGATGCCTCAGTAAATGATATATGATCATCTGGAAACAGGTTTCTATAAATCAGATTTTCTATCCTTTTTGGACACGTTTTTCTGAGGAGCAGAGTTCAGCTGGATTCAAGCTGGTGTTAAAGTAAAATCTAGTGGAGGCTCTAACAGAGTATCTAATAAACAAAGTGACTTTGAGCTTGATATACTAGTGTGTTATTCTAATTTACTTCCAGAGTAACTCAATTCACTTAAACTTACTGTACTTTATATTAGCTTCAAACTAGCTTCAAACTACAGCTGTTCATTGTTGAATCAAGTCCTGTGTTTTGATCAAGATACAGAGAACTGTATTTTTAAAAGTGCTGAAGTCTTTGTTTGTTTTGGAAGATGTTAAAACATGTTAAAGAAAATTAGTTCTAGGCTGAATATTTGTATGACAAGTTCTGCCTACAGCAAATATCTATGACTGAGCTGCAGATCTCTCAAAATAAGTTTTCAAATTGGAATGTTTATGCAAGTCTTAACACTCGTGGTACCAGAGCGTGTTGCCATAATAATAAGTGGAATAACACAGTGTTGTCACACTGCATTGAATTTCTGACCTCTGTTTCATCTTGTGAGACAAATTGATCCTCGAACATTAAGGCCATAAAGGATTATCTGAGGAAAAATGTTTTCTGGATACTTGTAATGAAACTCAATATGCTACATGATTCAAGTAAACAGCAAATGAATTCATTGTTGTGACCCCTTTGTAAATGACAGTGCAAAAGCAAAGTGCAAAGCAGAAGCACCACCCAACAAAAAAAAAGGCAATAACAGGGACTTTTTACCTATACCTTTGTCTTACACTCCACAGATAAAACTTTCCAAGGAGCAAAAATACACAAAACTCAGTAACTCTGTGTTGAAATTATATCCTCTGGTCATTTCTAATGCACAGCAATGTGAAACAATGGAGCATTTCTGGGTTTGCCCTCTCCAAAGGGAGCCATCCACAGCCAAATACAGCAGTTGTAGAAAATATGTTAAGGGAGTTGTGCTGTTTGTTACTGCAAGGGAGGCTGGTGCTCAGCATCCCTCCGGCTGTGCAGGAAATGGAGAGAAGGGGAACTACTGAGATACACCATTGCTTTTGTGCCTCCATAGCACCAACATCCTGAATCACCTCTGGATCTTTTTCATACTCGGTTGATCATGTTACTGGAGTTGTTTGGATCATTCTTCAAGGTAATGGAAATTATGCTGGGGAACAGAGCCAGGATCACAAGAGCCAGCGCAGCTGAAAGAGCAACAACTCTGCTTGCCTCCCCCTCTTCATGCCCTGGGCTTCCTTGCTGCAGCCTGGGATATGTGCCATGGATTGGAATCCCAGCAGGCTGGAGTGACTCACCCACCAACATGTCGAGGGGTTAAAGCTCACCCTCCCTCCCATTTATACCTATGGAAGATTTTGGCTGTGAATGTAGTTACTTTGACTTACTGAAATGGGGCTGTGCTCGGGGCAGGCCAGGCTGCTGCAGTTTGCTCTCCTTTCTTCAGAGCCTGGAGAGAACTACGTGCATTCCCTAAATAGAAACAGGCATCAAAAAGCACTGCCTTCAATCTGGCAGGAAACACCATCATGCTTTTGATGTAAACTGGTGCTGTGGCAGGAAAACTTGCCCAGCTCTGTGGAGCCTGAGTTCTGTCACTCCCCCGAGAAAACAGAGGGTAGAGCATCCTTGTTTTTGCTGATAGAGCCCATTACCCCAGAGGTGAATGTACTGGTGCCAGGCACAAATGATCCATAATCCAGCAGCGATTATGGAAACAATGTGTATGAAATTCCCTGTGAAGAGACCATATTTGTTTCTCCAAGATGAGCTGCTTTTTGCAAGACTGCTTTTAGCCTATAAAGTATTTCTTCTTTTATAAGTATTTATCCAGTCGCTTACCCAGAGCTGGGTTTATGAGGGAATGCAGCAATTTATATGTCAAACCTCACAGGTGAATCTCCCTTTGGGACTATCCTGTATTTCACATCATTTGACCTTCTTCCCACATTCTCCACCGTTTCAGAGATAAAGGCTTTTTTGAACTTACAGATCTCAGTGCCTAGATCTGATAACCAATGTAAGGAAGGTAACCTTGTATTAGGTGAATGTCTTCAGGGAAAACTTACATCATTTTAAGCAACTGCAACTCAGTGAGCTGCTAAAAGAACCAGGGGTTCTGTTGCTCTCGGTTTTCTCCAAAAATGTCTGGGGCAGAGTTGATAGTTTCAAAACTGGAGGAGTATTTCTTTGCTCACCACTTCACAGAAAAACTTTCACCTTTTGTCCTTACCCCTCAAATGAAATCCCAGCACTTTTGGTCAGGTGATCTACTTTGATTCGCTTGCAAAATGAAATCAATAATCTAATTTAAAAGACTTGCTGAAGGCAGGGAAACTCCCTCATATTGGACATGCTATCAGAGAATCTTCCATTCTGGATGCAACCTGACCTCCAGCCTGTAAGGATAACCAGCCTGAGAGAGGATGAGGGATTTAGTGGCAAAATCAAATGCGTGAAGAGATTGTGATAAGAGCTCTGTGCTGCTACCAAGGAGTTATTAGGATTATACCACATTTCAGCTTCTCAGTCACACAATTTTTCCACAGATTTTCTAAATAATTGTGTTTGAGCCAATATACACAGGATGATGTAAGGTACAGATGGGTGAATGTGTTGACACACCGAAAGCATAAGTAACAAAAGACATGGTGTTTCTATTGCTTGCCTCATTACACACAGATGACAGCCAAAGTCACAGTGTCTCTGTGAAATCATGAGTTTCTTTGATTATGACTGAGAAAATGTCCATTTCCCTTTTTCAGAAAGCTGTTTCAGGCACTGCTGCAGGAGAAACCAGCTGAAAGCCTGAATGCAATATTTTGGGTTCCTAGTACAGAAACCCATGTCGTTCTCCCCACCCCCACCCATTTTGTTGTTAAGTACAAACACACATTGCAAGTCTCATGGTAGAGGAGACCTGTTTTGAGAATGGGAAGTCACACTGTACCTGAATTCTAGTCTATATCAGGTTCCAATCTTTTAGGGAAGGAATACAAGAGTTTTCCAAGGCTGGATTTGGGACCAGACGTGTATATTTTATAATAATCCCTAGCAATATATCAAATGTCCTTTTAGATTTAGAGAGTGTAGGATTTCACAGAGTGGCTTCATCTCCTGAGGCCTTGAGAAGAGCTCATCGACAGCCTTGGAGTAAGCTGCACCACTGCTGAGGGAAATATGACACTCAAAGATAAAGGAGAGTGCAAGTAAGGAGTGCAAGTAAGGAAAAAAAAATTCAACTCTGCTCTGTGAATATGTAAATGATGGATTTACTGAGGTGCCATCTCCACCTCTCCAGTTACTCTCTTGTGGGAGGGTGCAGGGTCCCATGCACACCCCATGCTGCATTTGCAGCCACACAGTCCAAGTGGCCCCAGAGCAGCAACTCTCACATTTGTCAGCTTCCAGATCTGAGGAGCCCTGTGCTGATCCTGAGAAGTCATGTGAAGCCCCATTGCACCTGATACAGCAAGAGCATTTGAACTCTGTGGTCCTCCTTGTCTAACCCCTACTGACTGCAGTGGAGTTGGGTACCTCTCTGTTTGCTGTGACTTTGAGGTCCTTCATTAATAACATCAGTTCTTCAGACAGAGGGTCAAGCTGGCAGCTGATGTAAACCAGTAGAGCCGCTGATGGGCAATGAAAGCAGATTCCTCAGCACAGAGTCATGGTTACATGTTCTCTGGATGTTCTGCAAAGCAAACACTGCCTTCATTTTGCCTGTTTGTAGGATGTTCATCTGGTTTCTTTTACTGAGCTGATGTTGACTTCATCATTTAAGGCACCAGCAAGAGCTGTGCACATGTGGCACAGTTGACTGTGAATGTCTAGAACCTTTTTAAAAATAGAAGGTAAAGGCTGGGGAATGCACGTACAGCTACACATCAGGGAGGCAATGGAGAGCATGGGAGTGACAGGGTCTGTTCAGTTTTTCCTCCTGGAGCTCTGGCCTTATGTGTTTTCACACAACAATCTCCCTGTTGGGGGTCCCTTGTGGCTTCCTATCCCAGGTGGAGCAGGCTGTGGCACCTCCCAGGAGCACCCAAAATGCACATTGTCTTAGCTAGATGTGACACAAGCACTGTCACTGTGCATAAAGGCATACCAATTTTTGTTTTAAGAATGAAAAAGCAGTGACGTGACTCATTAACAGCAGACATCCCGCTTGTTCCCAGAGGTATACCTCTTTCCTCAACAGCTGATTTCTTCTGCTTGAAGCTGCAGACAGCTGGGGTAGTGATGGTCTTTAAATGAGTGTTGTCTCTGTGTTCTCTCTGCTTGTGCCAGAGCTCTGGGCAGCCAGACCTGGGAGGGGAAATTGGGTAACACTGAGCAGGAGGTGGGGAGACCATCCTGCAGGCCAGAGCCACTGCCATTCCCATCATATATTCTGTTGACAGCCTGCTACAAGCCTGAGCCTTAGGGCTTTCTCTTGACCCTGAAGAAGCCCTGAGTCAGATTTGGATAGTTCCACTGGTCTGTCATCGAACCTCAACCCGTTAACAGGTTCAATGGCCCTTTGATATGAATTGGAGCCAGGGAAATGTTATAATGGAATCTGTTTATTTCTTTTCCATGATGATAAAAGATGAACAATGCATGAAACTTTGTTTCCTCTATAGTGCAGCTGATTTTTTCCTTTGAAGCCTAAACATTGATCATGAAATAAATGATACTATTACTTTCTTCAGGTGCATGGAGGGAGTGTTTGCAGCCACAATGAAAGAGATGTCCTATTGTTTCTTGGTTATTTCATGTCGTACAAAGCAACTACTCCTATTTATAACGCGTGAAATGTTATAGCCACTGGAGTTTTCTGCCTGGCTGATTCTGCATTAATTTACAATGAACATTAGTCTTGTGATTTATGGACTGCCAGATTCCCTGAGTAGAATAACTTCCTTCAAGAAAGCTTCTCACCCACAGGATGGCTCAGACAGACAGTTTCACTCGTCTCTGCCAGCTCCAGCCTGGGATCTTGAAAGAAGAGAAGGGCAGGCAGGATGTGGTAGGCGAAACAGCAATTTTGGCACAGCAGACATCATTTGCTTTGGGTGAAAAGGCTAACATGGGCTCACCCTTCTGTCTTGTTACTTCCAGGTGCCTCCCTTGGACGCATGGGATCTGTCCAGCCCCAAAGGGAAACTACAGGTCTGTATTTATGTCTTCTGAAACTTCTGGATGGGAAAATTCATCGAACGACTTGCACTTTTATAGCTCAAGGGTTTGTGCCTGCTCTTCTTAGGAGCTGAGGTGGAATGTCTCCACCTGGGACCTGGGATCTAAGCTCACTCAGGCATTACTGTTGATTTACACAGGGATATAAAAGCAGAGTCAGATTCCACAACCTGCAAATCCTTGGGAACTAGTTCTCTTATTTGGTTACTTGGTGTGGTGTCAGCATTGTGCTTTGAGGAGACAATAGCTTCAGAGGAGCATCACCCAAAGGAACTCCCTCTTCAGTGGAGGGAGCAATTCGGCATGCACAACACCTTTGATGACTTAATATTGTGCTCAGAAAGACAGTAACTACTTCTGGCTTGAGAATAAAGGACAGGGAAAGAGGAGGATTCAGGAGTTTGGTTGTAACTTATGTGCTTAGAGCAACAGTCCTCCCTCCTTCTCCCTGCCCCACTCCCTGCACTCCTCCCTGAGCTGCAGGGAGCAAAGACAGCAGCAGGGGTTTTGGTAGCCTAGATATGGTGAGGCAATGTGTTGTCATTCTCCAGCTAGGCACTTAGAAATGCCTCTACAAGATGTCAATATGACAACTGATACTAGTGGGCACTTGTGTTGTCAGTCTTGAAAGAGAGGCTAAAAGCTGAGTTACAGACAGGAGACAACCCAAATGTGCTTGTTCAGTTCAGACACGAAATGTGATCATTGCACCGAGTGAGGGAATTCCAGCTCTGGCTGCTCCACCTCCGTGTGTCCTGTGTGACTGTGCTCAGTGCTGCTGTGTCAGGGCTGGCACTGGGGAGGCTCTCACAAGCTCCGGGTCCACGGCAGTAAAACAAAACAAAAGTGAAGGTTGCTCGTGAGTTTACCAGCCTGAATTCCCATAAGAGTGGGAACTGGAGTCTCTGATAAGATGTTTATAGTAGCTCATGGTAAGTGCATGTAGAGAGGTGAACATCACATGTGGCAGGACAGATTATCTGGGGTATCTTCTCTTACTAATCCTGCTGGATGCAATCAGCTCATGAAAGCAAAGCAAATTCCAAAGCAAATTGCCAGGGCTCACAGGATTACTTTGTGGATGAAAAGACCTTGCCTTTTAAACACTTCAGGAAATGATCCCACTTCCTCCTGGAAATTTTCAAAGACTGAAGAGCAGTTATACTTTTTTGGCCACTTACATCTCCTCCATTTCCAGGTGTTTGAACATTGCACAAGACTCAGCTGTATGGCCTATCCAGCTCCTTCTTGGGAAAAAATTGTTCATGATGGTCTTTTGCCAGGTTCTTAAAACTTGAGGTCTGAGAAAACATGGTTATAGACCTGGATGCTGATCAGGGGAGGGACTAAAATAGAAGGACACCAAAATGGGAGGCAGAGAAACTGAAAATATTCTTACTGTTGTGTTATTCAAATCAGGCAAAAAAATGCTGTGAATCTTGGAGGAAACTTTATTTACAGCACTTTTTCTAAACCAAGGTGGTGGGCATACCTTGAAAGAATTTAGTGGCCAAATTCCTGGTCACCTCTAGGAATTACACCCATTGCTTTATCATGTGCTTTAACTGTGTTTTCGTTGTCTGGTCAAGTTTTCATATCCCAGAAACTAGGACTTATTAGAGTAACTGGCTCATCCATATGAATAATCTCTTGTCCATGGATTGGGCTTTGATAAACATAAGAAATACACTATTTTATAGGAGAAGTCCAAAGACACTTCTCATATTGCCTATTGCTAGGATTTTTTTTTTTCCCCAAGTGCCAAATATGAATTTATTTTCATTAGTGTAAGAATGTTTTGGTTAAAAAATAGTTTTCAGACTGGGCTCTTCTCCTGGCTGAGGTAGCACCGAAAGAACAGGTCTGTGCAAAGTGCCCTTTTTTGAGCCTGTTTGTATAAAGCATCCAGAGGTTTGGAACAAAGCAATCAGTCACACACATAAGCCTGTTCTGGTGGACTTCAGCCAGGCCATTAACATAACAAAGAAAATATGTGCTTATTCAGATTCTATTTATTATCCATATTTCATAACTTCTAAAGAGGGAATTGCTTGAATAATGGCAGTAATAATACATTAGTAAAGTTGCTTGTTTTAATCTTCAATGCGATCTGACAACAGAAGAATACTGTCCAGTGTCTTAAGGTGTGTGTTTGTGTGTGTTTTTATGTATTGGGGGGATATGAAGAAAGGTGTAGCTGTCCCAAATGTCATAGGAGCACTTACTAAAAATACTGTTAAGTGCTCTGTGATGTAGAGCTCACAAGAATATTTTCCTTTTTCTTTCCTTTCTTTTGCTTCTCTTTTCTTTTTTTGGCCCTCTTCACTGTCAGCCTGAAGAGCTCCTCTCCAGTTTTCTAGTTCAGCGCTGTGGTCTCTGGCCTCAGACATCTCTGCAACAGTGAAAGCCCTGTAGAACACTTGAGGGTTTTGCCAGCACCTACCTAGGAGTGCAGCCTGTATGGGGTTTGTGTGGATTTCTGCCCAGCAGTTCATGCACAGGCACGGAGGTAACTCAAAAAAAGGCTATTGAGAAAAGCCAGTGGGCTGCAGTAAGAAAGGTACAAATCTACGTGGCAATGCCCTGGAACCATGTCTGTATGCCAGCAAAGACATCACCTTCACTAGCTTGACTCGTATTTCTTTAAAAATAAATATCCAAGTAACTTTTTACCAACAGGTTTTCATCTCAGTCTTCTACTGGTACTGGAAACACAGGAACTCAAGAAAAGCACGAGTACTGTGAGGTTCTTTCCTCTTCATTTTCCTGCGTTTTCTATAAATAGTACAGCTTGGGGATTGCTGATGCCTAACTATAGAGTTGGATTGCTGCATTTTGGGCTGCTGTAGTATTCCTATACAAGAGATTATATTTTTTTAAGGATTTCTTTTTCTGTAATTGCCCATAGCAGATGGTTAGAATTTGGCATCTGGAGAGATGTTGATCTACAGATATACCTTGTCTTCACCCACAACAGTCTGTTCTAGAATTAGCTCACTTATAAACTGCTACAGATGTTATTTTCCTTCATTAACCTTCTCCAAAGTTGGCAGCATCCCACAATAATAAGGGAACATGGCCATGGCTAGGTGCAGGTTTCAGCACCTGCAGGTGCAAGGGGTGGTGAAGGATGGAGAGAGAACTAAAGCCTGCACACACCTCTCAAACCTTCCAGGCAGCTGGGTTGGGGTTTGGCCTTCTGGGCTGACTTCCAGAAGCAGCAGCCCTTGCTGCAGAGGGGCACTGCTGTCCGTGGGATGGTCTGGAAAGCATCACTCTGCCTCTGATCACAGGAGCCCAGCCCCACAGAGGCACATGGGGGTGTGAGAGAGAAGGCTCACTGCAGTCTAGTGGAAAAAATTGTTTGAAAACTCTTCTGCTTGAAAATGTTGGTTCTGCCCTGTTGAAGCTGGGGGTACATTGCAGTCTGGTCACACATGGTTTTGTCCCAGGACCTTTGCCTCCTGCAGTACAGTGGCTGGCCAGATAAAAGTGCAGAAATAACATAGCTAAGGACAGGCTCTGTATTTTTGTTCAATTTTTAATGACTTTGTGGTACAACACAAACTACTGTCTTCAAGATGACTAGACAGCACGCAATGTGGTAAAGTGGATGGAACCAGCAGAATAACTTCATAAATAATAATTTCTCAAGTAACTTCCTATGTAATACCTGAAGGGATGCTGGTGAGATAATAGCAATAATCAATGTGGGTACCTTACAGGTGCAATTTATCCTGCACCTTAATAAATATAAAGGCCTTATTTTTGTTCTTTCACTGATTCAGAACATTATTTTCTTTATCTATGGGAAGTTATTCACCCTCTCGCTTCTCAGACTGGCCAGGATCCAGGGACTAGGTCTTTTGCTGTACCAGGAATGCTTCCCCAGGAAACTCAATGTTTTAGCTTGCTCTAGATGCTACTTAGGACCTTCTCAATTGTCCCTTTGTAAGAGAGGGAAGGGCAGAGTTTAGGATGTGCGGTGGTGTTTGAAACACGGGTCCAAGTAGGGATTATTAAGACACAGACTTGAAAACACCATCTTAGAACTTGAAACACCCCAAAATAAAAAGCAAGAGACTGTTTTCAGGGCACTGGTGGCCACGCTGCTTTGCCACGTGGAGTAATAGACCCACAAAAATGGACATGTGAGAAAAAGTGTGCCTGGCTAAGGGATCTTTGCTTTATTTCCGGGAGGGAAGTGGTGAACACAGCATAAAGAGGTACAAGATCAGCCGTGCTGGACTTTGACTCTGATTCAATCCTACCCTGGATTACAGAGGCAGAAAACACTGTAGATATAGATGCACTGTAAGGTCCGGCACTTCTTTTTAGGAACATCCAGACAACAACCTCTGGTGAACTAAAAGCTTTCTGCAGTACAGCACTTGCAGCATCTCCATCAGGACATCTGTATTCTCAGCAGGAGTGAATCATCTCTTATGAGTCACTTGTGTTGCTCTTCCTTTGCAGACTGACCAGGTCTGGATCTCCTTAGGGAGAGAGAGCTGATTCATAAATGGTGATACTCAAAAGGAGCACAGCAGCTGCCACGTTTGACCTCTGGGTCAAACAGGGCCAAAGAGTTTCTCCTGCCTCGGGTCCAATGAGTTGTGGTCAGTTTAAGCCTCTGTTGTGCTTACAGGCTGAGATGATATGGCCATGTCTTTTCCAAATTTGTACAGGCATCTTCAGTTTCTGATTGTGGTATGACAAAGCATGTTTATGTATGATGAGGCTTGCAAAGGGGGCAGAAGTGCTGCAAGCATGATGCTTGAAGGCATGCTCCGTCCACAGCAATTACTTAATTACTAGGTACATGTGTACCAAGTCCATGTAATACACACTGAAAACTGCCTGGATTTGACCCATAAATAATATACTCAAGTCTGAGATAGAAGCAAAGTAGTTGAAAAAGACTTGAGTCATTGTCTTGAGGTGACTTTATGATGTCGTATCCTCTATCGCCGCTCTATTCCCAGACATGATTGCTGTGCCTTCCTGTGTCTTTAAGACTGGGTGCCAGAGAAAGAAAAAAAAGCCAGATTAACTTTTCAAAGCAGTTTGTGTTCAAGGACACAGACACACTACTCCTCTGCATTCTCCTGCTGTGGAGAGAGGAGTAGAAGAAGCACCCTTCTTGCTTTCACTCAGCTTTCGGCTCTGTTTCTCTGGAGAGACACAGAGAGTTAAACTTTCTTTTTTTTCCCCTGGGACTTCGGCTTTTCCTTTCTGCTCTTCTGGACTGTTTCAACAATATCAGAACACACCAGGAGAACTTTCCGCTGAGGCCCCAGAGGACCCATGCTGACCCAGCTCCAAAGAGGAGGAGAGAGAAGGACTCTAGAACACCCACAGAAGGACTCTAAAATCTTCCCAGGTTTCTCTCCATACTGAGAGGTTTTATTATTTAGCATTATTATTCTTTTCCTGTGTGTTTGAATTTGTCTCAAACTGGGACAGTCAAATATTAAAAATGCTACCTTGGGTGTAATAAATTTCATCAGAAAACACAGAGTGCAGATGCTAATCATTGCTGCTCTGGAAAGGCCAACAAATTCTGCTCGCTTGAGGTGTTGATAAAGGGAACTCGGAACTCAAAACTCAAAAGGCTATGTTCTGGGCTGGCTATTTTGCAGCAAGCCAAGAATTTCTTTTTGGTCCTATCTGAATTTAATGAAGAACGGGTTCAGAAACACAATTTAGATTATCCTTCCACTACGTAGTTTGTATCAGGGTTATACATTGCTGCTATTACTCAGTTCTCTGAATATTGCAGTTGAGTGAGCACATTAGAGCATGAGAAGCATTGCATTCCAGGAGCATGTTGTTCCTATCCAAATTAAAATGGATTATGGAATATTACAACATTCTTCAAGGCAAAGATAATGGGAAGGATTAAAATGCTTAGTTACTGCAGCCTCAGTTGTGAGGCACCAGGACACAGAAGTAACCAGATTTTACTATCTTCTAGGAAGCTCCTAGGGTCATCAACTGTGGAGCTGACATTCCTGTGCAGGTAGGAAAGGGAGCACTGGGCAGGTGAGTGATCAAATCCAGTTTGCCAAACTCCTGCTGATAGAAAATCAAGATCTGGCATCCCTTTGCCAGCATAATGAGAAATAAAGGGCTGGGCCCAACTCTTCCAGAAGGAAAAGGCATCCCGTTTGCATAAGAAAAACAGATCTATGTCTAAACCAAGTATCTCCCCAAAGCAAAGGTCTGGATTGGTTCAACCATTCCCAAAAGGCAGAACAGCTGGTCACACAGGTATGCAGCAGTCTCTAAACCTGATCTCTGCTGAGGTCAGCAGTCAACAGGGTGGGGTCAAGGCTTTCTCGTGGTATCTTTCTAGTGGCATTGGGTAAATACATCTCCATATGATGACTAGTGACCAACAGACAATAACCAAGTGTATATTTTTATTGACTAATTAATTAATTACATGGCTCTCCCTCAGAGGAGCACTCAGGCTGAGTGTGTGAGCAGGCTGGCATGTACATTTGAGCTGGCTGAGGTTTGCACTGTGGCAGCTGCAGCAGCATGCTGATGCCTGCGTTACTTTCCTCACATCCCTGCACGTACCTTCTCCCGATCCAAGTACTTTGACATTCCAGTGTGCTGCCTCAAAGCCAACCAAGCTGACGCCATTGACAAGATGGTTGTGTTTGACCCCACTGGCTGCAGAACGTGCACCACCCCAGGCATGGGGAGGCTTTCACTTCCATGCTCCTGCATTCCTCCTTGCACACCCAGGGTGAGGGCCTGGCATAAGAGCCTTTGCTCAATCAAAACTGATTCAGAGCACAGTGTGGACTGAAAATTTATTCCTTGAAGTCTCTGTTTTCAGGCCAATATAAATCAGGTGTATTTTTTATACGAAGATGATTATGGAAATAATCAAATGTTTATGCTTGGTACCTGCATGCTTTGCACTTTATAAGCATGGGCATGGTAATTGTATACGGTAAGGAGCTGCCATACACAAATATATTGGACCATGGTCGTGTTTTATCTCTCTGTTAACGTTCTGGATGATACGGTCCTTGTCACTTTTTGCTGACAGAAGGGGCCAGAGGAATAGTATCAGAGCCAGCAGCTCAGGCTGTGGCTGTACATCTGACAGCAGACAGCTCAGATTGACATCAGCCCCACCAGTGCACCCGGCAAGACATGTGTTGTGCAAACAGGGGAAACAAGTCAAATTTTTAAATAGGCAAGCAGGAATGGAGCCAAAGTCCCTGTAGTGGTGGGCAGGAGCTTGTATCCCACCCAGCACTAATTGACACTTTTCATCTTTCACTGTTTCTCCTCAATCTGCCCCATATCACCGTGATAGTGAAGCACTGATTAATGACCCCAGTGGAAGTGTGGGACCCTGTGTGGTGTGAAGCTGAATGCCTTAGAGAGCCCCTGGGTTTCTGAGTTGAGGCAATGCTGAAGGTGGTTTTCTGCTGCTCTTGGACCATTTGATAAACAAAAATGTTGTTCTTTGAGTCTCTTGAGTGGGACATCTGTGCGTATATATGCAAATAAGTTTTAAGAACTAACAATCAGCCACTTTTTTGGCTTTAGCAATAGAGGAGAGTATGTGCATTGCATGTGAGGTTGGTACCTGCTGAGACAACTGTCCTGGTTTTTGTATTTCTTAGGAATTTTTGATGTCTCCTGCTGATAGTGTTAAAAAATCAGAAGGGAATTGCACAGGCAGTGCTGCCAGACATATAAATGGAGATGTTAGTTTGCAGGAAAAATGTGAGATGCTAGGGTACATTTGCACATTCTGTCAGTCATTTTGTCCACCTTCACATGCAATACTAACCAAGTAAAAAACTACACATGGAGGAAAACAGAAACTGGAAAAGATGTGAATGACAGCAAATTGTGGTGGTGGGGAGAGATCACCTACTTGGACATTAGGACTGTTGTTCAGAGGGGCTTCAACAATCAAAGAAAATGGGCTGATAAAAGCCTCATCTACACAGACCTGCACATAGAACAGAACAAGCTCATTTGGGGACCAACTGCCTCAGGAGCCACTCTGTGGGAAAGGACTGGGGACCCTGTGAACAAAGGCTGCCCAGCAGCCAGCAGGATCTCCCAGCAGAGATGAAGGGCAACCACATTCTGGGCAAGAGCATTCCAGCAGCTCAGGAGAACACTATGCCTTTCTATTTGGCACTTTTGAGGCTGCATAAGGAGCAGTGTCCAGTTTTGGACAGAGTGGGACAAGGCCAGAAGATGACTATGAAGACAATCAGGGGGCTGGAGAACATAACAAATGAAGAGAGGCTAAAAGATGGGCAATGGGCTTGTGCAGCCTGGATAAGAGCAGTTAAGATGAAGAAATAGCTACAGGATCCCATGAGCTGATGGGGGGGATCATAGAGAAGGAAGAGCCAGACTCTTCTCCGAGGTACAGAAAGGACAAGATGCAACCATCACAAAATGCAACAAGAGACATTTGGGTTAAGTGTCATGAAAAAAATTGCAGTGACAGTAGTTCATCACTGCAACAGGTTGCCCCTTGAGGTGGCTGGACCTCCTTCTCTTGTGGAATTCATAGAAGGGCTTGGGTTGGAAGAGACCTTTGTGATCATCTTCATGGCCCTCCTCTGAACCCACTCCAACAGCTCCATGTTGTTTTTTGTGCTGCGGACCCCAGAGCTGGAGGCAGCACTCCACTTAAGTCTCACCAGAGCAGAGAAGAGGGTCAGAATTCCCTCCCTCAACTTGCTGTCCACGCTGCTTTTGTTTCAGTCCGTGATGGACTGTGAGTGCACACTCTTGGCTCATGTCCAGCTTTTCATCCACAAGAGCCCCCGAGTCCTTCTCCACAGGGCTGCTCTCAATGGGTTTTTCTCCCCCTCGGAACTCGTGTCTGGGGCTGTGCCCACCCAGGTATAATACCTTGCTGAGGTACAACACTTGAACAGGTTCAGTCTCATTAGGTTCATGTGGGCCCACTTCTGAAGCTTGTCCAGGTCCCCCTAGATGGCATCCCTTCCTTCTGTTGTGCCAGCTGCACATGTTGGACTGTGATGTTCAGAGGTTAGCTTGTCAAGGCTCTGAGCAACCTGCTCTTACTTTGAAGTTGGGCCTCTTTGAAAGGTGGGTGAACTCCAGAGGCTCCTTCCACAAAAAATTACTCCATGGGTGTGTTGTTTGGACTGTCACTTCCCATTCCACTTGCAGCCTGCATAACTCGGTCTTTTCTCTTTCCTCTAGCTCACTCTCCATGTGCCAGGGGTACCTTCTTGTATGCCTTGGGATGAAAAATTCCATTTAGTCTTCAGTCAGGTCTGCATCTTCACAATACTGCACCTGTGTTCAGACATTTGTGTGGAGAGGTCATATGGTTCTATCCATTTGCCACTATTACTGCAAGGATAACTTGAACTGAGAAGCTGTTTCTGACAGCTGGATTGCAGCCATTGATGGAAACCTGGTACTAGTGGGGCAGCTGGATCTTCGAGTTGCTTACAGAAACTGCTGTGACTTATAAAATATGATTGATTTCAATCACTTCGCCCCTCAGAAAGTGTCAACGGCTGTTCTCAAAGCCCGGGTTTTCATTTCAAGTATATTAATATGGTTTTCTGTCATCTTCAAGATAATATCAATAAATCAGGACTGGGCCACTCTGGCAAAAAAGATAACAAATATTCCTGCTGTCTTTCCAAACAGAATGTCAGCTACTGTTTAAATTGTTATTGTTTTTCTTCAAAATTGCTATTGCCTATCCTTCTTCAGTCCAACAGTGCTTTCTTCTCTCTCAGCATCTGTACAAACCCTCACCCTCTCTTGGTTGCCAAAGGCATCTCAATGACATCCACTATGGGATGAAGATGCACATAAATATACATATAAAAGCACTCACAAAGAGGGAATATCATCCCCTGGCTACTCCAGCTGCTGGCAAGCTTTGACCCTCAGCTGAGCCACAAAACTGCTGGGTTCTGGGAGAAGAAAGCCATGACACAACAGCATTAAATGTGTCCCAGGCCTCCCCGGAACAAGCTTTGAGTCTCTCCTGAAGAAAGGAGAGGTATCAGTGTTGGAGGGTTAGGGATGGCAAACCTGAAGTTTGCCCCACTGCCCTGTCATGGTGACACCACACAGGTGTTGCCATTTCCTCAGGCCCAACCCACCCCAGGAAGCCAACACAGCTCCACTCAGCCCTGTCCTCAGGAGTGCCCGCAGCCCATTCACAAAGGTGCTTGTTCAGCTGCAGGAGAAGGCTGCAATAACCAAGGGTGTGAAGCTCATTAACAGAGGACAAAGATATTAACACTAGTAGAGACCTGAATATTTCAAATGCAGTTCAGCAGAGGCATCAAATACCATTTTAAGCACAGTGTGAGAAAATGTCTGCTTTTCCCCAGCTCTTCTCAGGCTATTCTCCTCTCTCCTTCCCACTGATCCTACCCCTGCAGAGGTGCCAGGCACCTTCTGGGTCAGTGCTTCTGCTCTCCACTTGGTGTTTTCTCAGCTATTTCTTTGAAGCGAGACCCAGAGGGACCTCCCTCCTCAGGCCTGATGGCTGGGCTGTCACTCACAGCTTTGCTTTCTTGTCTGCCTCTCCTCTGTGAAACCCTCTTGTCCCCTGAGAGCTTTCAAGCACAGCTTGTTGCTCTCCCTTGGAAAGCATAGCAGCTGTTTGTGCTCATAAGGAAACAGCACTTCTAAATGCAGCAAAGATAGTCCTCGGGAAAGGGATGAGGCAGAGTGCTAATTCAGCAGAGCCTGGGGACATGGGCAGGCTCTCTGCTTTAACCTCTGCACCAGGGGCCAGGAGTGGGTGAGCATGACTGGGGCTCTTCAGGGGATCCTTGAAACATTTGAAGGAACTGCCATCATCCAGAGCTGGAGGTACAGGCAGAGTTAACTGGCCTTGGGCAGAGCTAGCACCACCATGGCAAGTCAGGCTCTGGCTCTGCAATCGTAGATGCCCTGAAAGCAGCAAAAAAAGGGTAAAGCTTCCCCCAGTTACTTTCTTTGAAATCGTCTTTAACAGACTACTCCACCCAAGAAGCTGTTTACTCAGTTTTCCTACTCATCCCGGGAACAAGGAAGTCCTGCTGGGAGTCAGGCTGTCTGCTCACAGCTGCAGCCTGCCTGCACCCTCCTGCATGGGGTGAGTGGGGAAACACTGCACCTGTCCTCCAGAATGCTGCCCCTGCCCTGCCATCCTCCCCTCCAGGGACATTCCCACAGCCAGCACTTACCCCAAGCTCTGTTGTGGTGAGCTCACCTTTCATTTATGGTGTTAAAAGCTTTCTAAATCTGGGTGGGTTTTTTTCTTTGCAGTTTCCCCTAAGGTAAACACCTCAATTTCAGTCTGAGTCATATCTCCTTGCACCACCTGTTCTGACATGCTGAGGTAAGTGGTGTGTAGTACCTGTCTCTGGCTGGATGCTGCAGCCCAGCATCCCACAAGTGTGAGATCCATAAAAGTGATGTAATTGCTCAGGAGCTGAAGATATCCAGTATTTTTAAGACTGAGATGCAGACAACAGCTCATCATTAGAGAAGAGAAGGCTCTGGGGAGAACTTACTGCAGCCTTTCACAAAGAAAGATGGAGACAAACTTTTTGGCAGGGCCTGTTGTGATAGGAAAGGGATAATGGTTTCAAACTGAAGGAAAGTTGATTGAAATTCAATATAAGGAGGAAGCTTTTTACAATGAGGGTGGTAAAACACTGGAACAGGTTGCTCAGAGAGGTTGTGGATACCCCATCCCTGGAAACATTGAAGGTCAGGCTGGACGAGGCTCTGAGCAACCTGAACTAGTCAAAGATGTCCCTGATCATCGCAGTGGGATTGGACTAGATGGCCTCTAAAGATCCCTTTCAACCCAAAGTATTCTATGATTAGCATTGCAGTGATGGAGAAATGCCACAGTGGCTTCCGTAATGCCACAGAGCAAGGACAGGTCTCTCCCTGCTCTTTCTGCTTGACAATGAGGACATCACTCACAGGTTTTCCCTTTTTTGCAGTAATATCTGCTGTAACTGCTTTATGGGAATATTGGCAGCCCACACTAAGTTATAGCAGCCTTCAGGTAGCTGTGACTTCTGCCAGGGTATTGCTTTTTACTTGGCAGCATGGGATCAAGGGTGCACAAGTCAGGTGGCTTCTCTCTGTGGCACAAACTTTTCTTGCTCATCTCTATTTCACTGTTTTTTTCCCACCGTCAGCTCTTCCTTCCTTGTTTTCCCTTGTTTCAACCTATCTGTCTTAGTCAAAAAGCTGTTCCCTGTGAAATCACCCTCTAACTCTGTTGCACTCTCGAGGAGAAGTGCCCAGGACACAGGAGGTGCCCTGAGTGCAGTCCCACCGAGGATGTTGAGACCTCCTCCCCTTGGAGGAAAAGCCCAAGTGTCCTGCACCACTTACCCTTAGGAGGTGCAGCAGAGGGGAACTCCCAGTGAGAGCAAAGCAAAGGGGAGCGAAGGCCATGTCACCCCCAAGAAAGCCAAGTGGCCTTTTGTGTGTGGATGTCTACACTCAGTGATGGTCTAGCGAGAGAAAAACTTGATACAACTGAACTGTGCTATAAAGTGAGTATTAGGAGTACAAAGTCAGGGAGGAATGTTAAGGAGAAACTTTTTCTGCCTTGCCACCTTCCAGGTGACAAGAATTTACTTCCTCTGTGAATTCAAAGCCTTGATTTTCTCATCTCTGATTCCGGAGCCAGCTCTTCCCAGGAGCACCTTGGTGGTGTGCAGACCAGGAGCTGGTCCATGCTCTGCCTTGTGCCAGCTGTGGGCTCACATCAGCTATTTCCAGTCCCATGCAGCACTATTCTGGCTATAGGCTCAGGAACAGCAATAGTATTACATTAGATCAGTATCAGAGAGATTAACTCCGTTCCAAAGTTATTATTTTGAGAAGGATTGAGAACCTGGCTTGTGTTTCTCATGGCTGATCCCTCACAGTCTGGTATTTCTCTGGAATTCTTTGCTTTTCTTGTGCAGCTGCCAGGTTTTCTGAGCTACCTCAGAAGCTAATTGGCCTGGATTTTGCCTTTCTCCCCTTAAGCAGAATTACTGATGACTTTCTTCTCCTGTGCATGCCAGTGTCACTGCAGTGACAAAGCTAAGCTCCCACATGTTGCTCTTATAAGTTTGTCTGTTGTGTGATGCCATTTTCCCAAGGCAAGTAGGAAACATTTTGGTCTGTCACTAATGCAACAGGCATCCCTGAGGTTTCTAGTGAGCAGAACAAATGGAAACCTCTTCTCTTTTCCTTGATATTTATTTCATTTTTTCAGTCATTTAATTGTTCTTCCTTAATTTAGAGGAGGTGAAGAAGAGAGTCCAATATAGAGAGCTCATTTACTGTATACTCATATTCCCATGATACTTCTGGTGGTCCGTGACAAACTGAAGGTCTGAAAGATATAGCTCATGTTTGATCTTCTTTTATCTACAGAGGTCCTTTAGCTTCTTGGATCTATATTCTGAAGCTTATTCTCTCATCAGCCCACCCAGGGTCATCTCCATCAAATAGGTTGTCAAAATAGGTGGCATATATTGACTTTTACAAGTCATTGTCTGTTGTTCTCCCACAGCTGTTAAGGGCACCTATGCAGAATGAACCTTAAACTCCTAAAAGGAGAGAGGTGAATTCCAGCCGCAGGTGCTGAAACCTGAATGTTGCTCCTGGCCCAAGGAGAGGTGGCTGTGCTACCTCCAAGGCATTGGGGGAAATACAGAATCAGGCAGAGCTGGTGGGAGGCTGATGTTTCCCCTGCCCTCAGCCTTTTGTCCCTGTTTGGTGACCCTAGCACTCCTTCCTTTGCTGTACTACTGAATATGTAACCTCAGGGAAGCTGTAGCCTGGAAGCTGGATGCTTGGAAACCTTTCAGCCCGAGGGGCCTGCTTTCCTGTCAGGAGTCACATGGCAGAAATCCTAAATAACTCCTAATTAAAGGAGTTACAGGCTGCAGTACCGTGTCCTTCCAGCCTTCCAGCAATCTTGGATCTTTTTGTAGCTGGGCACTAGAAAACTAGATAGTAATTTGATTCTGGGAGAGTTCAGTGGTGTTTTGTCTGAGACACAAGGAAGAGCATCATTATCCAAACCGTGGATTTAGTCTGTTTATTGAGTTATGCACATCAGATACTTGCTGAGCCACTATTTTGCCTATTAAACATTTGGCCTTGGGCTTGTCCTGGGCCACAACTTGACTCAGTTCCCACACCCCCAGCGGGAAGCTTGATGGTCCCATGGGGTGCTCAGTGGCTAGCAGTGTGTTCCAGGAGCCCTGTGCAAGTGTGGGGCCATGGAGGGAGGTCTGGAAGTCTGATCCCTGCAGCAGGAAGGCACTGCTGGGTCCACACAGCAGGTGTAAAATAAAAACAAAACCTGGATAGTAAAAAATAAATAAGGAAAATGGAACACAAAGCTCATCCTAAGGAGGTGTCCTGACAGCACTGATTTTACTCATAATTTTTTTCTCTTGCACTTTTCTATGTAACATTTCAGTTCCTTTGTCCTTACCCTGGCAGGACTGGACGAGATGCATTTTCCATGCAGTGGCTCCCGTGGGGATTGGAAACACACCCTGTTTCTCTGCTCCATCCCTGTCTCTCAACACTTCCCGTGGGCCTGATCCTGTACCATGCATCTGGGATGAAAGACAGGGTCCCTTCCTGAGAAGCAGCAAGACAGTGCAGGAACACTGATGTGTACCTTTAATGAGACAGAAGTAGCACTTGCTAGGAACAAGCTTGTGATGCAGATTTCTGGTGCATATTTGGTTCATATTTGCTACAATGGTTTAATAGATATCACTGCACGCCCTGGTTCCTGAGGGTCTATGTAATGGCTGTACCTGTAAGCATAGTGCTGTCTGGATCCTGCCATTTCCCTAGCAAAACCGAAAAGAAAAAGAGAAGAGGTGCAGAATCTCATTACATTGCTCTGTGCGAGGCCAACCTTCCTGCAAAGACAGGCAAAAGCAAACCCCTTTTCTCCCTTCACTCTGGCGTTAAAGGATCTCACTTGCCCTGCCTAAGTTCCATGTCTGCATGCTCTCTATTGGCTTAAAGGCACGTAGTTTTCCTCGTTGAAAACTGTGCTCTAATAGAACCTCTCGGAGGATCACTCAGCACAGCTGGATCCTGCCAGTGTTTCATGCACAGGCAAACACACACATTTGCCTGGCTGTGTTTGGGGATGTGATCTCCTCTTGAGACTTTTTTTGCCATGTTCCCCTTCTCACTACCCTCTCACATGAGACATGTGACACATGAGAGGACCACCACTTAATTACATGATGAAAACCCCCTCACATCAGCTCCTCTTCTGCTGTTTTAACTTAAAAACTCCTTTAATACTGAGTTGGGCAAAGGGGGGAAGTGATGTCGTTTTTGTATGAGACACATAAATTTCAGTCTGTAACTAAAAGAGCAATCACACATGTGGCATTTGCACATGACCTAACCCAGAGTTTCTGTATGTTGCCAAAACAGGCTTTGCTGTGACTGATGTTCTCAGCTGCTGTTTTGTTTCCTTAAAAATCTCAGTCCGGGCAATGTGTTTCAGTCCATTTGGGAGCTGCCAAGGGTCAGTTTGAGAAATGCGTGGAACCTAGTTAGGGTGGCGGGGGTGGGGTGAGGATGTTGTTTAAACATCTCTGGGCCAATATTTCCAAAAGCATTTAGAAGCCTACGGGTTCAAAGCAGGTAGGTGCCTAGTGGATTTTCAAGAAAACCTGTACTGCTTATCTGCAAATTGCAATATTTAAGTATTTCTGAAAATCCATCCTTAAGTCATGAGCCGGGTGAAAGCGGCACCCTTGTAAGGCATTGTAGAGTTCTTGGTGATGCCTGGGTGCAGCACTGGGATGAATGCCAGCAAAATTGTTTCCCTGTGGAGTCGCACAGCTGACTGTGCTTTGGCTTGCTGGGACAAAACATCACACCATGGCAGGCAGAGAGTGAGGAGCTGCGAGGGAAGGGCTTTTTGTTGATAATCTCTGGGTCAGGTCAGAGTTGTTGTGTTCCTTGACATCAGGCTGCGAGGGCAACTGTGTATTTTTAAAGATAAACAGCCGTGTCACCAATTAAGCTGGTGCCTTAGCAGAGCAAGGACAGCTGTCTGTAGGTGGTTGCTTGAGAGCACTGAGATCCCTGCAAGGGGAGGGAGAACCCTGCCTCCCGCTGCTGTTTTCCTGGTTTCACTGTGGAGGGAAGGCAGGTCTCTCTGCCTGACAGTCTCACTCCTCCCAAATCTGCAATAGGCCACTGTATGCAACCCAAAAAACATGGGAGCCTCCCTCATTGCTGGATCTGTGCATTGCCATTGCCACTGAAGGTGTGATGCTTGGCAGGCTCTCTCCCCTTCTGCTTTGTACACTTGCCTGTATTGCAATGTTCCCAAATCCCCTCCCACCTGCTGTGTCCCACTAAGGTGTAGCTCCTGGTAGTGTCTTTCCTTTCTGTTTTTTGTGGGAAAGGCCAGCAGCTCCTTGCGTGTCCCAACATACTCTCTTCTTCAGTGCAAGAGCTCTCACACACTGAACCTCTGGAAACTGCAGATGAAATGTGGTTTCCACTTTAAAGCCTGCTCAGGCTCATGAAAAGCCTCCCTGGCTGTTTGTCTGGGGCTTTGTTTGGAGGAGGCTCTTGGGATGAGCACAGGAGAAAATAATGGCCTCAGGTGTTACATGAGGAGCCCTGAGCTGGGCTGCACACTCAGGATGCACTCCACAAAAAGGAAAATTATTTGGATATTATTATCATCATTGCCAAATCCTGGACTCAGCCTCTCCTCACCTCTCCACAATCTGGAGAGGGGTTGCAAAGCACTTGTTGCCCTGGCTTGGATCTTTCTGGCGTGAGTGTGCTCCTGTTGCTGCTGTTCTTTGGGCTGAAGGAGGAGAGGGAGCTGCCCTGCACAGCCCAAGCTGTGCGTGAGGGCACACAGGCTGCAGGAAACTGGGGGAAACAATGAGCTTCTGCTTTGCTGGTACAACAGCTTGAGAGTGGTGGAGAGGAAATGCTTCGATGACAAGGGCAGGGTGAGCCAGAGGCCAGAGGGCACGTTTTTCATGCTGTGAGGTCTTTCTGGTGTCAGCACTGCTCCCGCATAATAAAGCTCAGCACAGGGCGATGCTTGGCGGGGGGTCAGTGCCCCTCAGTGTGGGGGGAGCCAGGAGAGTTCCCAGTTTGGGAACTGGGGAAGACTGCAGGAAAAAAAAAAAGCCTTAGGAGTTGTCCCTGAGAAGGGACAAGCAGTCTCTGTGAGAGGTGGCAGTGCTGCCTCCTTGTGCAAATCTGAGCTGGAGACAAATAGTCCCAGAAGTATCTTTCAGCAAAGGGAAGGAGGCACTGCTAAAGTCCTGCTGCAGGTCTGCAGCTGCATTCAACACCCATCTCAAAATCTGACTTTTGGTGAAGCACTTCAGAGGAACTAAATTCTTTAGAAACTCTGGCAATCAATTACAAACACCCAGCTCCTTCAGCTCTGCCCTGACTGAACCTTTAACTTCCTCACCCTGCTCAGGGTAGTATTGTGAGGGTGAAATGGTTGACGTTTATGAAGTGCTTTGAAGATAAAAAGTGATGTTAAATTTTACTAGGCCAAGATCTGAGGCTCTCATTTAATCTTTCTTGAGATATCAGACTCAAATCTCTCTCCAGGGGTTTCCTGCATGCTGCTTGTAAGCAGCACATGGATCTGCCCTGGTTCCCATGCCCACCCTGCCCTGCTGCAGCCTTGTGCCTTGCCAGCTCTCCCATCACAACTCTGCCCCTGTCTGGCTGTAAGCCAAAGTGCTCAGATGATCCAGGTTATAACATTGTAGGACTACAGATTCACTGAAACAAAGAGAGAAAACAGGGGGCAAAGAGGAAACTGCACATGAGGGAGAAGACTGGCATGAGATTTGTGTACATGCTTATATTATCCCAGTCATTTGAGACAAGCATAGAATCATAGAATCATAGAATTATGTACTATTCCAGGTTGGAAGGAAGCCACATGGACCACTGAAGTCTAATTTCTGGCCCTACACAGGACAGACCCATGAATCACACCAGAAGTAATCTTTGAAACTTGTTTTTAGCTGGGGCCCGCATTGAGCTCAGAGCCATCCCCTGCCCCATCCCTGCCCCAAAGTGGTAGACAAGGCAAAAGATGGATCTGAATATGAAAGGGAGAGGAAGAAGAGGAAAGCTTGGCAAGCAAGCCAGGAGCCTAGAGAACCTGTCTCCTTATCATTGTCAAATTTCCTGCAGGCATTGCAAGGAAGAGAAATTTTAAATTGCTTTTACACACCCTTGCCTGCTTGAGTGCACAGAAAAGACAGAAGTGGTCTCAGAAGGAAGACTGCTATTTTGTGCAGTACATGGCCCAGTGCCTTATTTGCAGTTTGCTGTGTAAGCACTGTTGTCAAATGGGAGCTATTTGCTTCCTCCAGGCTTTTCTATGGGACTCATCAGTATGACACGGGAGGACTTCAGACATCAATTAAATTCTTTCCAGAACAACTCTATGAGACAGAGGAACAGGAAACAAAAGGAAATCTTTGTGTCTCTGAAGGCTCATCTCTGCTGAAAACTGGGCCCAAATTTCAAGTTAGGCACATGGAAAACAAGAAAATATGATAACCTTTTCTTTGTGTGGGAACCTTATGGCAAAAGCGGTGTTAATGCCTACTGCTCCTAGGCAATATTGAGAGCAGTTAGCCACCATGAAACTGCTCCTTCTCCTCTTGCAGTCCCTTCCCTCACTCATTTACTACACAACTTCTTCACCAGAGGAGGCTCCCTCTCCATCCAGTCATGATGCATCCACAAGGTGTCCATCTGCTGTGTGCTACAGGTGCCAAATCAATGGCTCTAAAGATTGTGTGATATTAATGAGCGAACAAAATCGAATAACTGGGTTCATTCAGGCATGTTCTAGTCTCTGAGTACCTGGAATTTGTGCTCTGAATCCCCTTTTCTGCACTGAGGAATGTAAGTTAGGTGAGGAACAGGTGTGGTAGATTGTTCAACCTTTTTCATTTTCCTGCCTTCCCTGCTTCTCCAAAGCAACTTTCCTTGCCCATTTTCCCGTGAGTTGGGCAGCACCCTCACATTGCCTACACTCAGCAGTGACACCACTGAAGTTTCAGCTGTGCAGCCTGGGGTCATTCCCCTGTGCCTGAGGCTGAGAGATACAGCACAGCTTGCTTTGCCCACCAAAGGTTTTTCTACAGCCACCAGGAAGGTTTGGAAGGGTCGTCTGCCACAGCCCAGCCATCTGTTCTGCCTCGCAGCACCAGGGATGTATTGAGGTCTGCGAGCCACCTCAGGGTCTTGCAAGCTCTTCCAGAGTCTCAGAGGTGCAGAGGTTCTGCACCAAAACCTCTGTGCAGGAGCTCTGCCCCAGCAGCCCCTCTGAGGCCACATGGAGGGGGCAGGGGACTCGGCATGGGGCACAATCCCGGCGTAAGGCAGCCAGATGTTCTGGGAGAGGGCAGGGCTCTGCCGCTGCCACAGCTGCTGTGGGCACAGAACAACCACTGTGGGAATGTCACGCTCTCCCTGGGCCAGACCCTCCCACAGCTAACCGAGACCCAGCAGTCTTTAATGAGCTTCATCAAACTGACATTATGGTCAAACTGAGGCAGCTTTGGATGGCAATGATAAAATGAAAATTGTCCCTCACAAAAGGCAACTCCTGCTGCAGGTTTCAGGCTTTGACTTTGAACTAGGGTGCTGTGCGTTCTTTAAAACGAACCCAAAATAGGTGATTTTTTAGAGGAAGATATTCGCTTGGCTATGGTCTTGTGGGTTTTAGAGGCTTTTTTTTAAAAAACAGAGAAGACCTGTTGGCAGAATCTCTCCTTCACTGTGGAAAGGACATTGGAGCGTGGAAATTTTCAGGACCTAAAACGTTTGTGAAAGTTTTAAGCAGCAGACAAAAAGGGCTTATACCATGAAGCATAAGTGGTCTCAACAATAAATAATTCTACCAGTTCAGCTTAAAATAAATCTGAAATATATTTTTTAAGGCCTTATATACTCTGCTAGATTAAGTTGCTACAGTACTAATGTACTTTACCTCTCAGAGAAGTGTGTGGGCTTCTGGCAGCAGAGGAAGCAAGAGTTAGCAGGAGAGGACGTGAAAGAAGAGCTCAACGCCTTCTTGCTTTTCCGTCAGCCAGCTCTCTATGGTCCCTGCAGCTGCCAAGAACTTTTGTATGACAATAGCAATAGCACAAAACCTGTTAAATATAGATTCAACTGAATTTAAATTGAGGAGAAGCATCCATAGTAATCAAGGTTTGTTGGATGTGTCTTGAATATGGTGTTGTTCTTAATTATTGAGCCCTGCACACTGGCTGCAAATATGTTAAAAAAAAGTTTACCAGCCTGCTGCTGCTCACTAAGTGAAATGAAGGCATGACGGGGTGGTTCTGCCTTTAAAAACTCAAGGCAGTGAAACTTTACCAGTTCTGTCTCTAGCCTTTTTATTTCCAAGTGCACAGGTCTCCAACATATTCCAGACTTTTGCACTTTGTCTTTAAAAAACCTTTATGAGGAGGGACACCACAGCTTATCAAGATGCTCATGAGCTGTGACCATACAGGCTGAAAACTAGAGCTGAATAGGTCTGAGAAAAGCCAGACTCTTTGTGTGATTTGGCAAACAGTGACTACAGACAATACTCCTGGCAGGGCTGTGTGCATACTTGAAACTCTTTCCTGGGGCTTTTCAAAGACCCCCACAATGCGCTGAGGAGCTCTGTCAGTGGTGTTGGGTCTCCACACAAGGGGCAGTTCATGGATGTGCTGGAGGATGGAGGGATGGAAATCTGCATTCTGGTGTGCTTCTTCCACTCGTCTGACAGTTGCATCATAAGCTTTTCCTTCCCTCACAGAGGGGGATGGTGACAACACCTGGCCACCATGGCCACATCTGCTAGAGATAACCCTGCTCTCTCTTTGGTATCTGGTGTGGGGCTGGTCCCAGTGCACTCCTGAAATACCTGGCTGGGGCAGGCAGCACAGTTTAGTGTGCAATTCCTGAGGCAGGACTGGTTTAAGCAGCTTGCAGCACTGGTACTTGTGTAGATGCAGTGGCACAGTGCTTGGTGCCGGTCAGATCAGACCAGAAGGACATCTGTTGCATGACAGCAGTGCAGACACACTCTTCAGGAGTAACCCATAAATACATTTCAGGGAAAAAGACGTAAGTAAAATATGCTAAAAAGGAAGGTGTTTTCTCAGCTGTTCTGAAACAGCTCAAGGTAGCATGACAGGAACATGGACTTGTCACTCCTTCCATTGCCAGGGTTCCTGTGCAAAAAATGCAGAGTAAAAATGGAGCAGTGGTGAGGGTAAAGAACTGCTCTGGGAATGCCCAGGCCTGAAGCCATGTTTGAATGCATGACTTGTTTCAGTGGATGGTGATGGGCGTGGAAAGGCTTGACTTTTCTTCTCCCTGCTTCCTTTTTTTGTTTTTTCTTTTCAGTATTTGTGGCTGACAGTAACCACATTGTCTGAGTATTTATAAAAGCATACACGTACCTCCGTGCATGGACACTTCCCTTAGGAAATAGTTCCCTTGTCCTGGTCTGTAATGGGGGTGAATCTGGTTTCAGCCGTCACACGAACTGCCAGGCATCGTGATTACTTCTGCAGCTCCATCACTTGGTGATGGGACAGGGGCATGAGCCTTTGCCATGCTGCCACGTAGGAAAAAGTCCTGGAGGGTGACTGTGTTGAACATGCCTCCCTTTCTGATTCCTGGCTCCTGAGCCTGCCACACAGGTGGGCCAGGGGAGCAGTGGGGAGGGGGTGAAGGAGTCTTGAATAATGTGTTGACACTGCCTACAGCAATCAGCATTGCTGAGCTTGGTCGCAGGGCCGAGCAGAGGGGAGAGCCCTCACCACCTGGCCAAGGACAGCTGCAGAATGGGTCCTCCAGGGATCTGAGTCAACTAGGGAGTAGACTGTGCCCTGAGGCACTTCCTCATTCAGAATAGCCCTTTATTTGTCCCACAGCCCAGGGGGAATCAGAAGTGATGTCTGTGCCTTACAGCAGGAAGGAAGAATGGGCAAGAACAATGCCATCGGTGACTGCTTTCAGCCCAGTATCCTATTGCTATTTTATCCATGCAGCAGACTTTTCATCTGTGATTGCCTCTTTTATTTCCATCTGTATGCCAGATCATTTTTTATTTTATATCCATATGGTGTTAACAATGTGAGATTCATGGGGAGGGCTGATGGGCAATGCAGAGATACAATAACCACAAACAAACTTATCATAGTGGCAGTGTGAGGAACTGCAAAGGCCTCTGCTTTGCCATGTGAGGAATGAGCACAGCAGAACAATTTGGTGATTCAAAGTTATTTACAGGTACTGCTGAAAAGCTTGTGCTGGATTGTGTTGTTAACCTGTTTGGATGCACTTATGGAGGAGAAATATGAAGCCAGAAGCTGACACAGCTGTTGTTTGTCTGATGTCTGTGTGTGGTTCCTGGAAACAGGGGAACTGAAATTTGTGTTTGTATGTACCCAGTTTATGGTACCTGTGCACCTCCAGTGCTGCAAAGTTTCATATATTTATTTTCATCATGGACACTGAAGGGCAATGAAGTGTGCAATGTACGGACTTATCCACAAATTAAAAAGAAAGGTGGTGACCTCTCAGTTTTCCTTTATGATGATCCTGTTCTCTGAGTCCCATAGGGAAAAACTGAAAGGAAGAAGAAATGATTTGCAGTTGCTGTCACAGAACACAAAGTGTAGTTGTCTAAGACAGTGGACCAGACAAAAGTCACCTGACAAAATGCCATTGCAGTCACCAGTGGTGGAGCTGAACACTCAGCTTTTGTTTCTCATCCTTAAGCCAGGAATAAAAACATCTGAAGGAAGTTCCCAGGGTGGCTCTCAGGAGACAGATCCTCTGAAGCCAAAACCATTGAACAACAGTATCAAACTTGCCCACTGTCCATTTCAGAGCAGGCTAAATGCTGCAAAAAGTGCGGCAGGTTCAGATCCTTTATCAACTATGACCTTTTGGTGCCTTCCTTGTCCTCCTTCCTCTTCTCTCCTCTCCATCCACCCACACTTCCTGCAGGGCAACCGAAGGGGTGGAGGGCAGTGTCACTCCTCCTGAAACTTGGCTACCAAAGGCCACGATTAATCCACAGCCTTGTCCTAGTGGAGCATTTGACCTTGTTGATTATTAACAGCATGTTATGCAAGGCATAAAATCCTGCCTCCCAGGACCAAGCTCCTATGCCTATAAAAGAGCGCAGACAGTGAGGGTCCCTCCCCGTCCGAGTGTGACTTGGCTGACCTATGGATATTTCTGACATGTAGCTGGATGTCGAGCCAGGCAAACAATGAGAGTTACTGTCCTGTTGTTTTGCTTCATTTCAGAGAAGAAAGATTTGCAAAAACATGCAAAGAACTTGGAGCTGTTGTTGCATGGACATTTTACTCCATGAAGGAGTAGGACACAAAATGAAGGGCTCCTCCCTAGTGCCAGGCTTTTAAAAGCCTTGGGATTAGAAATTTATGTGACTCCTAGCCCCTCATGTTGTTACATTCTGTGACCCTGGATGGTTTAATAAGGCTTTAAAATAGTGGCTCCCCTCTCCACTCCATCAGAAAGCTACTCAAGGGAGATGGGGAGGCAGGATTCAGTCCCAGGCCTCATATTTGCTGCCAACAGCAGTGTCAGGCAGCTGGGGCCACTGCCCTCAGGCTGCCAGGGAAGTAGTGCTCAGCTCTGCTCGGTTTTGCCTGTCACCCACCTCAGCTCTGGCCAGCACATCCATTGGTGCCCTTGAAACTGTGCTTGGCAGTGTATCAGCCTCTGAGGAGCTTGTTTGTGCCCTCGCAGTGACTCCAGAACTTCTGGGAGCTCTCTGCTCTTGGCTCAGGGGATGCAGCTGGACCATGCTGGGCATCAACAGAGGCTTCATCCACTGTGGGCTTTCTGGTGAACTGGGGCAGGCAGTGCTGTGTGAGCTGCTAAGTGAGCTGGCAGCCCACAGCTAACCCAGCTCTTACAGAGGTTACATGGGTTTGGCATCCTCCAATAGAACCTTGCTTTACAGGACCATCCTGGGCCAATATTAGTTTAGCACCTTTTTTGTGGTGCTAAACAATTTTTTAATTCTATCAAGCTTTTCTAAGTTATCTTTAGAGGGAAGAGAACTAGAAATGTACTGTTATTTGTCTCATGTATATCTTTCAGTGGAAGTCAGATGCATTTTTTCTAGCATTTGATATAAAACACATTTACAAGGTGTTGCCTTTCTCTGTCACACATGATGCTCTTTGCAGCACATCCCTTATGCCCTCCTGCCAGCTCACAGGCTGACAGCAGTCACCCAACAACATCACCCAAATGGCACAGGAGGAAAAACTGGACTGTTAACCATGCCTGTGTTTCTCATTTCAAAGCCTGGGATTTCGGTATTACTGTTCCTTTTCTCCACTCCTGGTATGAACATTTCCCTCCCTCCCCAGCTTCAACGCAAACTGGTGTTGCTTCCCGTGGTGCAAATCAGGCTCACTTAAATCACAGTCACCTTGCACAGCCGTCCCAAGGCACAACGCTGAGTTGTGGGGAATCATGGCTGAGCTCTGCAGGAAGTCAAGGTCTGAGTGTATTGCTGTGGCAGAAGAATACCAAATACCATGATTTAAGGAGAAATGATGAGTTCTGAGAGGTGATCTGAACTCCGGCAGTGAGTCAGACTCTCCTGTCACTGTGGAGGCTCAGCACCATATGACCAAAATCAATGTTCTGTATTTTCTGATATGGTTATTGGGATTATTAAGATGACTGTATTTGCCCATTGGAGTGTACAGGATGAAACATATGGTACTAAACAAGCCAGCAAAGCAGTCAAGGGGCTGCTACATAGAGGGATTTGTACATAAACATAACAGGGCAAGGCAAAAGCCATGCTCCTGTAAGTTAATTTAGCTGCGTTTGCTGTAATGACAATGTAATTATAGGAGTGCAATTCAGGAGATTTATCTTTTTAATTAGTAAACTCCCATGTCCTTCAAAAATCTCCTTTCACAGCTACAGAGCCACCTGCGTCAAAGTGCAGCGGGGAGCCCTCGCTTACTCACGACTCCTGTGCTCCGGCTCGCCCCACGCTGCAGAACTGCCACAGCTCCAAGCAGATGGTCCCGCATCAAACGTTTCCTTCCCAAGTCACTTACCATTAATAAATTGGATCATTGTTAGTGTACATTATGATTTCCTTGGACATTTTCCTCATGGCAGTGTATTTGCTTTCGGGGGTACCTTAAATACATGTACGTATAAACCTATATAGCCTGGCAGCAGAAGTTTCCTGATGGTAATTTCAGCTGAAAAGGGTTTTTTTTGCCTGGAAAAAGCTCAGTGCATTAGCAGTGCTCCCTGAGCTTGCTGTGCAGAAGCAAGCCAAACTCTATGAGCTTTGCCAAGAACCAGAGCCCACTCCTACAAAAGGCAAGTTGTGCCCAAGCAGTACATACCTGCTCTCACAGAGAAGTGGATGCTCCGCATATAGTCTATATGAGCCCTATCCTGGCCAGTTTTTGTGACCCTATATGTGCTTTCTTGTTTCCCTGATGTTGGTTTAATGACACTATGTGGAACCTGCTGGAAGAAAAGACTAACAAAGCCCTCAGAAGTAGCATAATTCTAGCATTTCATTTTCAAATAGTGGTTATAAACTTTTCTTATCTTGGGGTTACAGAAGAGTAAAGGTTTGTGACTGCATCCTTGCTGTGTTTCTGGTATCACCCATACCCAGGGCACCAGCCAGGGCTCCAGCAAAGTCAGTGTTGAGTGTGTGTATGCAATGAAGGATCCAGCTCAGAGGCTCTATCATAAGAAGCTAACAACAGGGATGACAGTAAAAATTGATACCAATGCAGAATTGCTTTGGTTAAAACATGATGCTGTTACTTTCCTTCTTTTTAAGTGCTGGGATGGGGGAAGGAACACCACCATTCACCAAGGCCCAAAGAAACTCTGTGAAGGGTCTGTGCTGGGGCAAACGTCAGTCACCTGCCCTTGGGCAGCAAGGGACCTGGATAGTTTGCATAAAGGACACATTGTCCTCATGCTCAGCCCCCTTGGGAGAACTCGGGTTCAGGTTTGGATTTGGCACATCACAGCTGGCAGCTGCAGGGTCCCTCAGAATGTAGGCAATCACTGGCATCCCACATCTTCCTGTGTGGCTGCTCAAGC
>VWZT01008270.1:341697-419591 GCA_013397055.1 Pachycephala philippinensis | reverse complement strand
CTCCCCCTCCCTCCCCTCCGCTCCCCTTCCCTCCCCTTCCCTTCCCTTCCCTTCCCTTCCCTTCCCTTCCCTTCCCTTCCCTTCCCTTCCCTTCCCTTCCCCTTTCCCAGCATGCAAAGCACTCTTTGGGGGCTTAGGGATCTGGGTTTAGGTAGGACACATCAGAGCTCTCTGGCTATCAGTCATTGTTATTCCTGTGTATCACCAAAATAAAAGTCTTTCTAGGCCACCTGCATCCTTACCAGGCCATAAAGAAAATTGTCACTGTTTTGGCCACTGTGATTAAAGCACCCAGGTGAGCAAAGGGGCAGACTTTTTCCAGCCTTCCCAGTCCTGCTGCACATCTGTTGGACTTCTGTACACTCTCCATTTTAGGTGCTGTCTAGCTCATCTCCCCTTTCACTGACGTGGGGTGAGCAGGTCTCATTTATAACAAGTATTTCCACCCAGGGTCAGAAAGTTATCACACCAAGATTATTTTTCAACTGAAAATTGATTTCTTCTTTTTGGGAGAAGGAGGAGAAGGAGGGAGGAAAAAAGAGAAGGTGCCAAAGAGACAGAAAATGATGGGCAGCTGGTAGATAAGGGAAGCAGTGAAGTGGAAATGAAAGCTTCCATATCATTGCAAACGGATAAATTCATGCACTGCACTAGGATGTCACAGGCTGTAATCATAAAAAGAATCAAAGATACATAATAGCACCATTACTGGAAAATATGAGAAAGACTTGAAAGATAAGGTATCATCAAAACTCTCTTACACTGAATATTTTGCTTCTGTTTTGTGCAAAAATAGGCAGGGAAATTGTTCTTTCTGCCCCCTATTATAGGCAAGTTATCACCCTTTCTCCACATATCCTCCAGTTTAAAGCACAAATAAAGGCAGTACCTCAGAAAAAAACTACATGACAAATGAAGTCATAAAACACCATACCAAAAGTCCAATATTAGAAGAACATTTAGGTTTTCAAGGCTGCAAAGCCAGCTGCAGGGAAATGACTGTGATAAAGTTGCCTTTGGAGTTTTTGAACCAGTAACCCTGTGCGTGCGTGTGCGTGTGCATGTACTCGATGCAAACATAGATTTTCACTCCACCCTCACATAATTGTTTTGTCAGAACCTTTACCTCTTCCTTTGGAAGGATGGACACTGTGCAGCTGTGCAATGAACAGTGTACCTGTTCTGGTTTTCTTTCTAGCCTTATCAGAAAATGCATAGCCCGGTGTCTCATGCAGAGCCTGATGAAATGCCTGTATCAGTAATCAGGAACTTCTGTGTAACCTTGAACATGTCCCAGGTCATGTCCTCTATTTTTATCCTGGGAGTTTCCGTCCTCCTTCCAGCACCTGAGGCACCTTAAAGAGCTGTATATGTAGGTCTGTTTTCCCCATTTTCCAGCCACAGAACTAAGGAGAGAGATAAAGCAACTTGCTCAGATCTGCCATAGTTCAGACAGAAAGTTTAACAACTGAGAAAGATTTCAGCAAGTAATATGATTTCTTTTTTTAATGGAGATGCCTGAGCAGCACTTCCAGCAATGTAGAAAACTGTACATGTAGGTACTCTTGTATGTGCAACTCTGTGCATAGGTGTCTCTCTGTAATTACACATACATTACAAAGTCCTGGCAAATGGGAAGGGAGACTTCTGGAATAGAGGACAGTTAATAAACAAGATAAACCAGCAGAAAAAGTAGGAGATTATCCGTGTCCATAATCCTCCCACATTTAGCAAAATACATGCTTGCACTGAGTGGATCTACTTTTCCACAGCAATAAAGCTTTTCTGTATTGACAGATTTAGTGAATTAGGCTTTAGCTGAGAGTTATTAAAACAACTCTGACAGATTTACTAACTCCTGGGCTTCTTGTGGATGGACAGAAATGCTGAACAGGAATGAATCTTTCACTTTTGCTTCATTCCTTTCCAAAATCCAGACCTTTAAAGTAACTTTGGTCTCTGATCTCTCTGACGGGCTGGTTTGTAACCCTCAACAAAGATCTGTGGTATTCTTGGGGTCACAAGAAGCTGAAATCAGAAATGCTTGGCCAGTAGCCCCTTCCTTTCCTCACCAGTGATCCAGGGTCGCTTCCTGACTTTAAAGACTCCTCTGTGAAACAGTGCTAACAACCTGATGGAGAAGCCAGATGGCTGACTGGGTCCCTTCAGCATTTTCCAATTAAGGTAAGGATGAACCACGTCCTTGACTCTTCTTGCTGCTCGAGGTCTGCGTTTCCTCCCTGAAGGGATGGAGTCAAGAGGGGAAAGAAGCAGGATGGCTCCCATGGACCATCTGCAGTCAAGTCCTTGAGGCAGGAGCTCCAGCAGAGCTGGGGATGCATGGTGTGGAGTTGAAGGTCAGTGGCCTAGGCAGCAGACGGGGTTATAACCCCCAGGCATGGGAAAGGATATTTCCATTTCAGGCTTTCACCGCTTCGTGACTTCCCAGAGAAATGAAACCAAGTGACACGGCAGACGTTGCCTGTGTCCCAGACATACCCTCAAGGTTCCACTTTGGTTCCTGTGAAGTGCTAGTGCAAAAAATGGCTGTTTCCCCACAGCAAAAATCCTGTAATGGATAAATAGTAAGGAAACAGTTAACGGTGTAGAGAACAAAAGCTAGTGTTCTAGAAACTGGAGGCTAAATGACAGGTAAGGGGGATGTTTGATTTCTACTTTCTCGATTACAAACATGTAATCCAGAAATGTGGCCCACAGCTCACATAATGAAACATAGTGTGGGTTTGGCAGTGGGTTGTTATAATTTCAGAAAGCTCAGCTCTCTATTCAGACTCAAAGACTTCCACAAAGAATAAGGCCTGGAATTATGTCCCTGGCTGATATATTGCAAAGTATTCTGATGACAGTCCCTTGGGTGGCATTAAAGGGAGTGTGTTTAATACTACGTGCTGCACACAGCTGTGGGTTGGGTGCATTTCCTTCATTATGCTTCTCATGAGGACCTGTCACAAACAAGCAGGTGCCAGTGGGAAATGACCATGATGATTCATGCCAAAGCACTAAACCAATAAGCCCAGGGGCAACAGGAATCCCTGCGTGGCTGGTGTGGCAGTTTGTCAGTGGAGCTGCAGGGCAGTGGTGTGGGAAGCATCATTACTGGTATTCTGGCACACATCATAGCAGTGCAACTCTTTGTCATGGAGACCCAATTGCATTCTCCAGAGATCTCACTGTAAAATCATGTAAGATTGCTTCAGCGCCCCTGCCACCCATCTCGATTTCCTGCCCCTCTCCCTGCCTAGAGGGCTGTAAAAGGTTAGCCAAATGCATCTTAGAGAGAGAATTGCTGTGGATTTTCGGTGAGGTGACATTAAACAGCTTAGAGCTACCCCCAAGAAAAGAGCATGAGAAGTGCCAATCATTGCTATTTCGATTTCTATGAAGGCACCAAAAAGTGCCTCATTAGTGCTAACCTGAACTGCCCTGCCCTAACACTGAAGCCATAGTAGGAAAATCTGTAAATCTATGTCCTCATTCACTCTTTTGTTTCTCCCTGGGCTTGACCTTTGGGATGAAATGCTTAGTTGGGTTTTTTTCCACTGACCAAAGAAAGAGGACCCCAGTGCCTCCTAGAATAAGCTGTCATACAACAGGATCCATAGGGACTGTATGGCCCAAGTGAACAGCAGCACACCTGGCTGCATTGCCACAGTGCTTTGAGTCCTCCACAGAGGTGTAGCAAACAGGAGAACCTGTACAACGCTGGAAGCAGAGGAGCAGTTTTATCTATGACTCCTCTCTCCACCTTAATGCAAGTATCTGCAGCTTTTATGGTCCTCCCCAATATATTGAGCAATTTGGGCTTTGCTGTGTAACTATATATTATAATACTCTGTTCAGAACTTCTCAGGCACTTCAAAAGAAATTCTGTCTGGAAAAAAAGGTGTTAAAGGGGGTTTGGTCAGAGAGACCATGAATTGCAATTATGTATCCCCCTAACTGCAACCTACCCATAGTAAGACCAAAAGCAATGCCTTTGAAAGCAAACTGCCTTCAATTTTTTTTTATCACTTCTTAAACTAAAAGACCTTGCACACATGGTAAGAACTACCAGCATCTCTGCACTGAAGGTTGTGTCTGCAGCACTGGTGTTATAAAGCCTCCTTTCTCCCACGAGCCTACAGCTCAGCTGTGAAATTTCCTCCAGGCTCAAGCTTTCTTTTAAAGTGCTAGCTAGGAAGTGATTTTATTTTCATTGATTTTGACTATTTTTACAATGTAAACAGGAAGGTGAGTGTATGTAAATTATACTAGAAGGTAAAAAAAAGAAAGGCACATGCTTTTATTCAATCTATTTTGTTTTTCTCTCTTTCTCATACTTTGTAATATTTACATTTAAAATAATATGCCACAGCAGTTGATCACATGTAATGAGGTCTTGTCTTTAATCTCCTCGTGAAAAAAAGATAAAAATCTGAAAGGCTAGGTCCAATTCTGATCTCATAGATCTGACTTCAAATATTTGATTTAGCAGGGGTCCAGGGTTTTCCGTCTTGCAGAAAATACTGGCTCTCTTTTACTTAGCATACTTAACCTGCAGCCCTTAATTGGTCTAATGATTAAGTACCACATTATTTTTCAGACACCCAGGCTCTTACAGATAAATCTCAAAGAGACATTATTCGATTTAAAATCCGTATTAGTGATTTGATGCCTAATGACTTGCTGTTAAGTTCCTCTGGCACCGAGACAATACAACCTACCTCAGTAATAAAGCATCAAATATGAGTGTCTCATAGACTTTTAATTATGATTATCAATCTTCTTTTCTATCTCATTTTTTTTTCTCTTGAGTCCACATGTTAATCTGTATTTTGCTCTCCAAATAATTGGACAAAATCAGGTCTCGTCCTAAGGAAGCTGCTGTAATTTTCCATCAGGCAAAGGATCTCAGAAATCCTGCAAAGCAAAATATCTTCCTAGTGATTAAAAGACAAGATGCGAAGTAGGATATTTCCTGGGTGTTTTGTAGGTTTCTTCTGTTCTCTTTACCCTTCATTCTTTTCTTCTGGCCAATTGCTTTCTCTCCCAGTTGCACTCACAGGTACTTTTCATAGAGAGAGGATAACTACAGATGTTAAAAATTCATTGGTAAAACATATGTGCATTAGAATAGCATTAATTTGCAGTTAACTGGTAGATGCTGCAAATTAGGAAGTGACTAAACGCAATATAAGAGCAAAAATAATGCATTATAAAACATACTCTTTTCATTTATTTGGACAGTTGTAGTTCAGTTTTTAATTATTAATGGTAATACTCCTCAATGTGCCAGTAAATGTGCTGGTTTATATTTAGTAAAAAATGAAGTCTTAGTAAAACATGAAGTCATTACAGCACTCAGCTGTTAATTATTGCTTAGGGATAGAGGGAAGATTACAAATTTCGTTCAGGTTAATGAAGCATGAATCAGCTGCCTCCTACTGCAAGGAAGAGCTGAATATCTTACGTGCTACTGCAGACACACTCATTCTGCAGTCTCTTTGTTTTTGCACTGGCTTGAAAATGAACACCTGAAATCAAGCCTTCAGAGATTCATCTCAGAACTGTGAAAGGCTGTTGATAGCAGGGAAAAGTCTGAATTGACCCAGCTTCGATAGAATTCAATGAGACTTCATTGGAGATTTTGCGGTGTCCAGATCAGGACACTTAAGAGTCACTGACATCACTTGTGCTGTTGGGAGATGTAGGAAGTGTGGATTGTCTACATTGAATCCAGTCAGTTCTACCAGGAGGACTGCTGAAGCTCTATGGAACTGCCTCTTCCACATTTGTGTGCAGCTATGGGGGAGTGTGGCCAACCATCAAGAGGTCTATGAGGTGAAGCAACAATTTTGGATCCCCTCTGCTGATCCATTCATTCCTCAGGTAGTGGACAAAGGCTGGAGGGACACTCACTTTGCAATGCTATCTAAAGCTACAGCAAAAGATTTTGAGTACACACCTGACTTGGCCCTCTGCTTGGGCAGGTTTTGCATACAGCCTCTTTAACAGTATTTCCTCTACCATGCAACATGCCACATTTTGTTAAAGTTGGCAAGAGACACTCTTTGGTTAATACAACCAACGAGTATTCAAAAATGCCAGTAAAAATAAAAGCAGCTGACTCATGTGGCTGGTGCCTCTAGTCCCTTTCATTGCCTTTTACAGGCATGAATGGGTTCTGACTTGCAGAATTACTGTAGAAACCAAGCATCATAAATACCAGCAGTCAAAAAAAGCCGTGCACACATAACACTCCTGGGTCTATTTTTAAAAAACCTCTAAAAATCATGGTAGATGTACTCAACAATTGTAAGCTGGAGAGAATGCAAGTCCTAGTTGCAATTCCTTGATTGTCCCAACCAAAGAAGAACGTGCATGGCAGCTTTGGTCACAACTTGCACAGCAGAAGACTTCTAACGCTCAGAGCCATTAACTCTAAAACAAACCCTGAACTAATGCAAACTCTTGTAAGAAAGCACATGCTTGAAAAGGCACCTCCTCTTTGTGGAGACTTCATGAACAGGAACAAAAGATTGAATTCATTATCTAGGTTAGTAACAGTAAATAATTCAAGGTGCTCTAGTCCTGAGAGTTCATGTTAGAGGGAATGAGTTCTGACCCTGCAGGAAGCTGCCCCGGAATCTTAACCAGCAGCCTGGGTCTGGAGGCAAAAAGGAGGTGAGAGCCCTCCCCTCCATGGCACAAAGAGGTGGGTTAGGGTGGGTAGAAGGACCACCCTTCTGGAAGGTTTGGTGGGAACAGCTCTGTGCTTACCTCATTACAGTAGGGCTCTCTGCTACTGAGAGGCACCTTTCAGCTCTTTGCTATTCTATCAAACCAGGCCATTCATTGAAGGTTAAACATTTCTTTGTGTACTTAGCCAGCACAGAAAGAAAGCTCAGCACAGGAAGTTTTGCCACAGGAAGGTTTACCCCTTGTAAACTTGGTCTCTTCACCTGAGTCGCTGGTAGTGAGGTTTGCACAGAAAGACAAACTACTTTTCATTATTTACATTGTTAGCTGGCAATATCACCACTAGACCTTGATCTGAATAGAAATCAAATAATTTTTTTCAAAATTTTCTGCAATTTTTTTTCCATGTAGAATTTAAGAAGTTTAGGAGGGGCAATACCTCAGAAGAGAAGGTGAAAACAAGCTGCAATTGTTAAATATGTTAATCACTCATATCAGCTGGCATTTTCCTAATATTTTCCTGCTCTGTGAATGTGGTGTGAATGACATTTCCTATAGACAGAGGGATGCTATAAGACAACCTGAAGTGCAATGACTGAGGCCCTTCAGGCCAGCCTGAACCTGTAGCTGGGCCATGCCCCTGATGCATGGCAGGACCCTCACAAGCTGGCAGCACCCTTGTCCCATCACCTGAACATCCCTGGACCACCAAGGAGAGATGTAGCCCCTGAGGGCTGCATCTGCCCCAGCAGCGATTCTCACTATGATTCCTGTAAAGGGTTTTGTTGGGGTTGGTGAGCTGCAAAGACTCAGATCCTGCCAGGATGGGAACAGCCTGGCTTCCCTCTTCTCCATGCTTTTCTGCTTTTGGGTATGCAGGAAACCAGCCCTTGTGATCTGGGACAGAGCTTAGAAAGCGATGACGGTGTGAGTCAAAATGAGTTGTTCCTGAGGTTATATATTTAATCTGGCCTCTCCAGGAACACCACCTCTTGTATACCTCATGTTTGCCTTCTCCTGAGGATCAAGGGGCCATGTTAGACAAAAACATTCTAAAATGGTACCTTTTTCTGCCCTTTCCCAGGCAGCCATCTGGCAACCATCAGTCATGGAGACGTGACGCATCTGGAACACGCTCTTGAGTAATCATCTGGGGTCACATTGCAGAGCTTTCCACAGGTTTGACAACATCCGTCACCAGGTAAAAGTCTGGCATCACTTTCTAAGTGAAAAGAGAAGTAAAACCTGAGTAAGAGCACCTGTGTTGGACATGACTGTGATTATCAACCAAACTACTTATGAATTCTTTGTGCCACATTAAAGAGGGACTTAACGCAGAGGTGAGACAGACAATGAGATAAACAGACATGACTCTGGTCTTACGCTATTTATGTACCCAAAGCATGACAGAGCATGGTTGGGACTTGCAGGATCCTAAAGATGGAAGCTAGCGGCGAATTTGCTGTGGGAGTCGTTGCAGAGGCTGCCTTCACAAATGAGAAAAGGTAGGGAAACATTTGTCTGGAATGTGTTCAGGAAGAGACACAATGACAAAACAAGGTTTCTTCCCCCATCATTACCTCTGCCTCAGCTGAGTAGGCAGGGTGTTGTCTGTGCTGCCTGCCACTGGTGAGCAGAATCTAATTCATCAGCCTCACTGCAGATGGTGCCATCCCCTGGGACCTCAGCCGGCTCATGATCCATGCCAGCATCCTCCAAGGCGGGGGGCGGGGGGGGGAGAAGCAGAGAGGATGGGAGAAAGCAGCCTTTGGGAGACTGCGGACGCCACGTCTTGCCGCGGTACATCTTTGCCTTTTCTCCACGCAGCTGAAAAGGGCAAAGGCAATGATGCCATTCCCAAAGACTGTGAGGGCAGCTGGGCTTTAAAATTAAAGTGAACTTTTAGACAGCTGTTGCCCTGTCTTCCTCAGAGCAAGGAGGTGCTCTGGTGAGGGAGCAGCAAGCCTAGGTGTTGTATTCACTTCTCATTTGCTAAAACCTTTGTCCTCTCTGGCAGCCCAGCAGCGACTGCAACAGCACCTGGCTATGGGAGAGCAAAGAATTCCACTCCAGAGAGCACTGGCCTGTAGGATCTAGAGCAGCAGTGGCCATGCTGCCAGCTGATGGTCTGGGCACTGCTTGGTGAGGCAGACATTTCCCTTTCATGCTTACACTGTATCAAGGAAAGGCTTATCTTTTGCCTGCCCTTACAAGGAGGACTGAGAGTCAATAGATGTATTAGAAACAAACACAGAAACAAACAGCAAAAGCAGACGGTGGAGACTGTTAGGCAGATTTCCATGGGCCTAATGTGACTGGCAGATTTCTGGGTGTTGCAGAAAGCTGGGGGCATTGTGGGGGATCAGTTCCAAGGCTCTGCCATCCTGTCCAGAGAACACTCTTCCTCGGTATACATACGGTTCATGCGGTACACCAAATTGAAATATGTATGAGCAAAGAAGTAGTCCCGAGTTTGCCTCCCTTATAAGCTCCCATGGGGAAAAGGAAGAAAGTTTCAAATAAGTTATTATATTTATGGGAACAAAAGGGCATGCCTCATCCTTGTAAAGAAATATTTCCTCCACCCCTTCCTTGCCTTTGAAAGGAATCAAATAGCTATTAAAAAGTACCTTCCTTTTAAAAAGGACAATGAACATTTTGATTAAAAGGAGCTTTTAAGTATTTATATGATTACCTCTTTTGTCGCCCTGGCAGCATCTGTCTTGTTGACTGCTCAGCATCTGGCATGTGCTGCCTCATGTCAAGAAGGCCCTGATTTCTCATTCAGACAGGGGGTGGGTGAGAGAACAGACGTACGTATACACGGAGAGGCTTTTGCCAAAAGAATAAGGCCATTTCCCTGACTGCTACTGCTGCTGGTTGTTTGGCCACAGTATTGCTGGAGCACAACACCCCTTTCTTCCCACTGCAGCATGCTGTGTGTACCAGATGGCTGGCTCGTCAGGGTCAGCTCTCCATCAGTGCTTCTGCGGGCAGCGTGGCCAGGCGGGGCATTTTAGGTCAGTATTCCCAAAATTTCATCTGCTTATGGAGGAGATGCCTTTTTACTCTTCCAGGCTTCCTTGTTTTTCCACAGGTCATGGCAGGACATCCAAAGCGCTCAGCTTTGGCTTGGCAGTCAGTGTTTTCCCTCTTGGGGCAGCAGGCTGGAGCAGGCTATCATGGGGCGCTTGGGAAAATCCCAGCACTCTGTTTGATGTACTCACATCCACCTTACACATGGCAGGAGATCTTTGAAATTTGCAGGATCAGCCTTATTTTGTGCATATTCATTTCTCTAAAACTATCTTTGGTAACACGATTGATGACTCACACAAACATTAGTCATACTTTGCGCTGCATATAATTCCTTGCCTTGCAGAATTTCAAAGAGTGTTTCAAAGATGATTTAAAATATCCACAATCCATGAAAGATGGAGTGGAATAGGTTTATTTCAAATGTAGCTACTTAATGAAGGCTGAGAGAGCAATGATTTGCCCAAGTAAGACAGAAGGCGACTGCCAAGGCTTGAGTCGTGAATCTCCAGTTCCTGGGTGGTAAGAACTCTCCTTTTGCATTGAGTCTCTTCCTAATTTCATTTTAAGATACATGTACCAGCAACCCTACTTAGAAATCAGAAAAATAGTAACAGAAACCTTTTTGACTCCTACTCCATCATCCCCATGCTTATGCAGCATTGCTTCCAAACTGAGAACTGCACTTCTACATGTTTTCTCTGTGCCAAATCCCCAAGCAAAGAAGCTGCTCGTTGTGGGGCTGGTTGTGCTTTCTTGAATCACCCTTCAATATGTAGAATACATTGTGTCATTAATTCTCATTATTAAAGCCTTGCTTCTACTGACTTCCTCAAGATTTGAAAAGAACCTTGTTACATGCTGAAATACAATAGATTTTCTTGTTCTGGGTGGGACACAGGCTTTGACCTGTAGCTGACTATAGAAGCCCTGTGGCCTGAAGGAGTGCACAACTAATGAGATAACAAGTCAAAGTAGAAATATTTTGTCTTGCCCACTACTGTGTGACTCCACCAAGTGTAACCTTGGTTGCATCTGTTGCAGCCCAACCTTTTTGAACTCTCTTCTACTTTCACACAACAGCCCAATTAATAAGCAACAGCCAGAGATGGTCTCTGAGCTTTGCACGTGGCCTCTGTGTGTGAAAGAAAATAGAAGGAAACCCTTGGAGGGTCCAGCTGGTGAAGGAACAGGTGGCAAAGCTAATGCCTTGGGTGTCATTCACTGCCCATGATGTAGTGGAGACTTCAGCTGGACATGGTTGGGTTTTTTGACTGTGAGGTTGCAAGACAGTTTAGGGTTCATTCTCTTTTATTACAGAGCAAAACTACTGAAAGCATAGGGAAGAAAATCTTGGGTCAGACTTGAAAAACAAGTTAAAATGAGGGAGAGTTGTTATTTTTTAGTATATCCTTGGTACTTTTTATTTGGTTTTGATTTTTTTTCTTTGTATAGCATACTCAGATCATGCTTTTTCACCCTTGTTTTCTGCATGACTAGAAGCATAAAATTCTGGTTTATATTAAAAGAAGGAAGGTGGCATTCTCATTTGCTTTCAGTGCCTAAGGCTTCAAGAAACAGAACATGCTGTGAGATGCCAGCTATAAGATACAAGCGCTTGGCAATATTGTATCAGTAATTTAGATGTCTCCTCTCATTTTACCTGCTGTATTAGAGAGCAGTGATCCACCCATCAGAACAAATAGCACAGCTTGAAAACAAGTAACAAAGTGGTTTTATTTTTCTGCGGTGAGGAACGGCCTCTCTCTTCAAATAATGTGCAGTCATTAGCCTTCCCCATTACAGTGCAACACAGGGAGGGATTACTTTAACCTCGTTTTATTAATTTAGAAATTAAGCATCTGACCTAAGTTAGTTGTCTAATTCTTTCTGCAGTCAATGGAGGTGGTGCCAGACAATGATTCATCCCACCTACCCGTGTACCTGGAAAAAAGGGGGATGAATCAGCCAGAGCTGCCTCCCTCCATTGCCACTGGCTACAGAGGCAGTACAGACACCAGTTCAGCTGAGACTTCACTTCTGGCCAGGTACATTTGGGTGAGGTGAAGCCCTTTGTGTGCTGGCTGAGGGGCCAGACTCCCCCTGGCTCATGGGAACACGTTCCTGGGATCCTTGAGCCTGGGTGTCTTCTCTGACTAAAGCAGAAGCAGAGGGAGCTGAGCCAACCCATTTGTTCACCTAATGTCTCCCTGTGACACACTGGGCCAATTCCCTACATGTCTGGGAAACAGAACTGGATCCTGGAATAAAAAGCAAAATAGGCTTGAGTGTATTTCCCAGGGGAAGCATAAGCCACCTGAGAGCAGAAGCCACATGAGGCTGGAGACAGGGAAGTACAGCAGTGCTGATTAACACAGGCAAGCCATCCCCGCACCATCCAAGCCCGGAGGTCCTCAGTCACAAAGGATACTGTCATCTTTACCCTCTGGGATTCGGGCACAATGGGGGCAGTACTTGTGCTCTGTGATTGAACTGTAGCTGCTCACAATGGAACTTATCCACAGAAACATAAACTTGCGTATCCCTGCTTTAAAAAAATCCAAACTTTGGTAACTTTGAGTGGTTTTGTTGTCCATATACACATATAAAATATTTTTCTTTAAAAATCGATGTATCATGTGACTAGATGTCTATCAGGTTATTGTGCTTATTGTATATTTAATGCTTTGTTCAGCAACTTCAGTTGTCCTATGCATCCCATATCCTGGAGAGCTAAAGAGAAACACCTAGTTTGCATTCTAGTTATCTTTAATTATTAGCTAAATGATATTCCTACCAAATCTGTACCCTGATGCTGAGATTTACCAGTACCTCTCTTTGAGTAACTGCAATGAAGTATCTCTGAAAACAAGTATTGTTCTGTAACAAGGACATGTAACAGTATTGGTACTAACTCTCTGTGCTCCTCTTTGTAGGAATCTGCACCCCAATTTTATATACTGGTTGTCAATGAACCTCGTTGTCTTCTCCCTTCCCAGGATTTCAGAGTGTTTCAAGTTAACAGTAGTTTGCTCCATTTTACTAATGCAGCTGCTAACTGTACCTTTGGAGACTTCTTAGCCAAATACTAGGTAGACTTTTTTCAATTTCCACCACTCTTTAGGTTGAAAGCAAGTTATTTATTGAAGAGAACAACAGGAGGTAGGAAACAGAATATAAAACAGATCTTCAAAAATATGCAGAGAATATAATGGAGAAGTCAAACAAAGTGGTTGCAGAGGTCAAGAGCTGTGAATCCAAGGACTAGGATTTGAGTCCTGGAAGAGAGAATAGCTGCAGAAGCACCCAATAGAGTAGATGCTCTAAATCTCAGCAATATATGGAACATCCAGGAAAAAAGACATATGAACATATGACAAAATTACAATGGACATATAGACATATATGTAAATATATATAAGAAGCTCAACTTATGAAGAAAAAAGGTGTAAGTACAAATGAAGGGCAATAGCCCCATGCACCCTGGTTAGTGAGGAAGGCTCTAGGATGAAGAAAGTAGGAGAAACCTCTTCTGTTGGTGTTAAACTTCAGTCTAGGCAGTACTACTTGTAATTAGGTCTCAGAAAGAAGTTTATTACCAGAAATTAACTGTAAACATATCCAGCACAGGCCAAACCAAAGCAAATTTTGGAAGGAGGTTATTAGTTTAAAAGGAAACAGATATGGTGATTACCGAGTTTGACCCTTACTGAGGGGATTACAAATGAGTGACTGACTTGCTTTTGGGACAGTGTCTCCTCCAGAAAGACATTAGGTAACTGACTGGATCCTTCAGGGTATAGCACTGGATTCCCTTTGGTGACTGTTACCCTGTTGCTGACATTCAGCTAATGAAGAGGAGCTTTTTAATGCTTTTTCATGGGCTATTTTAATTCACACTCATAATTTCCAGTGTGATTCATGTACTGGCACAGAGCAGCAAGTTTTGCATGTCTCAAGTTGGGGGCAGAAAGGACTGGACCTCAGACAGCAGGGAACAGCTGGCCTTTCACTTGCATAATGCCAGAGCAGGGGTGAGGCAGAAGAGTGGATGGTACTGTTTGGAATGTATTTCCATTTAAAAGAATAAATCCCCATAATGGAAGATGACTTTTTGAAGAGTAAGAGACGTAAAATGTCTCAGCTTTCCATGTGCTGAAGGGAAAGAACAGTAGAGAAAAGAGCAAAGTTCCCCTCCCAGGCACGCACCCACAGCTGCTGGCTGCAGCCCAGCTGAAGTGACCACATCCTTGGAGTGAGCACAAGGCGGCCTAAGTGGTAATAAAAGAAAATGCTAGCAGTGGGTTCTAACAAGCTAATTCACTCTGAGATTTGATTATCCACAACTTAGAAACAAGTGCAGCTAAGAAATCGTGAACGAGTAGTTCCCTGAGAGGAGGTTTTCCTATTTTTCTTTCAATTCTGTTTTACTGTAATCTTCTGGATTCCAATCCTGTGATAATTGAAATGTAAATACTTGCAAAGGCTACGAGTTTCAAAGCTCCCAATTCTGCTCTCACTAGAGGCTGGTACACACAACAGGAATTTTGCCAACTCATTAGCTCCCTCAACCAAGGGTGTTGCTCTCCATCTCTCCTCACTGTGCTGCCAAAAGCTAATGCAGACACAAGTCCTCCAGCAAAAACACTTTTGACATGTTAAGACTAAATTCTGGGAACTGATTTAAGCTCTACCTGAGAGGGACTGTTTGTACCTGAGTGTGTGGGTGCATGCAGGAGAGGGGCCTGAATTAGGTTTTCTGCTGAGTTTGTCAGTTCATCAAGACATGCTGTTCTGTAACAGAGAGCCAGTCCAGGCCTGTGTCCAGATGCTCTTCAGCTTCACAGAGTTTACAGACTAAATACCGAGCTACCTTTTGGGAATGTCTGTAACCTATATTCACACCTACTCTTGCTAAAGCAGAACCCAATTCTGCAGTCCCTCCATGGGAAGCAGAAGTGTATCCATGAAGGTGAATGGAGCTAGCAGGGATATTTTATGGTAGCATGGGTAAAGGGGGGCAGAAATTGCCTGTAGTGATAGCTCAGCCACCTGTGCCCTCTACCCAAAAATACAGCATTTAACACTGAAGTCCTAATGATGAGTCTGGAGTGAAAATGGGCAATGAAAAAGCACACAGCTGTGAGCTGACACTTCAGACTATGAAAAATGTCTTCCACACTTTTTAAGTCTTGGTTTGTCTCTTCAGGAAACACTGAATATGGCAGTGGGGAAGTGTTATTAAAAGAGTAAAATGAGAAACATTCTTCATTGCCCTGGTAACCATACAAGTTTTGTAAAAACCATCATGAGAATAAGTGACCTCCTGTCACTCCTTAGCCAGAAGTTAAATTTGGAAAATAATAGGGCATCCCACAAGGGTGGGACAGGAGGCAGAGAGGCTTTCTCTATTCTGCCCTGGTTTTGCCCTTTCTTCACTCTTTCTCCTTTGTGTTTACGTGAAGAGGATATTGATTCCAGAAGTGACAGAGGCCAGGTAAGTCGAAGCTCCTCTTTGTTTTTCTGTAGGGAGGAGGTCAGCCTTGTTCCAAATCCAATGCTCCTGGCGTGCTCTGCTCCTCCTTGTGCTGCCTGGGAAGTCTCAGAGAGCTGCTGGTTGCATTTACACTAATGACTGTTTTTCTCCCTCTCTCTCCCCCTCCAAGCTTACTAAGCTTTTTCTTTCAGCATGACCAATAAAGCATGAATGCAAATAGGCCCGAAGTTTTTTTTCCCTCCTTTCATTTTTATTTTGCCACTTTTAGAAGTAACTGAAGAAAACAGTGTCATTCTGTTCCAGAAGAGCTTTTATACCAAGCTGACACTGTACATTTAAATATGTATTGCTTCCTCTATCATTTGCATTTTAATGTTCCAAACCAATAATCACAAAGTCTTGTGGGAAAATGTGAAATAATAAGGATGGAGAGAAGCTTGGATCTGATTCTAAACCTTGCTGAATTACCTAGAGGTGGCAATTCTGTGAGAGACTGCTCTAAGAAATTTATTTAGATAAACGTAGATGTTATGCGAGAGACTGTGCTGAATTGCCCTGAGTGTTTTTGTAAAGACCCCAGCCTTTAGCTACTGAGTCTGTGCAGCCTAGCAGGCTTTTTCCAGGGCAGCTGCTGCCCTGGTGATGTGTCTTCACTCTGCTTTGGAGGAGTTGCCCTCCAGGTATGCTAAAGAGTAGACTCCTTCATTATTTGTCAATTGCTATTGATACCATTAATCTGGTGACATTTTGCCAGCACGCTGCCTACCCGAAGCTGGTCTGTAAACGGCACATGTGGTTCATGTTGCTAAAACAAGGGCCTACCAAACGTCATAATATTTTTGTGTTCTGCTTTGTTATTGCCATCATTGAGCTCCACAGCATAGAATAGAAAGGCAGAACATCCTATTCAGAATTTACCCTGTGGACGTAAGAATTTTGTCCTATGCACAAAGTTACCCATTTGCAAGAAATGGTTACATTGTGTAATGTTAGAAAAGGTTTTCTTTTGAACAGTGTCTGTAAGTGAGGGGTTAGCTTGGAAGAAATAACTACTGGTGGCCCAGTTCTAGAAAAACACTTTTGTCTGCAATTTATTCTGCTTTTTTTTTGCTTTCAAGAGAAAAATAAATCCAGCTATGAAAGCAAAATACATTTCTTGTATCACAGCTGTCATGAATTTAAATTCCCTCTTGGATCCTTACCACACAGTGTATCTCCACTGCAATATTTTCCTCCTTTTATAAATATGAAGCACTGAAGAACAAGATATTGAATATTTGAGGTGTAAATCTGACAGAAGAGTTTTCTTCTCAGTCTTAGGATGGAACCAGAAAAAACCTCTTGAACAGCATAAGAACCAGTACGGATGTTTATTCAGAGTTGTAATGATGCTCAAGATATTTCTCTTACACCCTTGATTAAACTGCTTTACTGCTTCTTTTTCTGCTTTGCCTGTTTTCCTTCCAGGCTTTCCTCCAGGCCACAGATTAACACTTTCATTATGAACAACTTTACTATGAAGCTAAACACAGGTTATGAGGAATCAATCTCTTCCTCAACATTTTCCCCTCTCTCTTCCTTTCATCTTGGTAATGGTGCAATCAGTTTCAAGAAAAGATGAAGGTGAGAAGAACAAGGGAAATCATGAACAGAGTTAGAATAAGAAAAGCGTGGATACCTAGAATTTCCCCTGCTTTATACCTACAGATTTACTTTTTCTATCTTTTGTATTGTATTTCATTTCCAGTACGGTTTCCCAAACATTTTGAAAAGCTGCTATATTATAATTAAATTAAGCCTTTGTATTTGCTGCTAACAAGATGTTATCTTCATCATTTTTGGAAGCATGTCTTGGGTTGTGGGTTGATGTGGATTTGCCATCGGCACAGAAATATTTCCTGCACAAACACAAATTATTAAAGCTCCCCCATTTCCTGGCTCAGTGTGACACACTGCTCAACTCCTTGTGTTTAGGTAATAGGATTAAATGCAGGGATCACTCATATGGGCTGTGAGTTGGCTGATACTGATCTCGGCAGAAACAAGGGTTTAGTTTGAGCAGGTGGTTGGGCTCCGTGCTGTAACCTCAGGTGCCCTTCTGGAATTCAGTGCTGGGATGCAGAGACCTGGCAAGAGTCGGATGCTGAGCCTCATCCACCCCTGCAGCTCTCTCTGGGGTTACCTCTCACCCTGTCTGCAGAGCAGTGCTGTGGCCTGGCTCCTGCCCTGTGCCTCTTGCACTGGCAAAGAAGCTCCATGAGAGGTCTGAGCTCACGGAAAGAGCTGGGTACCTGCAAATGGGATTTGTGAATGCCAGCACACTGATCAGACACTACCTAAAAGAGATGGTAGGAAACAAAATGCTAAGGAAAGGGGGTGGATCTGGCATGAAGATTATTCGTGAACTCAGCCTTTCAGCTAGATGATCCCTTTCTTGCAGAAAGCAGTGGCTTTTGTCTCCCTGTGGAGCACTATTTCCAGGAACAAATATCTGCATCCAAAGCCCCGAGCACCATGTGTCTCACTTTTCCCAGGTAATCCTTGTCTGACCTCACCACTTACAAGGGTCAGATGTTTTCAGGATCTCTCTCTCATTTAAGTTTTACTGGTCTGCTCTGGGTTTCATACACCCATGGGACCAGGTGTTGACTCTCCTCTGTCCCTGTGGATTCCCTGATCAGGTGCCTGAGGAAAAGTGGCAGTGCTACCATTGGGTCTTCAGCACCATGTAGCTCAGGGAACCACGCAAAGCTGTGGCCATGCACTGCTCAGAAAGGGAGGATGTATTTGTCCAAAATCCCAATCCCATGTGCCCAAAGAAAACAACGATGTACAAAGTATTTTTATTCATTCCAGGAGAATGTTGACCTCCCAAGGGTGTGTTTACCAGCCTTGTCTGTGCCAAAAAAATTTGGGGGGGGCCAGGACTGGGACATTGAGCAGGTTTTGAGACTCTGGGTTTGGGATGCAGATAACGGAAACATCACTTCGACACCTGAATCACACTTTGGAGCCTAGGCCCAAACATTGCAGGAGCACACCTGAATGTTGAACCATCACATAACCCTTTTGTTGGATACAGAGTCCCTGATTTGCTTACCAGTTGCTTTCAGGGACTGGAAGCACGTTCTCAGGCTTCCCACAGTTTCTGTGAAGTGCTCTAAGATGTTTGTTATTTATGGAGTCTTTCTGTTCCACGTGTTGATCTACATTGAACTCAAACCTCTCTGAAGAAAATGGAGACTGCAGCATCTTCCCAAGCAGGAAAGTTAAAAGTTTTCTGCTGTGGTTCTTGGGGTTTCGATCTGGTCTTTCAGGAGAGCTGTTGGGAAATTGCACACCCAAATTCCTGCCTGCACTAGCAAATCCAGCAGTAGACACATGTGCACACTTCCTTATCTGTCATGAGCAGGGAGTTATTCTGTGAACCCAGGAATATGAATTTCTTTATTCACATGCCTGTGAATGCTTCTGTCTGCATGTTTTTGACCATAGTCAGCATAAGACTGAAACTGTCTAATGTGCTTGGAGAATTAAGGGATCTGCTAAAAGAAGTCCTGAGATAAACCACAAATGTCTGTGACTCAGCTGTGAGCCAAGAAGAGTCTGAGCAGTCATACAGAAATAGGAAGTCTTGTCCATATAGATGGGAGGAAAGGAGGTGAACGATAAGGGTAGTGAATATGGGAAGTGTGTTTAGGCTTTAAGGATGTTGCCTTATTTTGGAGGGTTGAAGTATGTGAGCACTGATGGTGCACAGGGTGAATGTTATCTCAGCAGTTTCTGACTGCCTGAGCTGTTAGCTGCCATAAGGAAAACGAGACATGAGCAGTACTGTTGTGCATGCTTCCCATGTCTCATGTACTTGTTCCCGGTTTTCTTGCGTATGCAAGGGGTAGGAAAAGAAAATAAAAGGTGCTATTTGTATGTCCCCAGGCTGCTGCCTCTAAACTAGTTCGTCTGTTCCCTTTCATGCCATTTTCAATGAATTTGAAGATGGTTTGAGCAGCATTACTGTGTTTCAACACCATGGTTACACCTAAGCATGACCCTTGTGGTGGTTTCTGATCCCCCAGGTCATGGTCATCACATTGATGTCTCAGAGAGGGAAAAAATATGTGAACAAGAGAATTGCTGTTGCTGTCTGATGGATAGAGTTTCAGGGATAAAAGATGAGCAAATTGTTAAGATAGTTAAGTTACAGATTTGTTTCTGACACCCTTCCCTACATAAAGCAGCACAAAAATTCTCAGGGAGGATTTCTGTAGGAAAAGGTGCTTCTCAGCATGAGCCGAGACTGCAGATCTTCCTGTGCAATTCATATTTATCTTCTTTGAAAGTACACATATAAGATCAAGCTCCGGTCCTAGGGGAAATCCATCTGGTAAAAGAACACACATCACTCTGTAGTAATGCAATTGTAAAGTTATAATGGAGGTCTAAACAGATCCAAATAGAGTAATTTAGAAAACTTCTATTTCAATTTTAGCCATTTTATCTTCAGCTTTTCTTTAAATTCTGTTTACATTTTCCAGCTGGGTCTCAGTTTCAATGGGAAACAAAACAGAATATTTTATTCAAAAATTAAAGAATCCTATACCTCATATTCCAGTATTTTGAAGTCTTCCCACCCCCAAATATTGTATCATGTGGCAATGAATAGAGCATAACAGACCCTCAGTAAAATGCTGGAAATTCAAGGAAGCAGCCTTTTAAGTGAGTAGTATTTAATTATGAACTAAGTTTATTTTAAATTTATTTTTAAATTCTAGATTTATTTTTATTTATTAAAAAAATACAGTGATTAATAAGCCAGAAGACTGCAAGTACTTAAGCATAACACTGAGAACATGAGGTTTTTGTCCATTGCAATTCCTATGTCATCTGTCAAAAAATTTATGTGATACAGAATTTGGTTAATCTTTTTCTGTGGTTAATGCATACGTCTAGTTATTCTGTAATTATTATAATATACAATAATGAAACAATAATTTCATTCCTTCTACATAATGTGCTCTACCAGCTTTAATTAAACCTAACAACCTCATTAGTGAATATCATTATATTGGCTTTAGGGAGGCAATACTATCTAGTGAATACAGGATTATTAAATGACTGGAGATCTGCTGTACCGGATGTGCCACCAGGCTGCTGTTTGACCTTGGGCGATTGGTTTAAAGTCTCTGGGCCTCTTTTACCCCCATGCCAAGTAAGAACCATCATGTTCCATGTCCTTGGTCCATGGCATTACATGGATTATAAATATCCTGTTTGAGCACTGTGTGTTTGCTGACAGAGACACGGAGTGGCCCCACCACCTCACACACGTGCAGAAGAGATTGGATTGAGCTTTGTGTCCCCTTGCAGTTTAATTTACTTTATGACCCTTTGTGGCCCAGCCTGCACTAGGGGGCTTTGCCTGGGTGGCTGGATGCTTTGTTGGACAACGTGAAAGCCTCCAAAAACTGGAGAGGTTTGACTTAAAGATGTTAGTACTTCAGAACTGGAATTGGAGCCACCTCCCTGTTGTGAGCAGCTCCTAGGTGGTTGTTTCCCAACAGAAAGAGGTCATGTTTTCTAAGAGGAAAGGCAAATAGGGCAGGAGAGGTTCACATCAGGCTGCCAGCAGGTGCTGGAGACTGCAGGATGAAGCATCAAGGCACCAGCAGGTGAAAAGGCCTGAAGGAGGGCAGCAGCAGGTGGATACAACAGCAGGAATGGATAACACTTGAGCTACTGGAACTCACTTTTCCCTCAAATGTTACATATTTTGTATCATTACCAGCAGCAGGGAGCCTGCTTTAACAGAACTGATTTTTCCAGTTGCCTTTTTATTTTACCTCCCGCCCTGCAGACGCTATATCTCGCGATGCTTGGGTACTGCAGGGAGCCCCAGTTTTGCTATGCTCTCTTTGAGATGGAAATGCTTCAAATCCACATTTGTGGGGCACAAAACAGCAAGTTGCACTGAGCATGGTTCCAGGTGAAGCAGGTATAGAGACAGGTGGGACAGGGCTTCTGAAGGTCAAGTTGCTGACCAGGGTCCATTATGTACAAAACACACACTGCATTTCTGGCAGCCTTAAAGTGAGGAGAAGAACCAGCTGGGGAATAAGGAATATTGGCATCCTTGGTGCTTGGAAGGTAGATGCTACCTGGATAGAGGTTGGAGAAAACTGGTCATTCATTACTGCTGACTGGTTGAAACGGCAGTAAAGCAGCATAGAAATGTAGATTTGTCAGAAATGCGCAGCCATAAACTTCAGGTTATGAAAAAATTCCTGTCACGTGAATTGGTTCTTGGAAAAAATAACATAAATGTTTGTACATTAGTATGCTTAAGATGATGTGTGTCTGACTTTCTCCTATTTATAGTAGCTCAATTCTCAGATATACACTAAAGTTAGATTCTTACCACCAGTATGAAACTGTAGTGAGTTTAAGGTCTGTGCCTTCAGTCTCAGGGGGGTTAGCACTGGAAAAGTGAGCATGATTGCAAGTTGCGACAAAAAGTTGAAGTATTTTCAGATTTACCCTCTAGCATTTTGAGGTGATTCATTCATCGCGTTGGCTCCGTCTCTGGTTTCTTTTAAAAGAAGAACATGCCAAAACAGAGGGTCATGTGAACATCTGTCTACTTTCAAACACTGACTGCCACATTTTCCAGTAAGTTGCAAGCTTTATCCAGTTTTGACTTTGTTACCCAAGCTGACTATCTGTGCTCCCAACTGAACCTATGAAATGCAGACAGTGACGTCATTACTCTTATTATTAGATGTTGCTAATATTCATAGTTTGTGTAGAGTAGCTGCGACCTGTCATGAGTGGCCAAAGATGCTGAACTGAGACAAACTGCCGCTAAACAGTTCCAGTGTCCAACCCTCCGGTTTCTGCCCTTGCTGGACTTCATATAAATAGGTGTATACCACAAAGTGTAGAACTAGCAGGCTGAATGTCAGGATACGCATCTGTAGAACTATTATTTACTCTCCAAGAAAAGTTGGGCTTTTTTCTGCTACCTTAGATGAAACTTCAGAGGTAGCTTTGAGATAATAAAACAGGATAAATTCCCAACTGTTTTGTGAAAATCACTGGGAGAATGCAAAAGCAAGGTGAATGAAGGCCCACTGGCATCATGCAGCTGTAACTGGGACTCCCATTCCCTCCAGAGGAGCAGCCATCACCTGGCCCAGCACACACCTGCTGGCCCTGCAACAATGACATCAACAGCACCATTGCCACCCCTGTGTGCTGGCCATCACCCAGCCAAGAGCACTAGCTGGGAGGAGGGCAACACTGGGAATAGTGGAAGAACTGGGAACTACATAAAAGGAGGATGGGATTTAAGGAAAAGTAGGACAAAAGTCTCAAGGAGCTAGCGAAAAGAGCCTTCTCTTGTTCCTCTGTGCAGAAGGAAATCTGATATTTCACTTCAAAATACTAGGATTAATTGAACCATCCCTTTAGATAGTGAGCTGTATTTGTCTCGTGGTTTCTGAAATCCAGAATGCTTTTCTCGGTAATGCTTTCGTTGCCGGTACAAACATTGTAATTTTATTTCTATGCACAAGATGCTCAGATATATTAGGTATAATTAACGGTAAATTCAATTACTTATCTTCCTAAAACATAAACTTTGCATGTCCCTAAGATACAAGATTGATGCACAGATGCCTCATACAGCCATACAGTTCCAGAAAATGCAAACACATTCACAGGCAGTCCAGACTGGGAATTGCTATGAGCAGGCCACCAGCACATTATACAATAGGCATTTTCATTCAAGGAATCCTGGTTCTGGAGTCAGTGTGTAGGTGCTGAGGGAGCCCTCTGGTCTCCAGTTTGTCCCAAGGCACTGGAAACATTAATGAGATCATGCTCAGAGCACATATGCATTATTATCTCTTTTTTTTCGGGGGAAAACTGAGGCACAAGAAAAAGAAGACTTGAGCAAGACAGCATTAGCAAAATTTGGTATGGATATTTACTTGTGAAGATCCTACTGTTTACCCCTAAATCTGAGATCACCCTTCCATGATGCAGGAACTGTTTCCTCACAGATACGTGGGGGATGAGAGAGAAACAGTGCAATGCTAAGATTTCAGCTGTGATTGCAGCCTGGATTGGCCACAGCTTCTCGTGCTAGAGGTCATTAATTTGACAGGTTGCTGCTGTACAAATCCCACAGCAGTACAGAAGCAAAAACCAGATGATTTCCATCAACTTCTCATAATTGTAAACAAAAGACAATGAGAAACATCAGGGAGTCACATTTCACTGGAGCATAGAGACAGTGGGGGGCATAATTAGCATTGGAATCACATCTGCATCAAATTCAAAATTAGTAAAAATAAAGAAAATTCTTCACTTCTCAGATGAAAAGCAGCAATTCTTCTATGCATCGCATTTTTTATTAAAATTGCTTTTCTTACTCCTTGCAAGATTTAAATAAAAGATCTGCAAAAATAGACAATTTATTTTTCCAGCCATCTGAGTGGGTATGTTCCCCACATGTGCTATTCATGATTTTAACAAAGAAGGGTGGATAGATACCGAATTGTTTCTGAATTATCATCTTTCAGCAGCAGCCAGATCAGCTCTTTTGCTCTTTTCTATTAGATTATGATCCCTTCATGAAGGATGACGCAGACCAAAGTCGCACCTCAGAGAGACATGATGGAAAGCAGGAATTTTCAGATGCTCTGTTTGCCTTCTTCCCTTTGCAACCTAGACAGAATGAGCAAGGTTCGGATGTCTGCACTGGATTGGTTTTGGGGGAAGATGTGCTCTCATGCACAGAACACCACTCTGAGTTTCAGGGAACTGGGAACACTTCTACCTCTGCCACCGGCTCATAGGTGACCTTGGGGAAAAACTCACTTCAGGCCCAAACCTTGGCTTCCCTCAACTGTAAAATGAGGTCAGTGATGCCAAAGTCTTACATGAGCATTATGGATGAAAAGGTGTCATAAGAGCTACCTTTGCATTATCATTTCCTGGGATAATGGGCTCCAGCCTCCTTCTTCAAAGGTGTTTCGGGACCTTGAGGTGCAGAGTGCCTGCTTAGAAACAGGCATCACAGACATGGAAATACCTACATTATTTACTCTTATCCCTAATTTATTTACTTTTATCCCTGTTGGGGGCCTCTCAGGGTAACTGGCTGGTAGGACAATGCAAAAACTCTGTGTCCTGGCATGGCTCTCCCTAAAGCAACTTGTCAAGGACACAAGGCTCAGGGACATCCCTAGGCACCTCTGCCATGTCCACCCTGGACACCTGACTCAAGGCAGTGTTTGTTTCCTCAATATATCGACATGGGGAGCACAGAGCACTCCCCTACGCCCAGGGACTGAGCTATGTGGAGCTTCAATGTGAATTGTAATTTAAAGCCTTTATCTAAATACTCTTTGCTAGCATAGATCAAACAGTGGAAGCCGAGCTGGCAGGTTAATCCCATTGTCAGGAGATTTCAGTATTTCCAAAGCAGGTTTTGTCTGGATTTGGAGTGAAACCCCCGAGGCTGCTGTTCATCCTGGGAGGCAGCAGTGTCCCTGTGGGCAGAGGAGATGGTGGAAAATGGGGCAGGGTTCAGCCAAATCCAAGCTCTGCCAGAACTGTTTCTAAAACTAGGAAGTTATGGAACATTTTGACCTTGTTAGCTGGCATTTCCAACAATAAAAACAGTCAATTTTTTTTCTCTTTCCTGAGCAATCCTATTCTGATAATACACGATACACATTTGTCCAAAAAGATATCAGCAAAGTACAAAGCTTGCAGATTTACCTCCAAAAACTCAAAAGCTTCATGACCTCTTTGAATATTTGAACCCTTTAATTCATCTGCTCTTCTGAAAATGTAGAGAAAGGCTAGACGAGAACAGCCGTTCTTAAAACAGTTCTCAACACAGGTTAGATGATCCAAGATAACATTGCATTTGAGCACCCATCCTGCGTAACTCCCTCTGATTCTAGGTCTGAACTGTATTCACGTAAGCATAACGCCAGCCTCTGGCTAAGGTTTGAATGCCACTGAAAACCCACAAGAAATAATTGCTCTTCCTGAAAAGAACTTGTCCCAACAAGTGGAAAGTATTTCATAGTGGCTTGCAAGATTATAATTCTTCAGTCTCCAAGCCCCAGTGATACAATAAGATAATAAATCTCACTGAAGAGAGAAGTGTGCTGTAATTGAGGGGAATATGTAGACAGAGAATGTAAATCTCAAAGTACATCTGGAGCATCTGAACAGGTGATATGTGCACAGTGAAGATGACAGAACTGGGTGTTTTGCACTTGCCATCATTAAAATTTGTTTGCCAAGCTTAATTATAAATGTGAACTCTAATCTCAGTTTTCCATACTTCATTTGAAGGCATTACCTGATAATTCCAGTGGTGTTGCTGATGATTTGTGCGGCTGAAAAGTAACATTAGGTCACAATCCTGCTTTCTCCATTTGGTGCAAACATGAGCAGCTTCTCTAGATCACCACTGTATCTCTCCAGAAACCATTGCATGTGTGACACTGCAAAAAGTCTGTGTTGTCTCTGTGACACATTTACAGGCTTGGGGGTCACTTCACCAGTTTCCACTTGGTCAGCTGAAAAATATTTGCACTCCTTCATGGACAGCAATACAGTGAGGGATTTTTTTTCAAAAAAAGGTTTTAAGACAGATTGAACAAAGTAACAAAACTCCACTTGTAATCAGTGTTGAATGATAGTTAATAAACGCAGAAGAGCTTGAAGAGATTAACAAGCAAATAAATCATTACAAAAAATAGTTAGGCTTGCCATTGCAAAAAATGTTCTAAATTTCCTGGGTATTGAAAAGTAATGTGCATTTTGACCTATTTTCTTGTTTGAGAGCATATCATTAATTATTTCTTACAAAAACATTGCATAAAAAAAAGCCATTGTATCTGTAAATGAATGGCAAATCACAGCTTAAATGAGATGGAAAAAAATCCGCTGTCTGAGAGTCTTTCTCTAAATATTACTTTTTAATTTTATAAAAGGAAATCTTCTTCATCAAATATAAGCATGTTTTGCAGCTAATTAGATTGATTTACATATTGTTGTATGACAGAAAAAAAACCAGTCTCATTTCTCTTGGTGGAAAGAACGACTGGAGGTTGAGTTCCTTAGAGACACCAATCCTTTCCCGCTTTTACTTTCAGTTTTCAGGTATTTTCTCTTACTTCGAATATTCTGCTTGCCCATCAGACTCATCCTCCCCTGACCTGAAGGTTGAATTTAATATGGATGGAAAGAGGGACTTGATTTGTGATAATGTTTAAGAGGCTGGGGTACATGGGCCCAAGAAAATGTCACTGATTTGTGCTTCTTTTCTTCCCTAGCTAATTCAGAAAATTCTTGATCAATCAAGAGTAGTCCTACAAGCACTGGAACAATCATGTAGTAGAGCTTTAAAACACTGTACTTCACCTTCCTGTCTTAGTAACAAGAGCTAGAAATGTATCCACAGATGTCTCATGGTTTGAAGATGTAGGGGTAAAGATTTTTGAGCCTGTGGCTTAATCATCTCCCGTGAAGTCCCTTCTATGGCAGATTCTGGGGGGAATCATGATTTTTCTCACCATGGTTGCACGCTGCTTTTTCTTCCTTGAAGCTGCATGCTGGACAAACACATCATCAGCAATAGTGTTGGCAGCTCCACATTCAGCCAGCAGTCCAACAGCTAGGCTTGAAAATAATAAATAGTATTATGACAAAATAATTACTTAATTTCTTTAAAATTAAAGAAAAACTTACAAATGCTGTATTTGCAAGAGGAAAAGCCTTATCATCAATCATAGCACATAATCTGTTTTAAATGCACTGTTTAAGTGCTGTTTGAAGGTAAATATTTCATTATGCCTTCAAAACACTGTAAGAGTTTATAGTTTATCAAAAATTTGCAAATCAGGTTTCTATGCTTGTATCCTTTGGTTTCACAGCTTACTTCCCTTCCCTTTAAACATACACATATTCTAAGAGTCTCTATTGCAACATCAAGCCCTGGGAAATGAGTTTACAAATTGAGGTTGGTTTTCAAGGAGTGCTTGCATGCTTAGTGTTTGTGTTGATGTTTTCCAGAGGTCTTTTTAATCTATAAAGAGGCCGTGCAATTGGGATAAAATAACAAATGATCAGATATTCAGAGGCTGTTTCAGTTCCTGGAGAGGGGAATCCTGGCAGAACACTCTATCTTTCTTTGAATGGCACAGAGGGCTTTGCGCAGGGAAGGAAGGGAAGTTACTGTACATAAACAAGCACGAGCACTCAGCTCCTGAGCTCCAACAGCACTGGAACGCTCAGCCCCACTGCCTGTAGCACTGATGGTCAACTTCATCTATACACCGTGATTTGTGGAGGGAAAGTTTCCATCAACAAACAAGCAGCCTTATCTACTGATTTACGTCTTAACTTGGAAGAAAAGAAAGAAGTGGAAAGAACAAAAGTTCTGTCTCAGTGTGAGAGAGCACAGCACATCTCCACTGCATGAAGGCTTCAGCAGCTCCAAGGACAAAATGGGTGATCTGTTGTGTGGCATGGTCATGATCTTAGCAGTGCAAGTACCCAGGAAACAAAAGGCAGCACAGTTTGAAGCTACAACTCATCTCTGAATCACAGGAAAGGCTTCTCACCTGGTATATGTCTGATTGGAGGCGTAACGCTGCACCTAATTAGATGTGTCAGAAAAGTAAAGCTTGCAAAAATCATTTCACAATTGTTCTGTTCGTTAAGAAGAAAAAATTCTTCCTTCAAATGTGTTACAGTCCTTCTAAGAATGAGCATGCAAACACATACAAAACAAGCTGCCTAGGGATTTCAAAGCTTCAGTGTTTTGATTTCTCCTTTACATTATTTTTCTGTGGGTGCAGAGAGAAACAAAGACTAACTCTAACACTGGAAAGTCAAGAAAAGAGGAACTGTTGACCCTCTAGCCAGTTAGTAAATAGAACTCGCCCTGCGCACGGCAGGCAAGTGTCTCCTCCACCCAGACTTTAGTTCTTCAAGGACATTAATGTGATTTTTCATGCAGTAACAGTTTGCTCTTGCCAGTGCATGTCTAACAGCTTACCCTGTGGCTCTGATCTATTAACAGTGATGAATTCCAGTCAAGGGAAACAAGTTAAGCTGCAGTATCTCTTGAACTTTAAAACATGACAAAGCATTAATGAGGACCATCACTGGCTTATCTCCATAGGGTGGTGCCTGATAGTTCCTTTGTTTCCATGTCCTCTGCCAGTAGTGATTTGCAGGAATTTCTCTAGAATTCAAACTCTCCTTTTCTCAGTGTTGCTCACTGGTCACAACAGCCCCTGTGTGTTTCTGGGAACTACTTTTTTTTGCTGCACCTGTAGTAGTAATCACCAAGAGAAGACTGAAGAATACAGAGAGGGCATCCTACCAGGATTGGTCATCTATTCATTAGCATGTGCTGGTTTAACTGCTCAAGGGTGTGCTCGTCACACTGCCACAGTAGTGGGCTGTAGGAAATCACTTGCTTTCTGCTTGGAGTGCTTTATCTCCTGTTTCCGTTCCCAGACCTTATGAGAAATGCTTGGATAGGTTTTCTGGTCGGAGGATGAGCTGCAGTATACATGTGTGTCTGCAGAGCTGGCAAGGAACAAAGACACACTGAAAGCATACTAGAATTAAAAAAACTCTAGGATACTCAACATAAAAGCCAGCAGCAAAGGTTTAAACCCACCACAAAGGCTGAGAAACTGCAAGTTAAGGCACAGCACCCTTTGCTTAGCCCACATCACCCTGCCTTGGGGCTGTGCTGTGCAGTGCACCGGAGAGCTGCAGCATACCTATGGGAGTGAACCAGCACCACTAACAGGATCTTCAGGTCCTCGAGGGTTCAGGTTTTCTCCTATGCTTCTCGTCCCCCTGCAGAAGCTCCCTGTAAACACCTGCAAAGCCACTTCATTTCTCCTCTTTCCAGTCTGCCCTCATGCCCCTCCTTGGGCACAAGAGCAGCAGGGATGGAGGTGAGCCCGCCATCCCACCTGGAAGGTAACGAAAGTCTGTCCTCGTGGGACTGGCATAGCTGTAGCTTCCTGCCTGGCAGATTGTTTGCCTGTTGGGGCTGTCTTTTGTTCCGTTTGTGCAGTAGCTGGCACAATGGGGTCCTGGCACAGCATTTTTAAATGCTGGCATCATGCAAATGGAAGACGTATCCCCATTTGCCTTCCAACAGAGCAGCTACTTTGGAGCCACCTCTCCAGTAAATGGAATGAATCTTCACATTTTTCCTACTGAGGCATGTGCTACTTGCTAAACAACCGGGCACCCCTGTGCAGATGTCACATCTTCAGGAAGGTTGCATGACCTTTGCCCAGGACAGAAGAATTCACACTGAGTTGCTATAGGTTGTGCTATTCCTCTGCTTCTCTTACTCACGCCCAGGGAAGTGGGTCTGTAACACCAGACTTATTTGAGGTGGATGAACCAGAACAATGAGTGATGGCAAGGCCATTGCTCAGAGCTTTACTTTTGTCATCTGGAGCATTAGAAGCATTCAGTTTTAACCTTTTACCTTTTTTTTTTTTTCTCCATTTCTCTTTAACTTTTTACCATTTTTTTTGTTTTTCAGCAAACAAAAATGATTTGTACTGGGGAAATGCTTGCTACCAGCATCAGATCAGCTCCTGTGGAGTGTAGAATATGCTCGCTGTATCCATGGGGCAGTAGTAGGACAGGGACCTTTTGTGGTGAGTCTGATGCAATGATAGGTTTAATAGGAGCATTGTGCTCTCAGCACAATGGAATCTCTGGGAGGAAGAGCTAACTTCTGGTGGGCATCTCCTTTGCTCCCAAGGCAGCTACAAACTGCTTGAAAAAATCCTACATTTTAATCAGAACTCAGATCTTACTGCCGTGGACAGAAATTAGCCTTGTGCTTTGCTCATCTTGTTACCACCTCTGACAGCGCAAGGGCCTCAGGCTCACTAAGCCCTCACACTGGCTGACCCTTCTCCCAGCTGCTTTGTTCCACACACAGCAGAAGTCTGCAGCGCAAAAAATTAGATGTCCTCTTCTCCATGACACAGGGTCAGGATTATTCCTCTCTGGAACATATGCATTTAGCCCCTCAAAGACCAAAGACTCAAGTAATGTTACTTCTGCAGCTCCCTGAGCAAGCATTCAAAAATTTAATACATCTCACCATTACTGTATTTTCACTGATGTCTCCCCTGCATTCTTTTCATGCCAGCAGCTCACTTGTTTTTCTGTGCCTAGGTTTTAGTACAATCATTTGACAATAACCGTTCACAATGGGCATCATGAGAGATGTGAAGCTCTGAAAACCTTTGCAGTGGAAGGAATGCAGCAGCAGTTTCCTCTACCCAGGCCAAAGCCTCAATTGCCATAAATCAGCATAAATTCACTGCCAAGCATAAAGTTTGCACTCATTTACACGAGCAAGAATACCTCCCTAAGAATTTCAGTCCCCCGTATAACAAGGTTAATTTTTTCTCTCTTCTTGTTTCTGATACTATGCTGGATTTTAAGCCTTCTTAAATCCACCCCAGTAATTGTCATTCCTTTGAGTCAGAATTATTGACAATCAAATTTATCTATAATGAACAAGAAGAGAGATTGAAGAAAGGTTTTCTCTTTTGGATGGGTTTTTTTGTGTCCTTTTAGTGTCCTTCCTCAGTCCTAACTCCCTCCCTCCCTTACCTGAAATCCTTCATGTAAATGCCTCTGCAAAAACCTGGAAAACAGAGTATGTTCTTTTGGTTTTGGTATTTTTCTTTCCCCAGCCTTATTAGCTAGCACTGTATACATCATCATAATTGTGGTAAGAAGCTGTCAGCATCCCTGCCTGGTTTCACAGATCTCTCTGACTGCTTTCCAAGCATCCCTAAGAATAGCTCAAGACAGTGATGTATGATGGTGAGTAGGAAGCTGTCATTATAATGGTTCCCCTCTTCCCATGGACCTCTATCAGGAATCACAAACATGTTGGACTGGAGAATCTCCTTTGAAAGTCTGGGGTGGAAGAGGTGGGCAAGAAGAAGCTGAGGTGAATATACTGTGTTCCATATATCCTCTGACTGAGCAACACCGAACACAGATACCATCTAAAGCTGGTTATCAGTGCACTGTTTGTTCATTCTGAGCAGGCAGATTATTTGTAAATGTTAATCTGTATTGTTGTACTACCTGAAAATCAAAGCAGAGGGCACTTGCTGGAGTAATGACCTTGTAAAGAAAGGCAGCACCTTGAAGCTGCTGCTTACTGTGAAGGGCTCAAAAATGGGTATTTCATACAATATTTTGAGTGTCTTGCACTTCTTACAGAGACAAATGCAGCAATAAGTGCTGCATGGCTGAGAACCAAACATGCATATGTGCACATTCTTAAAGGTCGTCTGTCAACCAATTCAAGTTTTAGAGTCACGGACAGTTCTTGAAAAGTGTGCAAAAGCTTGCTTGTTGTTCCCTTTGTTTGACTTCTATGCCTATTAGTAGGAATACAGATAATTAACTGCAAACTAACTATTCCAATGCTGAAATCTGCAAACGTGCCACATTGCCCTAATGAAAGATAGTGCCTTTGGGGACAAGAAAAGTATAGATTTTTTTTCCCACAAACTTATTTTATGAAAGCAAGCAGACAAAGGCCATCACTCTACCGAAGTTTTTAAGCCTTTACTGATCTGTCCAAAGCTTGTCTTTAGGATATCAGGTGGAAGAATTCATGACGGAGTTCAGAGAACTTTTTTTGTCTTACTCTTTGCTTTCATTTGCCCTGTCAGAAAGGTACTCAGTCGGTGTCCCAATGCTTTTTGGCCTTTGCTGTGTGGAGCAGAATAAGAACAGGCTGGGACTGGCATACGTGGAGGACTGCTTTTGCGGTCCATCTGATGGGGCTTGTCCCTCGTAAACACAGTGTCCATGGAGGTTTATGTCTTGAACAGATGTAGAGGAAGGCTACTGGATGATATCTTGTTTGAGGTGAGGATGGTCTGGGCTCTGTTCCCAATTCTGCCATGCTTTCCTTCTGGCACATATTTCCTTGTGCATCATGTTCCTGAGAAACAGTGAATGAGAAAGTGTTCAGCTGAACCTGAGGGCTGGCCACGGGGGTGGTGCCTTCAGTGCTTAGCCCCACTGGCCAGCATGGGACAGCAGGAAGACCCCGGAGCAGCAGAGAAAATGTCCAGAAGTGAATGCCCTCTCTGCAGCAGTGGGTGACTCTGGAGCAGGCTGAGTTTTCCTTAGCAACTGGTCTGTGTTTTCTGGTTTTGTTGCATCCCGAAGGACCCCAGCCCATGTGCTTGGAGCTCCCCTGCTGTGTGAACAAGCACAGAGATGGGGAGCGTATGGGAGACCCAAGATCTAAGGCAGGAGCATGGAGGCACTGCACTGGTCTGTCCGAAGCAGCTCTGGCTATCATTTCTTTTCTTGTGGTCTGGCTCTGGGCAAGTTTTACTTGACCAAACACGATGCTTTGATTCCAGGAGAGTCCCCTCCTTGCAGAGGAAATGAATGCTGTTAAGTGCTATATCTCTGAATCTGCCAGAGTTGGGCTGGGACTCCCATCAAACAGCTGCAGAGGGAGGATGAGGATGGTTGCCTGCTGCTAACTCATGTCTGTAATGCTGTGTGACCCCTGTGTCATTCTTCCCCCTGCCACTTGGGAGCCTGTGGAAGGGGCTGGGGAAGGAAGGGGTGCCTCTGGAAGTTCCTGCACACTACCTCCAGTCAGGTGCTGAGGCACAGCCTGTCATGAGTTTGGAAGGCTCCTAGCCCACACATCCTGCAATAAGGAGGGCCCATCTCCACTGGGTGCCTGGAGGCAGTCACAGTCTGCTGTTTCTCTGGAACAAAACTTGCAATTTTCCCCAGTAAGTGCTCCCAGTTGTAGCAACAATTCCTAAGTCACGTCATGTTTTACTAGCTTTGCATGCCTTTTATACCAAGTCGCTATCAAAGGCATGCATATGTCTTGATTCAAAGTTATTCAAGTTGTGGAGCTTCCAGATTTTATCAATGAAAAGGGTTTTGTTCACCTACAAAACTTTTTTTAAAAATGCCTTTCCTAAAATTCGTGTACAAAGACACAGAGATGTTCAGATATGCTGGTACTTAGCGCTTGGTTTAAATGACTGCAGCTTTAAAAAATGCTGAATTCCACTGTCTTCAAAACTAGCTTTTTCTCTCTATGAAATCTACAAGCAAACCCAAATCCAGTCAAGCTTAAAACATCTGGCCCCAGCCATAGCCAATTTATGTGCCCACGATTCTTGGTTGTAACCCGTGTGAGGGTAGACTGCTTCCTCCTCCCCCCAGATGGGCAGGGCTCAAGGGCAGCCTGGCCTGCTTTGGTTTAGAGTCTCTAAACTGAATTGCATTTACAAGGAAAAGCTCCCTCCCAAAATAGGTTTTTTTAAGAAATTGTGTTTGTCTGAAAATTGCAAAAAGGGCCAGAGGGTGCCCACGGGCCTCCACTAATACTATCAGAGTCCAAACACACCTCTGTCACATGCAGGTGTCATTAGGGAGCACTGGGCTGTGGCTTCAAGAAGGCGTAGCTGGAGGGAGCATGAGGAAATGTAGCTGACCCAGCCAGTGCCCTCCTGGGGTGCCCAGGGCTGCAGCTGCCAGGGATCAGGGCTGCCATGTGTGGCAGGATGCCCTCTGCAAGGGGCCAGCCATGGTGGGTGGCACGGCTGGGCTGCGACTTCAAGGAGGCTGCAGCAACGCAGCTCAGTCCAGCACAGCCATTGATGTGGCTCTTGGCACCACATCTGAGGAGACTGCTGCACAGCAATTATTTCACCTCAGGCATTTTGCACTTGAAGCAACCAAAATTTCAGCTGGTGTTGAACTAAAAATATCCTGGTTGTGTGCAATTGTAGACCCTCTCTGACATCCATTTACCTCAGAGCAGCAATGGTAAAGAACCCAGAGGAAAGTATTACTCGGAGTTTAGGAGCATGCAGCAATGAACTTTGCATCCTGAGAACATCCTTTATTTGTCTAACTTATCTAAGATGCACCTGTAGATCTGATGGAAGAATAAAGCCTAAGAAATAAAGCCAAGTGAACAGAAGTGAAGTGAAGGATTAGCTTTATTCCATACTGTATAACTGGAGACCTCTGTGCAAAAATAGACTTTTTTTCCTCTCTGTCCTAGTTCTACTTTGGAAAATTTCATATGTCCTGTCCAAGTTTCTGGTGTTTTTAAGAGATAAGCACATCATTATCTAGTCTGCAGTAAAGAGTATGGAAGGAAGAACAGTCAATAGTTTTAACTCAATCCTATTAAAAGGAATCAATTTTATTCTTGATGATAACTGTGTGTTTAATATCCTATACAATGAGGCATTTTGTCATTGACCACCAGAAGCACAGTTAATAGGAAACAGAAGCTTATACTTGGGGCTGTAACTGTGCAAAAGTCTTTGTCCCATCCAGCTCTTCAATCACACATTGAAATTTTGCCCCAAACTTCACCCTGCAACTTCCACCATCTTTATTTTTCCATGGACACACCCCACTCTGGGCACCAGGTGTTAGGGGTGTTGGGGTGCCAAGGAGCCCATGCAACCTCCCCATGTGCTAGGAGAAAACCAAAGACCCTGGTCCTGCAGCCTCTGCTCTTTCTGTTTGGGCACACAGAGAGCCTTCAGAGAAAAGGTGGGTGGGATCACTCCCTGATCCTTGGGTTTGGCCTTTGCAAAAACACGTGTGGGCTGATTGCAAATGCCAGTCCTTAGATCAGAGGAAGGCCATGTACAAATGCAGAGCAACCCATGCCACTTGCACACAGCTAGCAGCAAATGCATGGACCCAGCCTCATCTGGTTGTTCTTGGTGCCCTGGGGTACACGAGGCACCGTGTGAGGTGTTGGATTGTACAGATCAATATTGTAAAATGCTAAGGAGATGGCTTTGAATGGGACACAATAAACTGGCAAAGAGGAAGAGAAAAGAGTAAAAGCCAGGATGTCTTAAATTATTCCACTCTAATAAGTGTGCTGTTGGTGAACTGGATAGAAGAAATACCATTCTTGCTTTTGCCAAGTAGCTGTTCTCCAAAGGCTTCCAAATCAGCACGTTTGTGCCCTTTCATCCCTTACACAGTCCTGAAAATATCAGTGGAAGTACCAATCATTCAAATAAATAATGTCAAATGCACAGAACAGCATATCTAGCCTTTTTGGATTGCGTCCTTCTCTGTATGCTGAGTAGTTTTGCACCCCATCTAATATGGACTCAGGTTCTCAGATGCCTTTCATTTTTCAGATTTCAGGGAAAGGATGTAAGCCTCTGAAAGACTTATGTTATCCCTAAAGCTCTGGAACAAATCAGTGATCTATGATCTGTTCCTCCAGCCCAGTGGAACTTGCCACAACGAAGAGAAAACCCACTCTTGTGGGACACAGATTTCTCAGGAGTTATCCCAAAATGGTGGTAAGAAGCTTCCCTGAAAAATGAAGACATTCTCAGCCCTCATTCCTTGCTGTGGTTACAGGCAAGGCACATCCTTTGCTGTTTCTTTCTTTCATATAAATGCAAGGTGAGGTGTGTGTGTGTTTATATATATGTATACATACATATAAAAGTACATTTACATGTAGAAGTATGCACACACACACATGTACATATACAAACACATATACATCAATGCATACACAGAGTTAAAGAATCTCAAAAGCAAACACTGTGCTGTGCACACATCTTCCTACGTGGAGAGGATGAGAGAGCAAGCACACGACAGCTGTTGGTTGTACTGCTTAATGAACCACCCCGAAGCATTACGCTGCTTAGTGTGGCACAACCAGCACAGAATAAACTGGAATCAAAGAGGCAGGACTAGGTGCTGAGGTGGAAGAGAAGAGGAGCCTGGGGAGAAAGACAGCTGCAGGGAGTCTGGGTGTTGGCTGGGGAGGAAAACAGGCATGCAAAATGGTGTGTCACAGCAGCTGGAGTGGGGCTTGGGAGTGTTTAAGGAAGGAAGGTAGGTTGGGTAGGAAGATAAGGTAGAAGGGAAGTGGGATAGGAAGGGAAGTATTCAAGAGATAAGGTGAAGGTGGAATATTTTGAGGAGGTGATTGGAAATAGGTAATTCAGTCAAAAAAGATTTTATGTGTAAAGAAGGTAAAGTGGAGGAAGGGAAGCTTTGCACTGACTGTGAAATTTATGTCAGATCATATTTAAAACTGTCTCCTTTGCATCACTAATCTGTAATCTCACGTCAGGGTTGCCCAAATGTCTTGGAGACTCAGATGGGGTCTCTACTGTAGGTAAGCAACATCCTGTGTGACTGCACTGAGAGGAGACCACCAGAAACTCAAAAAACCCTGCCATTCTTCACCACCACTTGCTCTTTGCTCTTGCTCCAGGCTCAGTCATGAAATGCAAAAATGTTTCCTGCAAACTGTTTTAGACAGAAGCAAAGGAATTGCTGGTTATAAATGGAACAGCATGTCTTTTTTCATCTGTGTATTCACAGAGCTGGAAACAAGAAAGAGCTGAAGATGTAGTTATTGAAGCAGATGAATAGACATCATCATTTGAGTTCTGCACATGAATATGGAGGAGGAATTAAATCATGGGCAGTGTGTGATATTTTAACCCAAAACTACAACTTGTGCGGAACATTTTCTTATAAATTTGTGCTCAAAGATGTTCCTAAACCACCATTAATCAGACTATTTGGACTTCTGCTTCAAGAAAACCAGAATAACAACATGAACTTGAAAAATCAGATCAGAATGACCTTCTTAATGTTGTTTTCAGTCACACCATGGCCTGCTGCATAATGCGAATTTCATTTTAGTAGCAGTCTGTTTTGCTATCCATCACTGAGCATGATGGAGTTACTTCCTGAACGGATTCCTGCTCATTTTATAAGCACCGCACACAGTAATCAACTATCTCCTGTAAGAATTAGCTGTTATGGGTAGCAGCCTACTTTTATTTCCAATCAACGTGATTTACAGGCATGAACAACAACATGAGTGGGGACTTTTTGTTTCCAGCTTCATACATGGCTAGACAAGTGACAGTGTCTAACAAAGACAATATACAGAGAGAGAATACAGACTAATCAGGTGAGGTCTTGAGATGGTGATAAAACATGCTCAGTGTGACTCGCTGTGTGTGACATTAGTTATACCAAAAGGCAGAGAGAGAGAAAAACTGGCTATAGAAAAATGACACTCTGGCATTCCATACTGCTGCACTCACTCTCCTCGATTTTCAGATGAAACCTGATGGCAAACTAACAAACAGTTTTATTTATCACTGCTGGTCCTGCAAACTGAAATAGGGATTGTAGGGATCTGTGGAGTCCCAAAGAGTTTTATCAGTCACTTCATTAGAAACATTATTTCCCCAAAGCTTTCTGGAAACATGTACATTTGGCAAAGGAGAGAGTTTGTATCGAAGTCTTAAACTCAGCCTTCTCTGACCACCTCACCTGTCACAGAAGTCCATGCCCCACATCTCAGGGCTGGCAATGGGTTACACCCACCAGCAAGTTTGCACCCCATTGGCGTTGCTGTTTGTTATTGCCCTAGGATCTAGGGGAGTCACTGAAAACACAAGCCTCACATTTTAGGAACTGATCACATAAGCATGCTTGAAATTCAAGATAGACAAGCTAATAGCAGCACTGTGGTAGCAGGGGAGGGAGATTAGAGGTCAGCCTGTAGCAGAGCTGGGGCCCACGCCGGAGCCTGAGTGCAGGCTGCCTCTCTCCCTGGAGAGGAGCCGTGGCCCACCGAGAGACAGCAGAGCTCGCTGGTGCAGTACATCCCCAGGCATTTTCTGAGTATAGCTATAATTCAAACTGATGGGATTTTTGAAAAATGTTTTACCACCTCATCTATCTAGGTCTGATTTGATTCCATCAACGAAGCAGCTGAGTTTTCTCTTTTTTTTTTTTTTTTCCCCAACATGAATGCAAACTCTGTAAGTTGCAGGTGTCAGGAAATCTTAACATAATGTTGAGATGAGATGGGAAGGAAAGTATATAGTTCCTCAGCTCCTACGTATTTAACAATAATAAAGAGACACCACAAGGCAGAGCAGATAATACTGATTTACTGCAAGCTTATTTGCATGTATACATGAATATACACTTTTATTTGGACTTTATGATTTATTCATTATATACATAAAGAGATAATGAACAACACATCTGCATGCTATGAATCCAGGTTTCATTGAGGCTTTTTATTTACAAAATAGAGACAAAATCCCTGAGGATGAACCTTCTGCTCTCTTCCTAGTGTACTGTATTTGGGATGTCAGGAGTCTTTAAAGTTAGTCTTTTATTTAAAATAAATACGCAGACATCATGAGAACAAGCATATTATCACACAGAGAGACAGGCAGGCTATATCTTCAAGTCAAGAAAACACATTTTTTAGCATGAATTATGCACCTGCTTTGTTTTTTCCTGTTACTGGGAAAATCAGACAAAACAGGAATTCACTCATTAAAAGTGACTGAAGCTGCAGTTTTGAGAATGTCTCTGCATGACAATGACTTAGCACAGTGGAAAAAACCCAGCAGTACAACAGCTCAAAACCTTCTCACAGAAGGTAGTGATGATATATAGCTGTTGGACATGATAATTTTCACAACAATGTTTAGTTGTATTTTTTTTTGTAAATCCTTTTGTAGTGCAAACAAAATGGATTTTTCATCAGCCACAAACTGGAAAGCCTGGAAAAAAAAAAAACCACCCAACCAACAAAGCCAAAAAATCCTTCACCCCAATGTACTTGCTTTCTAAATGTGAAATTGTAAAAACCAGTTACCTTAATTTCTTTTCAGTAAAACTTACAATATCAAACCCAGGTGTAGAAGCAGTACTCCTAGAGAAATGCACACAAGCCATTCTAGTATAACCCAGGTGTGTGAAAAATTTTTCCCATCTCATGAAAATTTAAAACTTTACAGAGACTTCAGCACAGCTTTGAACTCCCATGAATATAACACCTGATTGCCTAAGACTTTCACCTCTGGTGGGTTATTAACTGTGATGCCTATACCAGTAGATGCTATAATTTACATGAACCCTGAGTGTGACTGCAGAAGGTATAGCACTCAAAAGCATGCTTTCTCAGGTTTTAAGATACACTAAATGCAAAAGTCAGCAAAAGCTCCTATGATTTCAATGAATCTGTTTGTCCTATACACTTTCACTGCAGTTTGAGAAGTAAAAATCATGTATTCCCTGCTAAATTTTGTAATTTAGCCACAGATTCTGCATCAAAAAGACGTAAATGTGCAACATATTCTGCATATTTATATGGAACTATGAACACAGATCCTGAAAGCTCGTGGTGCTCATGGTTGAAGCAGCCTGTGCTCCATCTTTTGTGGGAGGGTGGAGCAAATGACCTCCAGAGAACGCTTCCAACCTCAGCCATTCTGTTTCCAGTGTATTTATGCAAAATAAGCTCTCAGTGTATAAAACTTAGTCCCATGCCAGCTGCAGTCTGCTCAAAGGGGCGCAAATAAAGCCAGTGGAGTGCATAAAAGGTATCTGTTATCCCAGCAGGTCTGCATCAGCCCCTGTGCTTTTACTGTGACCCTTGATACTCAGAAAATAAAATATGGAGGGCACCCAGTTTAGGGGAATCATTAGGAACTTTAAAATATATTATTATTTATAGATATGTAAATAGTTCTTCTTCAAATTTGCCTAGGACAGAAAAAGACCCAGCTCACTGGAAAGAATTCCTTCTAAGTCTGTCTTGGCTGATGGTTTGATCTCACTAGCAGGTCAGGTTCAGCATGTCACACAGTGCTGCAGGTGGCTGAGAAATCTGATTAAGGAAAGCCTTTGCCTGTGCAGACATAAAGGGACAGGGGCCACAGAAGAATGTGGGATGCCCAGACTAGCACTGCTGCCTCCGTCTCTTTCTCTCTAAAAACTTTCCTTCAGCTTCCCTGCGCCCAGGAGCTTTCACAGCTTTGGCTGTCTGAACTGGCTACACTTGTTATCTATATTGTTTCTCCTATATAAGGCCCTTTAATCATCAACAGTTTCTGCTTTCAGAAGAATATATCAACCCCAAAAAACATGTTCAGACAAACGAGGGAGAGCACAGGCTCTTGTACAGTGTTTCTTTTAATCTCTGGCCCCTCCTGCTCCTTCAGGGACAACGATCCCATAGATTGCAAGGGTGGGGGGGAGGGGAATAGAAAAACCCTCTGAAACATCTCGAGCCTCTCATCTGGTTTCTCTTCTTGCAACCTTTTCCTTTTCCAATGCCATGGTAATTTTCATGCAAGGGGATCGGGGTGAAGGAACAGATGCTGCTCCTATTTCCTCCCTGTTATCATCCCACTCCCAGCGATGCTCCCTGTAATCGTTCCATTGTACAGCTGCCTTTCCTATAAAGCTGAACAATGAATAATGGATGCAAAAACTAAGTGGCGTTTCAGGTTCATTAGTATGCATATTGTTATAAATTCATTTCAGTAGGTGCTGTGAAGCCACTCTCCTCTCTTTTGTATTTTGAGGTGTCACTGCTTCAGGCTCTGCTAGTGTTCATTTTGTATTCATTCATTTGTGTCTGTAGTTTTACCTGGATTGTAGGCTATTGTTCTTATTTGCAAAGCTTGGGTTTAATTTCCTGTAGAAAGCTTTTCTTTTGTCTCTAGGGCTCACTCTCCTATTACCATCCACCTTGAGAGTACTAAAGCACTGTCCTGCTGGTAAAATATAATCTGTTTTGTAGTGTTCTAATGAAAATGTTACCACTTATATCCGGGGAAAAAAAAAAAAAAAAAAAAAAAAAAAAAAAAGAAAGAGAGAGAGAAGAGAAAAGAAAAGAAAGATCAAGATTTTCTTATTCTAGCTGTTGCTATCCAGGGCTTCCCTTCTGTTCATTCCTATTTCTGAATGTTAAATAGCTCACAAGCCCCAAGCCACAGTCCTGCAAATCCTTGTTACCTTTGACCCATGTCCAGCTGCCAGCAGAGGCTTTGCTGGTAATGCTGGGCTCCTGAAAAGATTTTCTGTCAGCCATGCAGAAAGCAACTCATGTATCAGCATTTTCTTGTAAAGTCAAACAGAAGCTACTTCCTGCTCCATTTCAGACCCCCAGCCCTTTGCAATTATTCCCTTTATTTATATGATATACATATTTTATTCATTCTCATTAGGCTGTTCAATAGCAACCCATTATCTTTCAACAGATTCATCGCAGATAAAACATTCATATTATTGCCCCTATTTTTGTTTCTGTTTTATGATATTCTCCCTCACACATTCAGATTCATTCTTCCTAACAACAGCATATCATTAGGCCTTGCCTTCAGCTATTGTTAACAGTGAACTGATAAAATGCAGTAGGATGCTACAGAAAGTAGAGCTGATCCCAAGCCTTTTTTCCTCTCTGCCCTATCTGTGTTGGACCAATAGTGGTGCAGAGCTATCAGCTCAAGAAAGTACAAAATGAACTCCAAGTACAATGGATGAAAGAGACAATAGTGAGCTATAGCTGTGCTCTCCCAGGACACTTTGCACAAAGGAACAATCTCCCACAGCAGCCTCACTAAAACAGAATTTGCAGCGGATAATATTCAGCATATGCACAGCGCATATAAAGTGATACAGTAGCTGCTGAACGAAGTTACTCTGTGCATGAAGAGCATCTCTTACTGAAACTGTGTCTCACCTTTGATGGTGCATGCAAAGCCTTCTTAACATTATGAGCAGCACTGAGTGTTAAGGACAAACTATTCAGACCAGGCTGACAAAGACAGGTGTTGAAGCCCGAGTACTGAAATGAATTGTCCTACATTCAGTACCAGGAACCAGCAGCCACATGTTGAAAACACTGGTATAAGTGACTCTCTGAAGATGAAAAGCAGAGCCTGTGGCAAAGAAAAGCACAAGTCCTCTCTGCCTGGATCATCATAACCTTTGTTCTCCTCTTTTCTTCCCACAGCAGTAAAAAACTTCAGCGCTCCAGTTCTTTAGTCATATGAAGCCAAAGATGAAAAGAGATTTAGTATCACTAGTAAAGGCTACAAAACCAGGTGTGCCAGACTCATAAGGGGCTTTATTGGGTAACTTATAATCTCAACCATGTGCGAGATGCCTTTTTTTACCCGTGGAGACAGCATATGTGCTTCCACTGCAGCCTCTTGCTAAGAGAGCTGAGACACGTATCCCTGGGCAGAGCATGAGTGCCCACAGATAAGTGGATGGCAGATCTGAGAGGTACAGGAGTGTGACATGTAGACACACCACATGAGGAGCTAGAGATCAGTCATAAGCAGTTCATTTCCACTTTTATTATGGAAAATTGCCAGTTTATGGTAAATTGAACAGCTCTCTGAAGTCTGAAATATGGAAAACTTAAATCTTAAATCTTACAAAATATTCTCACTGTGCAGTTCCACTACAGAGATTTTCATGACCACAGGGACAGGTGCCTTCATAAGTATCAGAGTGTCCCACATCTGTGTGTGTGTGTGTTTATATTTGGATGTATTCAAATACACTGAAATTCACACATATACACTGCAATGTTGTTGATATATAAATATGTAATTCTATCTCCCTCTCTATAAGCACATTGGTCTCCCCACACGTATGTAAAAACAAGCCCAAAATCATATGTATGTAGATACCCTATCAGATATGCATATTTATCATAGTCTTTTTTAAACAGGTTTGTTCTTATTTACGTAAATATCCTCTCTTGCATTCATACTTAGGCACTGTACTCAGCGACATTTTTGTTGGCCAGGGACATCGCTGAGGATGCTGTTAGCCTATTCCCTTTAACTTCTCTGAGCATGTTTTTACTGCATATTTCTTTGGGAACTTGACTGTGTGCAATAGGAAATAATCAATTCTCATATAAACTACATAACCTCTGTTGAAATAAGTGGTGTGTGGACTGATAAAAATCAGGACTCGGTTTGTCCATTTTGTACAACTACACCAGCATTTGGGCACCCCAAAACCTCAGTAGAGGGAAAACTGAATAACTGAGAACAGAATTTGTCCCAAATGCTAGAATGATCACATCTCAAATCATATTTAGCATGTCAAGTAGACCACAAACCCACAAATTCCTGACCTGATGGTACTTATTGCTCTTTTTTCTGTAGCTTGGTGCTGTAGAACCCACATGATGCCCTCTTTTCCCACTTGGTTTATATTGTTCCACCACACCACTGAGGGTCTGGAGCTGAAAGCCTCCAGCAGACACGTTCTTCACCTGCACCAAGTGAGCAAAAGGTGTATATTTTCCTGCTGGAGTTGCCTGGAGTCTGTGTTACAGCTGCAGCCTGCTGAGGTGAGGATCCTGCTGGGTCTACACCTGATGAAAAGAGAGCCTTGATTCAAAGTGGCTCCTAGAAGTGAGGACAGAAGCCCAGCTGTAGATGCAGGAAGAAGGTGCAGCTCACTAAAATTCCAGCCTCATTCTCTGTCTGCCAAGAACAGTTTGTGAAGGAGAACTACTGCAGACACAATTGAAACCCCTGCAGGAGAGGAAGCTTGACAGCTCATTTTCATGTCCTGCTCCCAAAATGGCAGTGCCTGCAAATGAGCAGTGTCTTTGTGCTAAGGGACAGGAAATGGCCAGTGGGACTGGGCTCCTTCCCGTCCCTTCCCACCCCTTCCCACCCAGTCCCTTGCACTCTGTGTCCCCACTCGGCCCAGCAGAGATGAAGTGCCTGGACACACTTGCACCTCTGAGCTGTCACTTCTCTACCCATGAAAGGTATTAAGAGAGCGTCCCTGGCCTCACAGAAGAGCTGTGGGGATGAGCATGTTTCATACTGCATGTACTCAGGTATTACTGCAATAGAGGCCAGAAAACAGGCAAGACACCCAGCTTTCAGAAACACAGCTCCAGTTTGCAAAGCTGGAAATGTGCATAGTAGTTAAAGCGTTTCCTTTTCTTTCTTTTCTCTCTTGGCACCTTGTTCTTTGTTCTTGTAGTCTACTTGATTCTAGGGATTTTTTATTCCACTGAAAGATTTTATTTTTCTTTTTAATACATACCCTGGCACTGAGCACCTGCTGCAATTAAAGCACTGGTATCTGGCTCCTGTGAGGTCTATTCTATTATGAAGTTTTATCCATTGATTGTAGACTAATGAACCCATCAATTCATCACAGCGCTTCTATTACCCTACTGCTGTTGTGGGATGCTGTATTGCTGAGCTTGGGTAAGAGCACTGACTCTCTTGCTGCTGCCCTAACTGTTGTTAAGGATGTAAAAGAGGTAAAGTAATCAGAATTTCAATACAGCTCAACTTTGTGGCCCTTCTGTGGTATGTCAGTTCCTCCTATACCAGGACTTTCTCATTTAAAGCAAATCAATTTCAGCAATACTTACTATTCAGAAACAGTGGCTCTTGAGTGGGATAGAAAAGGGGAGGAGAGCTGATATATTGCTGGGAAACACTGATGGGCATAAGAAATGGTTATTTTTTTCACTCAAAGAAATTGTCTGGTATGGGGCATTAACAAAACCTAGATAAACTCAAAGTAATTAGGAACAGCAAGAAATGGTTTCAACAGCACTAACAACAGCAGCAATATGTTTTTCTCCCTCTGTGTCAGATGCTGGTAATGTTTTTTTTTTTTTAAAGCCAAGTCTCAGATTATATGTGGCAGATTTATTTATCATTCCACAGATAGTTATCTGGCTTTTTTTAGATTGTCTGGCATTACATTAATTCAGCACAGAAATGCAGAAATGCATAAAAGTAATTGGCAAGAAAATAAACCCAGGACCACAAGAGGAATTGCCTTTAAGGTAACGCTTTAAAGTTTGAGAGTCAAAACCCAGACAGGATAATTCTGGCAGTCTTGATACCTTTATTGAAAAAATATTTTGGTGTCGAGTTTGGAGGGTGAACACTAATAAAGAAACATGCTGAAAAATAATAGAAATGAGACTGGTCTCTGTAATTGTGTCAGAGAAATCACATCTACATAAGCATGTGAACAGAAGGTCTGCAAACACAAAGAGGAGGAATGGAGATGTCTGAAAAAAAAAGATGCCAATAAAGAAATATGGCTAACAGATAGGAATGAGTACAATGTTTTCAAATTATATTTCTTGCTAAAAGCAGTTAAAATTCCTATTACTACACATCAGTTGAAAAAAAAATTGTTTAAATTTAGGCAACACAAGCCCATGGAAAACAAGGTTTATAAATTCCAAAAAGCCAAACCCCTTTCCATCCAAGCACAACCCCCATCTCAATTTAGCCACCAACTCATTCGCTTGTTTTTTAAGCCAGCTGTTACAACACACATAGTACTCTCATTAGCCAAGCATCTCAGTTCTAGGATCAGATTGTTTTTCTAAAGCACGTAATTTGATGCCACAGTACAGACAAGGGATTTGGGCAACGTGGGCATTTTAATACCGTGTCCATCTGCTGCACATGTCCTATCGTAGGTTCTTCTGGATGTGGAAGATGGAACATCTAGAGCAGGTGGAAACTCCAACACTTAGCTAGTAAACAGAGGTGTTGCAAGTCTTATTAATTAATGTTTGCAAAATGTTCTCAGATTGCCTGGATAGAACATGTTACAGAAGTGAAAAACATTACAAGTAATCTTTACGAATGTATTAATAACACCAAAGGTAGGAATGCAGCCTTGTTGTAACTAAAGGCTTGTGACAGGCTTCTCTTTCAGCAGGTTTGCTAACAGAAGGAACAGACTGCAAGGCAAGTACAAAACTCCAAGATGTGCTGCTTCAGGAAGGCAGAAAAGCTTGTACACCTCAGCAATTTTTGTCGCTGAAAACCCACATCGGCATCAGGTGCTTCATTCACTTTCAGGTGTTCAAGTTCTTTGAGCCTTTGGCCTTATTCAGTATCTCTCCTCAGTGTCCACATGGAGATTTCATCATTGCTCTGCTACTGCAACCCACAAAACAAGCAAGTGGCTTAATAAATAAGAGAAATGTTTCAGCAGATGAAACATCTGGATTGGAGTACGACTCCTTCAGTGCAGGATACAGGAAGGGCAGTGGTAGATCCATTGGCTCCATGAGTCCTGCTCCACTGTGAGCATGGCTGACAGGAACACCATTCCCCTACTGGTCTCTTTCGGGATTGTGTTCTGGCTTCCTCAGTGATCCAGAATGAAAGATTTGTGTGAGGAACCACCATCCAGATACTCTCTCTCTCACCTAATTCAGCCCTCAACATTGGCACCAGGGGTAAGAGAATAGGAATGCATCCTACACTGATCCATTCTCCATCTGAGAGTCCAAGGCATGCTGGAGGAGATTTTGAGGACCGACATGGTCCCAAAATGGTGAAAAGATGGCGGTTTCAGGGATGCATTGCAGAGCACAGGAGGAAGACGGTGCCTCTGCGGAATGATTTCTTGGCTGCTGCACACCAAATGCACCAAGAAAGCAAATAAACTGGCAGTGACTAGGAAATGACTGATCCATGCCAAAGCTACGAAACAGTTGCCCTCACTCCTGGGTCCTTCAAAGCTGCTCAGAAGTTTGACATGTTGATATGTCCTCCGGTCTTCTTCCTTGTTTGCTTCTGCCCATTTGAATTGTGGAGATCTCTTTGCTGTGCTGATTAGGAAGCAGCTGATGCCTTCCTAGCTGAGCAGATGGACCACATGTAGGGACTCCCCAACCAAGCAAAACTCCAGCAAGGCTGTCCCTCCTTACACTGGCACTCATTACTCATTATTCAGAAATAACCAGCTGTTTCAGTAGAAAAATAAACAAGCAGTGACAAATAAAGCTGGCTCAGCAAGGGCAGGCAGAAAGGAAGTAGGAGTCCTATGTCAGATCAGGGGCATGGGTAGAGATGTGGGCACCCTTAGCTCAGAACAGGGGAAGGGAAGTGTGCAGTACAGGCACACTCATTTCATGCTGCTATTACAGAGCAGAGCATTGGTAATGGAAGCAGTGACAGGGTCTTCATGTGGAAACCCCCTCACAGGACCTGCAAGCACAGCAGTGTGGAAAGGCTGGGTTATTTCTCCAGGCTCCTTGGAATGGCTTGCAATGAAATGATATCTTTTCATAGCAGAGCCCTGGGTGGCTGCGGCACACTCTGTATGTTCACCTCTAACAGCACACCTGGGAGCAGGCACTGCTGCCACTGCACGTCGTGTGTGATTGCCTCATTATTGCAGCTGCTACTGGTATGAATGAATGGACCCGCCCCATTTCTTCCTGAGATCCTCTGTTCAGATACACTCGTGCAAGTGTAATGAAGGTTTGTGGGAAAGGGCAGGCACACGTGAATAGCATTGATTCACACTGAATGCAGGACGGACGTGCAGGTCTTTAAACTTGCTCTGCAGCCTCTTTGCCTGTGTCTACAGTAGCTGGATTTTGCTGCAAGTCCCTTGCAACTTCCAGAGAGATCAATGAGGCTGAGCAATTGCAGAAGCAGCATGGAAGGTCAATGCACAAACTCCTTTCCCCTCCAGCATGAGGCAATAGGGTGTAAGTGATTTATAAACTGAAGTCTGAGGTGATTACAGAACTCAGGACTTAATTACACAATTCCATTACCCTGTCACATGTCAAGTGTCTAACACAGACCTGGCAAAATAAACCATGTTTTCTCAAAATATCATACCCTTATTCACTGCCACGGAAGATGAGAATTAAAATCTTTAATTAAGTCCTGCAAACTGCAAAGTTATGGACACTGACTGTAAAATGTGAACAGCAGAGAGTTAGTGAGAAATACGCTTCCTTGGATGATCTCTGAAGCTTGTGGAACAGCTTGTGGGAAAGCTCAGGTTGTGCTCATGTAACATCCCAGCTTTGCTCCTGAAACCATCATCCAGCTACAAATCCCATACCTTCCTCCTAGTCCCATACCTCCCTCCCAGGGCTTCCTACTACCTCAAACATTCACATCCTTCCTCCTCAGCTTTTACTGTCCCAGATGAGGAACTGTCATTCTGAGGGACATGATTATTCCATTCCTTTATTCCATTCTCCATGTCTGCTTCAGAAGCATAGTCCAAAAGGCCTATCTTCTTCCCTTATGCAGCTCCCTTTTGGTCATCTCTGCCTTTAAGACATTAAATCTCAGAGTGACATCTGTCCTTGCCCTGCCTCTTACCCTTCCTCAGCCTCAGTAGGGCTACCACTGCCTTACAAAAGCACAACAAACCTCTGCCTGTTCACAGTTGCAAATCTGTTACCTGAAAAAATCCCAGGCTAATTTTTGATTATTTTCTCCCCATGACTGTGTACGTGGGCTTCCCTGCCATCTCTATGAGGCACTGCTTTTCCGCTGCATTTCCAAGAGCAGTCAAATCCATCATCACCAGACCTGAGAGACACACTGCCCCTGGACTGAGCTCCACTCCCACAGAGCATTTCCTTTCCCTCACCCTTACCCCCATCCATGTTTTACTCGGAGATCTGGAGAGCAGCAAGCTGCTTCTGGGCTTTGCAGCCAGTTTTTGGGTGGAGCAGTGGATGAGCTCATCGGGGCTGCACTGGCCCAAATGTCGTATGGCCTTCCTTCACTCAGAGAGAACAGCTGAGAGCCTTTAACCTTTGTTGGCATTTAGAACCAGATGAGTGCTCAGCCACTATGGAAACAATGTGGAATTAAACTAATTGTTCCGTTCAAAAATAGTGTTGTAAGATCTACAGAAGTAATTAGAATTGCCACACCATTACTGTTAAGAAGCAATAATGTGTCTCTTACATAGATGTTAATCTGATAACTACCTTCATTTACAGAGATCATGTATCAGTGTGTTTGGGTTTTGGTTTTTTTACCTCCTCAATGTACGAAGAGTCTAGAAGTGGGACTACAATCACAGGAGGTTCCTTTTATGGGGCTTTTGAAGGTCATAATTCTTTTGGAAGGGTGAAGTTTTCCTTGCTCTTTCTGCAACAAAATCTCTCTCTCTCCCTTTCTCTCTCTAACATAGATATGCATATAAATACAAATATATATATATATACATACCCATACATACATACATAAATATATACATATACACGAGTGACATGGACTCTCTGGGAAGCTGCTAGGCTCCTAAGGACAGAGAATTTCTGTTGCATTCCCTGCCCACTCTTAGCTGCCTCCTTGTAATGGACAGAAAATGGTAGATTTGCAGAATCCACACTTTCACCTCCCAGCTAATTCCTCCAGGTCAGGCATTAAAACACTCCGAGGTTATAATTTTTGTAAGATTCCTAATGTGTATTGTAAGTCTTGAAAGGTGACCGACTTTTCTCACATGTAAGGATCAAAGACCAACCCAATATCCTAAAGCTGCACAAGAACATGAGGATGGGAATAAATATGCTTGAAATGGAGGTGGTTAGAGTGTCAATAGCTAGTTACCTTTCATCAGATTAAATCAGCAAATGTAGGTATGCCTTAAAAGGTTATACTCAGATTATATTGGTTTTGGAAAACTCTCAGGTCAGTGGATTTCCATAAAATGAAATGAACTGCCGTTCGAGAAAAGAGTCAAAGATTAACTCACAGCTCTCTTGTGTGAGGTGTATCACAGTTGAGAATGGATGAAGAAATGAAAGATATCATATGTTGAATGTTGACAAAGAGATTTATTAGCATAACCATGTTGTCCACACCATACCCATGTCTCCATTCAAAATTTAAAAAAAAATAAAATAAACTAGACTTTAGCTATTGTGACTTTGAAGGCAGTGTTAAGTATTTTTGACCAACAAACTTCCTTGCTCCTTTGGAAATAGAAGTTTAGGAAAGTGCTGACAGATAACTTCCTGGAGCAGACCCTTAGTGTTTAAAAAAATATCCTTTTTTTTTGCTTTTGTGCTGTGCTATGACACGTTGCTAAAGCCAACTGTGGTATGCTTTTGTGTGCCTATGAACCCTCCTGAAAACATGCACTTATTGGAAACAAAGGATATTTACTTTATGAAGACTGAACTTTCTGATCTTTATGCATAAGCTTTTTCAGAAAAGGTATTTTTTCTCAGAAAATATCTCTCCTGATTTATGTTGGTTTCCTTCTCCCTCTGTAGCCATTCCCTCACAGCCTTGCTGAAGTGGGATTCCCACTGTTCCTGATAGTGCATCTCCAGGCTTTGCAGCACTAAAACCTTCCACAGAATGATGATAAAAAAATCCCCAAGATCGATGCTGTCTCCTGTGCTCTCTCCATGCAAGATTTTGCATTGAGAACATACTAACCTGCAAACTGAGATTTTGGATTTCTAGGCTGACAGTATTAATGAACATTGGTTGAAATCTGATGACTAAAACTGAAAACTTTTCAATTTTTTTTCCTTAGTTTGGTTATGATCATGTAAAGCTGAACCAACCCCAAAGGCTTTGGTCCTCTATGAAGCATAGAAGTGGTGGAGAGGTTGAGGCTTGCAAAGGGATGGGCCTTGGGGAGTAGCTTATGTTGTTTTTCTGTGTCGAGCTGGATGCAGCTGCAGCTTAAGAAAAACAGATCAGAAAAGCCCCAGTGGTTTGCACAAGGCTTCCACCCAAGGTGAGGGAATCCTCGTGAGACCGTCTGGGTTTTCTGTTGTTTGATGCATTTTTTTAACTGTGAATTCCTGACTCACCCATTTTTATGTGACCTAAAAATCTGACTGATGCTGTTTACTACAGACAAACAGCTTGATAATTCAAATCTCGCCAAAGCTAGTAATTAAAAACAGTTCCTCTGAAGTGTTTTTCTGATACAGCCTGTGTGAAGTGAGTTTGTAATTTTCACCCAACCCTTAAACTCTGACATAACTGGATTAAGGCTAATTTGAAAAACATTCCAGACAGGAATAAATCTTTACTGGAAGAAAGGGCAGGGAAGTGTAATACATATTATCCAGAGAAAAATACTGAGACTTCAAGAGCCTGCCTTGGTTAGCCCATCAAAGTGGGAGCTGAAAGGGGAAGACTACTTTCTATGCTGGGCTGTGAAACACCAGTAGGGGAAGACTATGTGAAAAAGAAATAGGTCAACACCTGCTGCTGGTCATAAATTTGGCAAGGAAATAAGAGAGAAGTCGATGACAACTAGAGTAATAGAACAGCTTTATAGGAACGAAAAATCCTAAGAAGTTTTAAGGCAGTATCAGGTCTGTCTCTGGAGAGTCTGTGATGTGTCTGTCTCTAGCACATGCTGCATTCCCAGTGGAGCAGGTATGATTAGTTGGAAGTCACTCTCATCCTTAATTTGGAAGTAGTCACAGATGAGCACTTCTCATCTTCTCTAAAGCAGAGAGTTACCAGTTACGGAACATACCAGTGTTTTTTCTAGAGGAAATGAGTATCCTCACAGACAGTATCTTTTTCTACTCTGATCATAGATATTTAATACTGATGGAGTGTGAGAGAAATAGACTACAGAGGGTGCCCAGCTTCACATGTACGATCAGATTAGCACCTCCCAGTGCCACCACCATAAACAGTGTGCTGGGCAAGAGGGTCTGTTACGCAGACCTTCCTCAGAATTTTTTCATTTATTTTATGTTCTTATTATCATCTGTAAAAGCAAATCCTCAAAATTATTTTTGCAGTCATGTTTGTGGAGCAGTATCAGGAAGTCTGACGTTAGATTCCCGGGGTTGGGTGCATTGTACACTGCAGCTTTTCCAAACTACTTGCCACACTTCAGACAGGGGTTAATCATCAGAATGAGGGTAAGGAGTCCCAAAAACCATACTGGCAAGCGAGCAATGAAGATAGAAGGGAACATGAACTAAATTACAGGTACACACAGTTATGGGCAAGGTATGGGAGATTTTTGAGGATAATGAGAATCCTGTACAGGCAAACAGATGCAAGCTTGTTTTCAAAAGGGTTAGTCAAAGAATAGAGAATCAGCTCTGTTTTTCTCAACTTGGTGATTTCTGTTACTGTGGTTTTGAAAGTATAGCTGATGTCAGACAAGCTAGACTGCAGGGGAGCAGAGGAATATGGATACCATTCATACTATTCCCAAGAATAGAAGGCAAAAGCACCCTGGGGTCTGTGGCTGCTGAGGTTTCTGTGCAGATGAGGGCAAACAGATTGAATTCAGTGTGACTGGAACAGAGAAGCAGCACGATGGATGGAAAGGCAAAGAAATGTCAAGAGCAGGAGTACTGGTAGAAAGCTGTTAGACATCCCTGGTGTCTTTAGATAAAGCTGTGAGGTGACTGATTGTGGCATACTGCAACACACAGATTGAAGCACGCGAGCCCAGTAACTCATCCCATGACCCACAAACACTGATCCAGAGAATGTGATAGACAGGAGCAACAGGAAGATGCTGCAGTCACTGTTGTGTCCCTGTTCAGGCAGAAACATGTCTGCAAAGGGTGCAGTCCAGTCACGAACTCAGAAGCATGTTTGTACCCGCACTCATTTATTCATCACCCACAGCATGTTGCAAACAATCATAAGAATGCCAGTTACTTGCCAAGACAGAGAGATTTCTCCTGTCTGTCACTTGAGCTGGGCATGGCAGTAACAGTACCAGATTCCAGCTGCGTGCTACATGCAGCTCAGTTTGAGTTTCACATCACGGAAGCATTTGTCATGATCCCATTCAGCTGAGTACGGCAAATACATGAGCACAACACCAAGTCCTGGTGTGGCTCACCCTGGTGTGGTATCAGGCTGGCTGGTGGCAAACAGCCTCACTGCCCCCATCACAACGTGGCACCTAAGGGCGAGTGCAGGCACTGAAAAGCATTAATTGGCAGCAATGCTAAAGACATACAAGAAGCTATGATACAATCACGATGTATGTTGTCAACCATATGCATTCATACATTTAATAGGAAAGCCTATAATCAGCTCCTCCTGCTGTGCTTTTTGTTATTCATTTGTAGCACAGAAACGTTTTGCCACCCACAAAAAAGGCCAGGATTTCACTGTGCTAAGACATGTACAAACAGAGAGCAAAAAAATGGTGGCTCCCATCCACAAATACTTCTCATCTAACTGCTTGGTGAAATGTCACCATCCATATACAGCCATTTGCTGAGCAATTCATCTGGCATCTCCTCGGTCTGCTAGGCAACATGACCATCAACTTTGCAATGCCCAAGAGCTTGCACTATTAAAGAGAATATTCAGCCAACCTCTCTCATGTAAACTCTGCTCTCTGCCAACTCTGTGTGGCTCTAGATTATCAAGTTTTCTGTATATGAATGTTTTCATATGATACTGTGTATTATAATTAATACTTGGCCAAAGTAGCAGCTGCAAATGTTTTACAGAACAAACCCTACAAGTGGTTTCTCTGTTTCCAGCCACTAAAAACTGACTCACAAACTCGTATTATCTGGCACCCTGAGAAGGGGTGGAAGTCTCGTGTGCGTGGGAAGAGTTGAGCAGTATGGTGTCTAAACTCTGTCCATGCCAGGCCTCCCAACCTGCCTGTTCTGCAGCTCTCAGTCCAGCTACTCTTTTTTTTACCCAAAACTTCCACTTGATGCATTGTTCTTCCTCATCATCCATCTTTCTTCCCTTTTCTCTTTCCTTTCCTTCTCACAGACCAGAAGAGTTCAGGGACTTCCGTAGGAAGTGCCAAAGGCAAGTCCCAAGGCAGGGCATAGGAGCACCTGGTGGTGTTTCAAGATCTCAGCTGCAGACCCAGCCCCAACAGGAGGGAGCATGGCTGCCTTCCTGCCTGCAGGGGTGAAGAGGGAGCCTGAGAAAAAGAAGCCCTGGCCATCTGTCAGAAGTCATAAGACAGTTAAGTACTTAGCAGAGGAAGGAGAAAGAGGAAGATGAAGGGCAGAAAGGAGCTTGGCATGGCATCAAAGACTTGATTAAGTCAGAGCATCATGGTTGAAGAGCCTTGCTCACTTTGTCACAGCTCTACCCAACATAACTGGTTATTGATCTACAGTGTCACTGATGAGACAGCAAAAGCTCAAAAAAATGAGGAAGGAGGAGCTGGGCAGGGAGGTGCCTTTTGGAGTAGAAAGGCAGGAACAGCAAGAACAACTTGAGAGCAAGTTCTCAGCCGAGGCATGGGGCACAAGCACTCTGGAGAAGAAAGGCTGGATGCAAAACACGTATGAATATGTATTGTGTGAGATCAAGCAGACGGAAGAGGAAGGCACATCCAACTATTGCCACAGGAAAATCCACCGAGGGTGACATACTTCCCCANCACCAGCATGTCTCTGACAATTCTGGTATGTTTTTCCAACTCTGGACAGATTTCTTACTGTATCAAGAACACTGCAGCAAAATCAGCTCAGGTAAATTAATTAGAATTGACCACATTTAATAGTGTTGTGGCAGAAAACAGACTCAGCACAAGGAGAGGTGATGCACTGAGGTTTGCATGGAAGTTTCCAACCCTCCATACATTCAATGTGGGACTAGCTCGTGCCACCCTTATTCCTGCTGACATGGTTTACTGCAAGAACAGTCTTACTGCAGCCTGCAGTCCGGAGATGTAACACTTATCCCAGACACTGCAAAAGCCAGCCAGCAAGGATGATATTCCTCGTCAATGCAAATGCAAAAACACCACCTCTGCAGTGAATGGTGCTATACTCCTGTGTGTTTCTATAATGAAGCCAGACTGCTGTTTAAAATACAAACTTGCCCTGGAGCTCTTTTCGCCGTTCATCCCTAGAATATGAATCCGGACATTTCCTGGACAGTGTAGCCCAGCGGCAGGAGCAGGGGCCGGCAACTGCACTTGATGAAGCAGTGAAATAGTTGAATCAAACACATTCAAATCTGTGTAATAAGAATGTTCAGTCTCATCTTTTTCCCATGCTGAAAGCTATGCAATTACCTTTTTAAATCGTTTTTCATACCTTTAATAAAAATAAGCATTAAAAATATTTAGCAAACCTGGAGCGTTGCTTTGGAAAACACCTTAATTGATATTCAGAAGTCAATTTTCATAGTTTATTATCAAAACTGGTATGAAGGAATTATCTTCTTTGGTCAGTCAGGGACTGGCAGGTTTTCATATTATTTTTTCCTTCTAAAAAGATAGAGCTTTGGGCTTGAATTCAGTGTAGTACTCCAGATAATTGTTGGATCGGATAGCCATTCCATCCAATAAACATGCAGAAATTGTAATTGATATTTTATAATTAAAGTCCAAACTGAGAAGGAATAGTAATAATTAGTGGGAAAGTACATAATAAGATCAGAAATTACATTATAGCCGAGAGATTTCCTTTAGGCAAAGGAAACATATTACCCTCAAGATTTCTTAAAGCAAAATCAGTATTTTGCTTTTTTGGGGAATGGTTTTTGTGGTGTTTTTTCTTTTGAAGCATGCTTCAGATTCCAGTAACCACTAAAGAGATGATGCATTTGTCTGAGGAAGAGTTAATAGTCTCATTTGTACTGTTTTATTCCCAAATGTCCCAAACAGGAGCTAGTCATTCTCACTGCTAAGTGTTGTGCAAACACAAAGCAGGAGAGAACATCTGTCCCTCTGGGCTTCCCAGACAATCTGATATCTCAAAACACGGAGCAGGCTGTGAGTGCTAATAAAAATTTTTCATCTTCTACCTCTAAAGGTTTTACTTTCCTCCCTTTCCCTCGTTAAAAAACCCTGGCAAACATCCAGACAGAGGTGGTGTCCAGGGAGGATCTGTAGCATGGACTGCAGTGCCTGGCCTGGCACAGGGCAGTGCAGCATTCTCAAGCCAGTGGATGCCTGGGCAGTGTATTCTGGGCTTGGACATTTTGGTGTCCCCCCAGGTCATCTCACACATCTGGAGTTCTCGCAAACATGTTTCTGTGAATGTCTCCGTGAACCATGAGAAAACACAATGTCAAACTGTTTTCACCACCAGCTCTTGACATCCTTCTGCTGTGGGAATGAGTTCCAGGCAGCAGATACTCCTCACTTCCATCCTCTCTCTGTCTGAGCCTTCCGAAGCACATGACGGGTCCAGGGAGAGACACAAAAAGGCTTACACTGGCAGCTATGTATTGCCCTGGGAAAATGTCATTTCCACTTTGCAGGGGTCCTCAGACACTTGCTGGTGCCATTTATTCGTGTTTACTCCCTGTTACGTGGTACAGAAAATGGAAAATATGGCTTAAGAGCTCTCTCAAGAACACTTCTCAGCAATGGCCTCCCCTCATTCTTCTATTCTTTTTTATTTAATTTAAGGCATGCAAAGTGGTAACAAAGAAATTAAAAGTTGAGAAGAATGTAGTACTAGAAAACTATTATATCGAAGCATTAAAAAATTGCTTCTTATCTCCGACATTTTTGAAGGCTGTTTTGTCATTTCTCCTCTTCCTCACATCCTGAAATTCTCCTTAAGAAGCCCTTTCAGACCGGTTTCTTTCCATCACTGGAGATCTAAGGTCCAAATAAATTTTGTTCTGTTGATTGAGGAAATTCTATGCTTTCCTGGCACTCACGACTTTGGGCTCACCACTAATCCAATACAAATCCAATCCACTTCACCATTTACTTCCCCTGATTTATCAAAGTTTGCCATTTTGAAATAATAACAGTAATGTATTTAGAAAACTACTTGGAGGCTTTTTTTTTTAGCCTATCCACTTACAGAGACTGATTAAATGTAGTCAAATTATGAGCAACATTACCAGCTAATGTAACAATAATTTTCATATTATCTAGGAACAATGTAGGATTATGAGTCACACACAGTCTAAGGCCAAACTGTAAAAAATGTGGTCATCCTGCTACACTGTACTATACCACTGAAGTATCTGACAGTATTTCTCCCTAATAATACTACAATCTCTGTAGATTTCTAAATATAAGAAATTGTCAGACGCATAGCAACATTCTGCAAAAAGCCTTTTCAGCTGTCCTTTTCTGAACTGAGTTTGACTCAAACAGATTTCTCTTCCCCCATATTTTCTCTTCATATTTCTTTCAGTCATATTTCTTGCATTTTTACAGTACTCCTCCATGACATTTTTCTTGATTTCTGCTGCTCCTCATCAGTGCATACTTCTCAACATCTGTGTTACAATTTGGATGACAAGTGGGACATGTCTCTATTATCTTAACACTTTCTAGTTTCATATCCTACACTTTTGAGCCTTACTGTTAGTTCCCGCGTGTTCTGCCCACCAGTGCTGTTCTCTAGCTTAATTTAGGCTGCAGATTTCCAATTTCTTTAGACAAAGATTCCCTGGTAACATATACCCAGTTCTAGTTTCTGCATTTCCCAGGTTCTGTCTCCTCTGCTCCCCCTTCTGACTTTTGCCTTCAGGTCACACTGATCTCCAACTAGTTTTCAATTTCAGTAGACTTGTGAATAGTCACAGTTTTCCCATTCGATATCCACCAAGGCAGGTATAGACAATTAGGGTGGGATTTCCCAACCATGTTCACAAGCAGGCACCTGCATATGGCCTATTGTTATAGCCAGTGGCAATTAAGTCAAAACAACCACCAGAGCTTGGGGAATGATTCAGTTCATCCTAAAATAGCCATCTAAATATTTATTCACTTGATTCAGTATAGACATAGGTCATCATTTTAGATGCTCTGTCACACCCAGCATAGCACCTAGTGGCTGTGCCAGAAGGCTGTGCATCCCCCAAGGTTCTTGCACCTCATGTGCCTCAATGTCTTGTGTGCAATTGGGCTGGATCCCCACATTTATTGAGCTGAATTGTGTCCTTAGTGGTTGGTGGGCTGAGTCACCTGCTGGAATCGCTGCCTGTGAGGACTAGGGCTCAGCTGCCCACACTTTGCAGCCTGTGCCATTTTAGGTGTTTGTGTTTGACTCACATTTACAAGAAAGTCTGCAGATTGTTTCCCATGTATGGAGGTCTGAGACACCTTTCAGTCACCCAGATGCTTTCGCTCAGCTCTCTGAACCTCTGCCACAGCTTCTCTCTGACTCCAGCACGGTGACTCTGCTCACCAGAGAGGTCTGTCCTATGGTCCCCATGTCAGCAGAGGCATCCACTGCACCCCATCACTTCAGTCCCCTGCATTATCACCCCACGCCCCTTGGCAGCCACAGTCAGTCATCCCCATCGGCTGCCAAAAGTGGATCAACCACACAAGGCAGATTACCTATGTACCAACATCTCTGTGCAAAGAAGCATTTCAGACTTCAGGTGCTTCAAATATTCTGCAGTGAAAACAGAAAGATAATATGAAAGTGGTTAATAAGAATGTTCTTGAGCCAGAGCTGAAATTTATCAAGAAAGTTTTACAGATATATGCTAATTATTGTGGATCCCTATCTGCCTTCTTTTAATTTCTGATTCAAATAATACAATCATCTAATTAGGGAGAAGAAATAATGCTAGGTGACCATGGCACGCTGAAAATAATGAGTAATTTGTAGTCTAATAAAAGCATTCAAAAAACTGTCTTCACTGAAATAAACACCTGAAAACTATCAAGAATATTTGGAAATAATGAAATATTTTTAGACGTAAGTTCTGTACTGAAGTATTGAGGACAGAGCTGACTTTATCTGACAATTCATTCACAGCAAATAATCTCACTGCCTCTACTGACTGAACATCTCTCCATGGTCAACAAGGACAGACAAAAGGGAAAAGCAAAGGAAATGCATGTTCATTCAAATATCAGCTAAGAAAAAATGCTAAGATGCTGAGTTTTCCTTGAAAATATGAAACGACTTTTCAAGGATGCCCAGTATCAGTAAGGGAGAAAATACAAGTAAGTGCATTGATTGCAACTTTGTGGTATAAGAAACGTAACGAAAAATGAAGGTATATTTCTGATGCCAGGCAAGGGCCAAATTCCATTCTGTTAACACTTCCATCAGCTGGCTAGAAATTTTATGATGCGAAACTGAGCTTTTATCTTTGAAATACCCAGCACTGAATGCTGCTGAGGTCACGGTAACATGTAACTGACAGGAGGATAAATTCCTCTGTCAAATTTTAATCTGATTTAAATTGATATTTCAGAGACCAGGTACCTCAATCCCTATTTTTAAAAATGCCCTTAAAGCTTTAATCCTTCCCTCAATTACAGCATTTTAAACTGGCTTCAGAGTGGTTATTTTGGATTTACATTAACACAAGTGAGATTAGAATCGAACCCAGAGGCAGTTCACATTCCATGCAGTTCTCAACAGCTGAAAGACAAGGGTTGAAGCACACTGTCAAGTGAAATAACTTGGATTTTCATCTTACATATCTTAAGTGATAAGATATTTTGAATGTATGTCCCTTTGTGTTTGTTCACCTAACTAAATAAAAACATTAGTTGCATATTATCCAGAGCATATTATTTATTTTTTACTCTTCTTAGTTAAAAAATTCTGGGAACAACAACAAATAAAATCCTCTGAAAAAAAATCTTTAATTACTTGACAGCTTGATGTAAGGTGTTTCTTTATGTTATTTACAGATATTACTGCCTGGTACCTTAAAAGGAGAAGAAACCCATTGAAAGTTGGAAAGAAAAATGAATGTAATGGTTCGTGTAGAGGTCATAGGACAAAGAAATTGTAAGGTTATGAAGAATGCCATGGTATATTGAGGGTTCTCATGGGAATTAATCAAGTAACAGAGATTCTGTAAAATGCCATTGAATCTTTCTTCCCATTTCATTGTGGGATCGATTATTTCTCTGTGCTCTCTGCTAGGTGTTTCTTTCATCTGTTCTTCAAAACCTCTTCCATGTCAAGTATTCTAGAGGTGCTTTCTCTTTCACAGTATGTTTCTGTTTGCCTATGACATTTGTCCTTTGAGATTACCTAATCCCACCATAGCATTCACTTAAATGTTTAGTTAGCAGTGCACTTGGCACTTTATATACTGGCTGAACCATTTTTCTCCAGAGAACTGTAAAATTGAAACAAACCCCATTACCTGTTTTCCATCTCGATTAATCTGAATTAAGTGGCTTAATTCAGGATTGGAAAACTGCCTAGGTTACCAAGATTGTCTTTATTAGTTTGTCCACCACAAAAATCCAGGGTTTCTCCAAGGTGTTCCATACAGTTTCCCACAGGCTCATCCCAGAGAAACTGATGCAGTAGGGTGGAGACAAGGGCTCTGTGCAGTGGGTGGGCACTGGCTGCCTGGCCACACCCAGAGGGGGGTGGTAAATCCTTTTCAAACTGGACACTGTCACAGGTGGGGTCCCCAGGGATGGACATTGGACCCAACGCTGTTTAATACCTTCATGAGTGATCTGGGTGATGGGATCAATCCACCCTGGTGGAGTTTGCCAATGATACCAAACTCAGTGGGGAAGTGAACACTTGGGAAGGAAGAGCCACCCTGCAGAAGACCAGGATAGGCTGGAAGAGTGGGCTAACAAGAACCTTATGGAGTTCAACAAGGACAAATGTAATGTCTTGCACATGGGAAAATAGAACCAGGAGTGCAGCACAGGCTGGGATGTGCCTGGCTGGGGAGCAGCTCTGTGGAAAGGGACTTGGGCTCCCAGTGGACAGCAAGCTCAGTATGAACATGTGCTGCTGTGGCAAAGAAAGCCAGTGGGATGCTGGGCTGCATCAACAAGGACACCACCAGCAGAGAGAAGGAAACCTTTATCCCATTCTATTCAGGGCTTGTCAGGCCACACCTGAAATACTGTGTTCAATTTTGGTCCCTGCTATGCAGCAAAGGTATGGACAGACTGGAGAAGGCCCAATGATCATCAAAGGACAGGGAAGCTTTCCATGGAAGGAAATCATGACAAAACTGTGTTTCTTCATCCTTGGGGCTTAAGGGAGACCTTATCAGTGTATTAAATACTGTTCCCATATTTAAAGAGTGGCTACAAAGAAGTTGGATACTTCCTTTTTGCAAGGTAAACACATGGAAAACAAAAAGGGTAATGGGTACAAGTTATTCCTGGGGAGATTCTGACCGGACATGAGGAAAATATTTCACAATGAGAATAATCAGCTGCTGGAATAACCTCCTCAGGGAAGTGGCGGATTCCCCAACATTGGACACTGTTAAGATTTCTCCGGATGGGGTGCTGGCCCATGTTGTCTAGACTGTGCATCTGCAAAAAAAAGGTTGTACCAGATGATCCTTGAGGTCCTTTCCAGCATTGTATTCTATAATTCCATCATTCTATGAAAATCATCGTGTAAGTCAATCCAGTTATTTCACAAGGGAGGCTCACTCTTGTAATACAAAGGATCGGAGTCTCATATGTTCCAGCTATCAGAATTATGGCTCTAAACCTGTCCATACTCAACTGAAAGTGATAGGAAGCTCCTGACATGACTCAGCCTCCCTGAAACCTGGTGACCGCCATCCACGCACTATGTGGGAGGATTGTTTCCCCATCATACTTTAGACAGAATGTACCCATCAAACGTGTACCCAGTGACATGCAGAACACCTCAGGTGCCATGCCAGGCCTCCAACACTGCCACAGAGTATGCAGCTCTCCCAGGCTGTCTTCTATGTCATGTCTGTCTGGTCAAGAAAGGTGTCTCAGGTATCCCAGGATATTAGAAGGAGTCCAGAAATCTGTGTTTCAATGCTGGAGTCACTCTTTAAATGTTTAGATGCCTAAGCATTGTTCAGTATCTGGAATCCCTGTTGAATCCAGGCTCCAGTTAGTCCTTGATGGCTGGGGGCTGCCAGAGCATGGTGGGGAAAGCTGGACTGTGCTGTCTGAGGAAGTCAAGGGCAGGGTCAACAGACACCAGTCTACCACTGTCAGCAAAATGCAGGGAGTCTTGTAGTGTATCAGTTTTTCCAGATGCTAAGTTTGCTGCTTTTATTTCTTTGTAATACTGTGGCTCTTCCTTTCCTTTGATGCTAGCCAAAACTTTTAAATGCCCACTGTCTTAGACTGAAACAGCCTGACACCTTCCTGTGTTGACTGGCAGCATTTCTGTGCCAAGTCTTTGAATGGTGCACAGCAGAGAGGGCAGAGCTGAGACTCTACATGCAAATGTGATCATGGTGTTTTTAAAGTATCAGCCTCTCAACTCAGCAGAAGAATTGAGTCTCTCTGTGCTCTCCAACTCACTGATTTCACAGGGGTTTGGGTCAGGCACTAATATTGCACCTCCTGCTTAGTCTTCATGCCCATTACCAGGCAGGGTGACCCGGCTGCTGTGCATCTATTTTATACATGCTTCCTGTATTTATTGTATGGTTCCTTGCCTTCCTTTTATTGTAAGGAGTATTTGTGGAAGCAACACATGTTCTGGGAAGAATCAGGTCTTAAATTACTATTTCCTTGAGGCAGAAGAACAATCTGGAAAGACATTAAATGACTAAGAAAAAAACACTAACAAAAAATTATTGATTGCATCAGTCTCAGTCTCCTGACTCACCAACATGAGTTCTCTGGGGTTTATGTTTGTAGAAATATGTTGAGTTTGACAGAGGTATTCTGTAAAATAAGAGTAATGCAGTGACGGATCAGGCCCTTGACTTACCAGCTATTCAGTCTAAATCCAACTCTTCAGGATTTACCGTTTTATGTATGTCTTGCTAAACGGAAAATTTGTTATCATGATGATGTTCAAGGAGTAGTCTTTGCTTTCCCTATTAATTGGCTAGGCTAGTGTCTTGGCAGTTGTCCCAGAGACACTGATAAAAGAGAATACATATAACATGTATCATATAGTTTGTCTGGTATAAATAAAAAGGTCATGACTATTTTCCCTGTTGCTCATCCATATGTTTTGCATTTCCTTTCTCAATATTGTGCCGTTCCTTTTTTTCTGTAGTGACATTTTTGCTAGAAGTAGTAAAGGGTAATTTAGGAAGCTATTGAAAGGATTTCAGAACATATAGCTGAAAAAGGAAAGTATCCTGAAAAGACCCATGGAACCAGACAAAATGTCATTCATTCACACATTTTGTGTAAAATAAGCTGAGCTTCAATTAAATATAATGGTCATTTTGATTCGAAAACCCAGGAATATTTATGCTTCAGAAAAGAGAAAATGCCTTAGTTTCAGAGTGACAAAAGGAACTGTTTCAGATTGAATCTTCCTCTCTTATCAGTGACCTTCACTTTCCTCTTTACTGTACCGCTTAAAGTAATGAAAACACCAAAGAAACATGAGGGCAATTCCTATGCTCCCAGAACTTAGTTTGTTCATTAATTGAGATGTGTTTTCTTAAGCTCACTAGATTATTTCCAGGAAAGTCATCTCAGATACCTGTTTGTACAGAGCAGTTACTCAGCTAAGCCTGAAACTCAGTGGTTCGTGAAGGCAGCTGCTCTCCAGCCTACTGGATACTGGGAATCCTCTTTTGGGACACATAGCAGTCCCTACACATGGTACAGGGCTGATACCTGCTGACAGTTTCCTATCAAGCAGCTATTGCCTTTGAAATTCTGATCTGCATACACCATAAAGAAAATTATCTTTTCTGCACAAATGCAAAAGTTTTTGCCTGATTTCTGTTGGAAACAGAACGTTTCTTCCATTAACCAAGAAAAAGGTTGCACACTATGAACATTACATAGATGCAGTAAGCCTTCCTAAGTATGTACAGCTTACACATCATTTCTTTAAGTATTGCTGTCTCTTTCATCCTGCTGTGTAATTAAGGTTACAGTCTTAAAGGTCTTTTCCAACTTTAATGATTCTGTGATTCTATGAGCCTGAAGTGAACCTGAATAAACTACTGCCTTAGCAAAGCCCACAATGAGAGTGCTTGATATTCTCTCAGAAAAGGAGCAGCCTTACGATGCCAGCTTGTGTAATTGACACTGCCTGCCTTTTTTAGCCTCTTCCTGCTTGCGCTGACAGGCTTTCACCTCCTGTTTCTGAATACCTTGTGAGAAGAGTCTCCATTCCTCACTGTTACTGAGCTACCTTCCTCCTCACTCCGCTGTGCCTTGGACAGAGATTTCCCAGGAGCAGGTTGGAAGATGTGACTTCACCATGACACAGAAAACCCAGCTTGAAATTGCTTCCTCGTTTACTCCAGATGGTCATTCTGAAACACAGGGTGTGCTGGTCTGCCTCCTCCATCTTTTCTGTCTTCTTTTGGTGGTAAAGGGAAATAAGATCCTATTTCCTTCCTTCATCTTCCAAATCCTACTTTCCTACTGCAGTCCCCCCAGGCTGGCAGTGTCCTCCACCATCCCAGAGCTGGTGCTGTGACACACCACTCTGGGGAGCAGGGTAAAGGCACGAGTGAAGCAAGGAGGTGAATCTTCAAAACAAATCAATTCATAACCACCTACCTACAGCCTTACAAGCAGCTGGGCACTTCCCAGGTTAAATATCCTCAGTCAGCTGAGAAGGAAGCAGTTTGGGTCTTTATTAAATAGGGCTTTTAAAAGTCCAGGGAGAGTGAGCAATGCCAAGCCTTACACCTAAACCTTGCCCTGAAGTTTTTGCTGCTCCCACCACAAAAGCTTATGTTCCATGCACAATAAGTAAAACAAATTTTGCATCAAATTTGGACGTATTTTTCTACACATTTCATGAATTAGTACTAGGCAAAAGGAAATATGAGTATTTCACACAGTGCTGACCTGATGTACCTTCTTTCTCTATGTATGTTATTTGAACCCATCCTCTGTTGTCTTGTGAGCTGTTGATGATTACATCTAAAACGTTATCTTTTAAACACAGTATGAAACTAATTACTGTCACCCATATCTCTAGGCACATTGGCTGCAGCCCTGATTATTCTTAGCTCTAGATCAAGAAAACCCACTGACCCCTTATTGTATAAATTCTTCATTTATAGATTTTCTCTGCACTGTCTGTACTTCAGGCACATCTTTTAGACAAGCAAATACAGACAATGACAGTTCTTTGACCTAAGTACTAGCCTCCATTTCCAACTTTCCCAAAATTCTTTGTAGCCAAACCTGGATAGAAACTTTGTCCTCAAAGCAGCTATATCAGAAGCAATGCCAGTGACCTCAAAAAATTACCTGGGAATGAATCTGATGTCAGTAAAGAAAGGGTCTTCTGTCTCTTTTTTGGAGATTCATTTTTGCTGCCAGACTAAACCTTCAACCTTCCTTTTTGGGTACTTTAGCTTATTATTTATTTGGTGTCCTAAGCCCTTTAAATCCTGTCTAGTTAAATCTGAGTTATTAAGTGCTTGTGAAGAACATGAAAAGTACCAGAAAGTGGTTTAAAAAGTAAACAGTGTAACTTGTTTGAAAGGAGAAGAGCCAAGATGATCTCAGGGATGACACAGCTGCCAGTTCAGCTACAGCAACAACCAGTCAGCTACTAGTCTGTACGCCCTTGTAAGAAAAAAAGAAAAGAAAAAAAGGAAAACACTACAGCAACAACAAAACAAACAAAAAACCCCACAACAACAAAAAACAAACAAAAAACCCAACAAAACAAAAATACCCCAAACCACCAAACAAACAAACAAACAAACAAAAAAGAAAAAGGGGGAAAACAGGTGTGTAACTCGTATACATTTGTCGGGGGGAAATTGTGTTAAACTCATTTAATTTCCTGCTGTAACAGAGTTTCAGGATTTGCAGAAAAAAACAAGGCATTGTTGCCTTACATCTCAGCTTAGAAAGGCTTTTGCAATATCTCACTCAGATTCTCATAAGGAAATTGGGGGGAAATGGTATAGGAGGGGTGAAAAACAAGATTGGGAAACCTTCCATTGAGCCAGAAATGAGCGAACAAACCAAAGAAGGCAGGGAAAGTTTACCAACAAGCAAACTTTATGGGTCTCCCTCCTCCTCCTTTCTTTTTATCTTTTTATTTTATTTTTCTTTCTGTTTCCTCAATCCCATCTTGCAGGAGTTGATGGCAGCTTCAGCTCTCTTCCAGCTCAGTGACAGTATACCAGCCCAGAGGTGCTGAAGAGAACTATTACTTTCAAGAGCTGAAGGACGTGAGAGAGATTTGAGTGCAAGTTATGGCTACATCTGACAGGAATTGTCACCCTGAGGGGATTAGCAAAAGACATTTAATTTTCACTTACCAACATCAGCCTTACCCTACAGGGAAACGTGAGCCCACCTCAAAACCCACTGTTTAATTGCTTTGAGTTATCCATCCAGTGTTGCCTTTCATCTCCAGTCTCTGAGGGCTCTCCTGCCTCACACATGCATTCAGAGTCCCAAATGTTATGTACAGCAGCAAAGTACAATGCCAGGGTGACCTATCTTCTGGTCAGAAGGGGCCATGGGACTCTCTGGCTTCCTTTATATCAGCTGCAACCATCTCCACTGCTCTTGGCTGTGGACAAAACTCCCAGGCAGAGACACCTACCCAGTGCATGGACAAGTGTCTGCTTGGAGGAGCACAGCACTGCCACCCCTCTGTACATCATGGGTCACCCAAGAACCCCTTGCCACCTCCCCTCCACCACAGCCTGGGAGCATGGGACCAGAGGGCATGCACTGCTCTTCTGCATGCCTGGAAGGAGGGGAGGTTTGCTCATCTGAAAGCATTTTGTTTTTTCACAAATGTTCTGCTTTGGAAATGGATTTTTTTCTCCTTTGGGACAGTCACCAGAACCATAGCAGAGCAGGAACAACTGGCAGAAAAGACAAACAGAGCCACCACACTTCACATGTTTCCAACAATGCCGAGCTGTGACTTGTTTCACAGAACCCTAGGAACCTGCAGTACCACCCTGACACAAGCTGACATACATATTACTCCATAGGATACTGTTTGCATCTTTTCTGACAAAATATTTAGTATTCCCATTCTCCCGAGTCTCAGCACAGGAAACTTGGCAATAAACTTGCTTCTTATTCTCTGGAGAAGGCATGAGCCACATAACTAAACTGCACTTTACACCACACTATGAAAAAATAACAAAAAAAACCAAACCAAAACAAAAAAAAAACCCACGCAAAACTTGCCAAAGCATATTTAAATCTGCCTTTATTTTCCATGTCTGCTATTTCCTAGGGGTGAAATAAAGCTTTTAATACCCTGGGTGCAGACAGTTCTGGACTGTGTGAGTCCTGGAGGTGCTCAGGGAACAGTTGCATGAACATGTCAAGTCCAAGGACCCCCTAGAATAAGTGAGCCCAAGGACCCTCTAAGAGTAAGTGGCCAGGCCACAGGTTTGATTCACTGATTTGTTATAGGTCAAAGAGAAGCTAATTGTGTGACACTGTGCAGGATGTATCATCATTACCATTATTCATGTTTAGTGTGCTGGTGTCTAAAGACCAGCCATGGATGAATCCTTGTACAAGATTAGCTGACAGCCCCTGAATCATGGAAGTTACAGTTCAATAGCCAGAGAAAAGGTTGGAAAAAACATCTAACACATACAACATTCATGCATAGTGGTCTCAGAGTGCTTTATTTTATTTCTGTCTTTCTGTGTGTAGGTTAAATAAGCATGGATGTGATAAATGGAAAAGTGAATGCAGAATAGATGAGAAAGAGCAGATGAGACAAGAACAAAAAGAATAAAATATGTTAAATTTTAAAGAATTGAATTTCTCTTTTACCTCAAGACCCTATGTTTTCACCAAGCCTAGAATCCAGTCCACATGTTTCCACACACATTCTCCAGTCACAGCCAAATCCACCTGGGCAGGGCTTGAGGAAGTTGCTGCATGAGAGATACAGGTTGTCTGTCAATTTGCAGGTTTATAAATTGTTCTGCCTGTTTAGATCTTTCATCCAGACATGGGAACACAGCTCCCAGTTTGATTTCTATTACTGGCAAGTATCCATCCTCCAGTCCCATCTGTTATGCTTAGCCTGCCTGACACACGCAGCAGACTCAGTCCTGAGGGCAGGCTGACAAGGGGCTGGTGCACACTTGCATTTCCTGTTGGTGACTGAAATGTATATAATACCGGCATTTTCTGCGGATGGGAAATGCCAGAGTGCCCAAATGTCAGGAAGAGGTTTGACGTCAATACTTCTAAAAGTCAATACTCCACAGACAAGATAGCAACACCATTTGGACCTTTTTTTGTAATTCTACTCTTAATCCTGCCTGCAAAACAGGTCTCCCATCATCATGTTTAGGAACTGTTGGGGTATTTCCAAATTCTCTTTTCTGCCATCTGGGAATGTTCAGTGAGTTTCCTCCTTTCTACTTTTTGGGTGCAAATGACATGAGAGAAATACACCGGGGTATTCATCGACTTTGAGTTTCATCAGTTTTCAGCTTCCATCTTCTTGGACAATTCAGTTTCTCACGACCCTTCCTTTCACATGAACTACCAGTACCATTTACATGGTGATTGTTCATATTGAAGATTTATTTCTGATCCTCAGATTGTTTGTGAAGAGGTCTCATGCTGTTTTTAACCATTGCACAAACAACTGTGTCTTGAAGTGCTGAAAGTGATCTGGAGAAGTCACTCCAGCTGGCGAAAGCACTTCTACTGAAACCTGAGAAATGAGACATTTAACTCTGGCAGTAGTATAAGGGCAGTATTAGAGAGCATGGAAAAACAACTGATAATAGACCAACAAGCAGAAAAATTATGTCTTTCTTCAACTGAGTTCTGAACAAGACACTGAAAGTGTAGTGTGGAGGAAACTGAATGGATGAGGCAATATCCAAATACAATATCCAGTGATACGACACTAACTGAATGAAGGTATTGTTAGTGATGGTAACATTTTTATGTACTAAATATATGGATATTTATCCAATTAAAACAATGTGAAGTAGGTGTAAGATAGAAGATTGTGACGTAGGAGAACACATTATGCAATGTAAAGATGAAATGTATATATATGTATGCATATGTATATATATACACACACATAGAGGAAAGGCTTCTTTGAATGTATGTTGCTGGACAGCCAGACCCCACCTTGTGCTGCTTAATCACTGGCACAAAGTACACCTGCAGCTTTTCCCCATTGTGTGCTGGTATGGAAACCTACCCAATGAACCTGGTGTGCAGCTGAACTGTCCAGTTTTTGGTGACCAAATCCTAGGTTAAGATTAGGGTCTGAAATAGCTGACTGTGACAAGGATGGAACATTTCCAGCACAGAGCGCTGACCAAGCGGAACCCTGTAGTTCCAGCCTGTTCCCAACCCTCACGCTCTGGAAAAGGCTGCCCAGAGCCCAAAAGTTGTCAGACCTGTGAGCCAAAGCCTTTCAAGAACCCCCAGCTTTTGTTTCCACCCTCCTAACTGTGTGCATGGTCAGCTCCATAGATCCATCTGCTGCGTTGCTGGCCCTCACAAGCAGACTCTGACATTCTCTCATTAAACCAGCTGTGAGCTGATTTCCACACTGCACCAGCACAGCAGAGCAGCAGACCTGCACACAGCTTTTAGTAAGGCTACAGCTAAATGACACCGTACAGCCGTGCAGCAGGTTTTGCCTCCCATGCTCACTGTAATGCAGTTTCTTTTAAAGTACTGATCTACCACAAAGATACCAGTCTAGTTAAAGTAACATGTATAAAAATCAAGCAGCTTTCCTAGTAAGATCTGGTATCTGATAGCAGCTCTTAACAGCACAGGTCCCCTCTGTGGTTGAGTAGCAGTGCAGTATCCCTGGGTTCCACAAAAAAAATTTGCACTGTTCATTGTATTAATCATTTTTTCTGCAGGTCGTGGCTCCTTCCACACCTTTTCACTTGTCACACAGGAAGACATATGGCTCTTGCTCATTATTGCTTTGTGTCTTCCAAATTCATGCATGGATCCTGTTGCCACACCACTTGCAAGCTGTTGTTTATTAAAGCAGTGGGACACAGGTGTTTCTTCTGCCTTTGTGCCAGCATAGCCAAGGGAACCATGCAGAGATGGAGCCCATCTCATGCTCCACTGCATTTTTGCTCATAAGCTCTTTGGGTTTTGTGTGGCCTCCATGGACATGTGCAAACAAGATTGCTGGTTAGAGGAAAAAATCCCCCTTCGTCTGAGTGAGCTCTGCAAGGTAATCAGAGCAGGTCAGAGGAGCATTAAAAATATCCTGTGGTTCTGCATTTCTGTAATAGAGAGGGTGGCTGGTGGACAATCACAGAGGAAGGAGTCAATGACACCATGTCTTCTGAAGGTACTGTTCCTCCAGAAAAGTCTGCCAAAGGATTAACAACCGAAGAAGAACAAGATATCCACAGAAACACCAGGCAGAAACACCCATGTGACTGTCACCTCCACCCTTTGCAGGTCAATGGATTCAGTAATCCATTTCTTTTCTTTGCCAGGGGGAAATCTCCTCCTTGCTGAGGGAAATACGTGGCAGTGGTTCAGGATGATGTCTGTGGGATTTAATGTGCTTTGTCTTTCTCATGGGCTCCCTAAAGCCCAAACCAGTGACTGTCTTGAGAAAACCATCAGAATCTGCACTGCTGCATCAGAAATGCCAATTAAACAGGGTAGTGGGAAGGAAAAGAGAACATGATGGGGAAAAGGAATGTTAAGAAGGATGCAAGATGAAGTGGATTACCTTGCTGAGAGATTTTAGCAGTTCCAGCCCAAATGTCACATTTTATCCACTCTCAACAAGATATGCTACAAGAAATCCAGCTCTAATGGCTGATAGATATTTTCTATGGTTTCACAAGGTATTTTGCCTCTGTTGGTCTGGTTTTTATACAACAGCCTGTCTAATGAAGTAGTTCTGCAGTCCTTTACAAAAAACAGTTTTGAAGTACAGCATGTGTTGATTATCTCAGTTGAATGGATCTGAGTTCATTTATAAGTTGCTTTGTTTTGCCATTTTTTTCACTTCTTTGTTCCTCCCTTCTCTGTCTAAAGCACACAAATTGTTTGTAGAAGGAAAAACATATAAACAGTGTGATGCAGTACAATAAAGAACAGCATGTTAAAAATGTGCTTTTGGTGTCTGTGGAACACAAGCTTTTCCTCTTTCTATCGTGCCGTGGTATAGAATGCATTAGCTGAGGTTGCTCTGGGAGTTCCATTTTAAAACCCTCTTTTCTTCTTCCTGTAAAAGCCTGAAAAAATCTTTTTGGTTGAAATTATGTGTGTTTTCCTTTAAGCCAAAGACAATGTTTAACAAAAGTTTGAATCAAACTCATACACCTTTCAGTTTTACGGAACTTAGAAACTTATCAGAAACAAATCTTTCTGAAATGATTAGCTGTGTCATGGAAAATCTCTTTATTCTTTTTTTCCTTTCTTCTCTTTATCCAGCTCAAAGGAAGACAATGAGAGCTTTTCTATCTTTCCACTGAAACAGAATCAAATCCCATCCCTTCAGCTGAAAAATTGCGTGTGATTCATTCTTATGAGCCAGGCCAACCTGTGGTTGCCATTAAAGTTGGCTTTAACTCACGAAGAGCTGAAGCAACTGAACATCTGTTTCGTACACACACAGTCATACACATTCACTGAGCATCAACCTATATATTTGGAGCTGCACATTGACATAAATACATCCAATGAATGTTAATTATGAGGCAGTGTTTCATTCTGGAGATCTATCAGTGCATAAGCTTCCTTAAAAGAGTACAACTCTCTAAGCATTGAGGCTGATGTGTTTGAGCCTGCTCCTATGGCTTCACTTGCCCAGGCAAGCTGCAGAGGCAAGAATGCTTTGAATAAAAAATTCAAAGCTGACGTGCTTTGAATAACAAATAAATAATGGCGTGCAGGTAGGGATGCAGTTCTGATTAGGAATCACCCAGCCACCAGGAATGGTTTGCATGAAGGGGAGAGGCACAGCACTGAGGCTGAGGGCAGATCATGGAGCTAGGGAGGGACGTGGGCCCTGGAGCCTCCACCAGCCTTTGTGTCTCCCATCTCCCTGTGCCCCAGGTGTTCTTGCTTCCCAGGCAGCAGGATGAAGAGCGAGGTGTTTGCCTTGAGTCACAGGGATGGGGTGTGGAGAGTGAGGGTGGATGGACAGAGGTGGATGGGGTGGTGGATGGAGTGACCGTGGGCTCAGAGGCTGTGCTGCGGTCGTGGAACTACCGTGCCTGTGAGTGCGGTGCTGCCTCCTCCCTGTGCCCGTCCCTTCTCCCCCTCCAGGGGCTGCATCTGTCCCGCAGGCAGGGCTGGGACACGGGCCATGGGGAGCTGCACTTCAGTGAAGACAGACATTTCGTCTGGACCCCTGACAGCAGGAGCCAGCAGGGCTGGTGGCTGCAGCTGGAGAGGGTGGGGCTGCAGTCGGGATCTTGCCAAGCAATTTGGCTGGGTTGGGGAGAAGGGAGAGGGGAGCAAGGCTCCCTGTGCTGCAGAGTGGGGATCATAGGTTTTCTTTGCAGGGAAGAAGACAGGTTACGTGTCAGATCTGGAGGAGGTGGCTAGAAGCTGGGATACAGAGCATCAGGGTAGGCCAGAGCAGGCAGCAGTTGCCAGGAGCAGAGGAAGGACTGAACACATACAGAGAAGAAAGGGGAACATGAACTAAAAATATTACAAACCACTGGTAAAGAGAAAGTATTTTAGGGTCTTCTGTTCTTTCTTTTTATAGCAAAAAGGAAAAAGGGACAGACTCTGGAAATAACAGCCCACATATTCTCTGACAAAGGAACCCATTTCTGGCTTCAGGCTAATGAAACATGGAGATATTGGTGCAGGAGATCCCAAAAGTCAGGGATACCACAGGATTTGAACACAGACTCTATTTTTACACAGTAGTCAAGGTGGTTCATGGGAAACTTCAGGCCTGTTAAGGAGCAGACTTTTCAGACATTTCAGAGAAAAGCTTACTCTCATGAGATTTTCATCTAAATTTGCAGACGTAAGAGGCTGAGGTGTTTTATAGATACATTTTGAAAGAACATCTGATGTTTGGATGCTTTTATATATGTAGCATCATCCAGCTGGGTCTTTGCTCTTCTCTGGCAGAATCACTGGGATGAGGAACAGCTTTCGCTGCTGCGTGGACTTGAGGAAAGCAAACGCGATCAGATTCATCAAGCTGTTCCCTTAGCACAGCATGAACTTTAGCTCTAGAGTTTCTGAGAAGAGAATTGATCAGCCAAGTCTCTTGAAGATAGAAACCCTTAGGTAATTAGGAAGATGGCATTATTCAGAAGCCTTTGCTTTTAGTACCCTTTGCTGAACAGTTGGGTCTGGGTAATTGTAGTGCCTGGGGGATAGGTTTCAGTGACTGACAGTCTCCAGTGATGCTTTGGCCTTCATCCTTCCAGCTGCACAGAGATGCAAAACTGCACACAGAAGCAGTTTTGGTTTGAATTTGCAGCAGCAGGCATTTGTGTGTGTGTGTGTGTGTGTGTGTGCACATGTGTATGCCCGTGGGTTTATTCAGGTTTATCAGTTCCAAATATAAGACATAGGTTGTGTGTACATTTCCCTTATGTCAGCACCAATGCCATTTTTGGAGTCTATGAGTAATTAATGTACCATGATTTTTTAACTCCTTTCTTGCTGATAAGCTGCTCTGAAATCTTACCAGCTCAAGTGAAAAATCCATTAACCTATATGCACCATAAGTACGCAATATAAACCAAAGAGCAGGCTTTTATTCACCTGTTTAATGGAAAGAAAAATACTTGCCTAAATTAATGCACATATGAAATTATGCAAGACTCCTCTGTATGAGAAAATCTTTAACTATTTGGCAATTATGTCTTTCTCAGCATATCATATATAGCTAGAAATAAGCACTAGTGGATTCTGCTGCTCTGCAGTTTACTACAAAGCATTTTCATTTTGGGCAGAACCAGCTACACTTCTTGTTTTGACGAGTCCAAGGTATTTCTGTATTTCTGGAATTTTCCCCATTCTTTTTCTGTGAAAAACCTATGAGTTTTCACATATCTTTTGTTGAGTTATTTGGTGTTTTTTTTCTTTTTAGTTCAAAGTGAATTTTGAATTTCCTGGGTTACAAATATCCTTCTGATAGAAGATATTACCCATCAGGTTACTGATGTGAATATCTAACCTGAACAGCAAACTGAGTGAAAGATTTGTTTGGATTAGAAGCTGTTCATTAGAATTTCTTTTCTCACGTTAAACTAACATCTGTTCTTTTTTTATTTAAGATTTTATAATATCCTAAACAGTGCAAGGTAATTTTTTACCATGAAGAAGTTCTAGGTGGACGGATTGCAATTAAATGTGAGCTGCCTCAGAAGCCGTTTTGAGACTCTTTATTTTAGGCTAAACTATCTGATTAAACAGTCACCAAAGTGAGAAACAAGGACTTGGACTCATAAAGCAGAAGCCAAAAGTGCCTCAGAAATGAAGTCTGTGGAGAGGTGGAAATTTGCTTCTGTTGGTGCCTAGCAGACTTCTGTTATGTGTGGACATGGCGTAGGGATGCATCAGGCAGAGGCGGCTCTGATAAAACAAGCCCTGGGAAAAATCCAGCCACATGAGTAAATTATATCAGCTTAGCAAAGCCACTGGCTGTGAGGGCAGTATGGCATTGTGTGAATGCACCCCAAAAATGTACCCCATGACAACATGGAAGGTGAGGCTTGGCATTTTAAGGGAATGGAAAATTTGACCTGAAGATGAGTAGGTAAGGTGAAATACTCATTCCGGAATTGGAGTAAAAGGCAGCAGCCACACATCCAGCCTTTCACATGTATCAGCATTTCAGTCCATACACAGGGATGTATTTACATTTCTCTCTCTCCATGATCTCTATACTTTATGTGGGCAGCCTTCCCTTCACTGCTCTGTGGAACACAAACTCTTCACACCCAAGACCATTTTGTGAGATAAACAGCCATCAGTACTGCCCAGTCAAACACCTCATGGCTCCCTGCAGCACCTTCTGATCATGTAGCATAGGAATGATGTACTATCCCAGGGACTTGCATATGCTGAGAGCTCAGCTTCCCACAATACCATTTGCTCTGCATCCATTTATCCCTTAATTGGTGTGATGCCACATGAAAGACCATGCTCTCCCACATTTTCTCTCCTCATTGAAGATGTTCCCAGTGTATTTTTGTCCTTCTTACAAACACAGCACAGAAATGCTTTTTTGCATTTGCTCTGCTGGAATGGTATAATCATGAACAAGGGGTGCTGGTTTGAAGCCAGGGCAACAGAGGAGCAGGAATGGATGCTGTAGACTTTGGGCTCACAAACGTGGCAGTTATTTGAACCTGATGGTTTCTGACTTTCTGAGGCCATCGAACTCTAGGTTCATTTTGTGATGCTGGTCTAGCTAAAGATATTTGGTATGCATACAAAAATTCTTCATGACAATGTTTGTGGTGATGTATATTGTGGTGCTCAGGGGATATGACTGTGGTCATTAAAACCACCAGGAAAGACAAAGGACATCAGGAAAGCGGCAAAACAAGTTAACAGAAGGCACTGTGTGGGCAGAGGATAGAAACATATAATCACTGATGTTGGAAAAGACCTTTAAGATCAAATCCAATTGTTACTCGAGCACTGCCAAGAACGCTACTAAACCATGTCCCTAAGCACCACATCTACACACCTTTTAAATACCTCCAGGGATGGTGACTCCACCAATTCCCTGGGCAGTCTGTTCCAATGCCTGACAATCCTTTCAGTGAAGAAAGTGTTCCTAATATCCAACTTAAACATGCCCTTCTACAGCTTGAGCTGTTTCCTCTTGTCTTGTCACTTGTTACCTGGGAGAAGACATTGACCTCCACCTTGCTTCTCTGGACTTGCTCCAGCACCTCAGTGTCTGTCTTGTAGTGAGGGACCCAAAACTGAAGACAGGATTTCAGATGTGACCTCGCCAATGCCAGGAGAATACTCCCTTTCCTGTACAATTGCTTATACAAGTCAGGATGCCATTAGCAGAAAAGATCAGATCCACCTCCATGCCAGCACTTTTCTATAGGTCAGGAGAAAAGAGGAATTATTTCTTCAGCTGCCAGGCCCTGCCTGAGTTTGTTAGCTGCTCAGATTGGTGTGAGGCACGGAGGCAAGTGCTCAAGCCTGCTCCTGTTCCAAGGAATCTTCCACTGCTAAGACCCACGCCTACACAATGCTTAAGCTTTGAGGAAGCCTGGTAGATCTCCATGATGAGTAATATTGTTGATTTGCTTGTACAGATGCTAGCAAACACCTTAAAACCTCACTGGACCTGTCTCTTGTTGCCTCACTGTCTGGTTTAAGAGGTTTCCCACTTGCACATAAATTTAGTTGTTTGCTTTTAGTTTTCTGTAACCATCCTTTCAGCTCATTAAATGTCTACAACCAACAACCAACACTAGACCAGTGAAAGTTAACCTCTTAACTATTTTGTACATCTTGTTGGGAATGTAATTCCCTGAAGGAATTCAACATTCCATTTAAGAATACTGATGCTAAAATGCAGGAATTCTCCTCTGAACTATTCCAAGTCTCACCTGGCTCCTATTGACAGTATCTTTGACCTAACCCAACAAAAAATGTTATTTATCCCACTGAATAGATACATTTTCTCTTGCCTATGTGAAAAGACTTAGAAGCGCTGGTCAAAACTGAAGCAGCTGCCTGAGCTTTTGCTCATGGCCCAGTCACCAGAGGTGGAACAAGACCATTTAGATGCACTCTCAGAAGAAACAGCCACACTGCACAAAAAGCAGAGGTCTTTAGTTTATACATGTGTGCAGCAGAAAAAGCAGGACCAAACACTCTCCAGCCAAAGTGGGTAATCTTGTTTTACTTACCAAAAGATGGACCAAAAATGTATCCCGTGAGACTGATTCTGCTCTTGAATTGTGGTGTCTACATCCTCTAGTGAGAAGTGGATTAAAATGTAGAAGATCAATAAATATAGTGATTTCAAGTGACCTGGAAACCTGGAAAGTGTGCAAAGGATTTTGAAGGACAAAAACCTATATATTGAAACAAATATATAGGGAAGAAAAACCAAGGGGTTTAATGTTACGAAACGGACTTTAAATATTGCTGCTGTCTTTACAGTAAATGACAGGAACTATGAAATTAATTTAAAAGACAATATTTTCCCTGTCTGGATTAAAGCTGTACTATCTCTGTCAACTTCCCTCATCATCTTTTTGAGACACAAAGATATCCTTGTCAATCGAACCCTTGAGGAGTAAGTTTCCAAGAACTACATACACAATTATCTTAAGCATGTTGTACTGCACATCCTAGCCCCCAGCCAACTCATCTGCATATCTAAATGCCATTTTCTGTCCCTCCTGTATAAAATCTGTCCTGGCCAGACAGACAAAAGGGGAAGGGTGCTGTTTAAGTGACTTCTCTGAGCCCACCTGTAGGAGAACAGCTGCTGGCATGGGTGCTGGTGAAGGGGAGGAAGCAGTGATGCTGGCCTTCAAGCCACAAAAGGAATTTGATTTTGCAGATGGTGGTCTGGGCCATTATGCCACTCTTTGGTCATGGTCCCGGAGCTCTTTGAGGACCCATGTGGAGCAGATGCAAGACCACTGGTTTGCTGAGATGTATGCAGGCACTGCTGCAAGCTGGAAGCATGGGGAAGGAACAGAGCTGTGGTCCAGCACTAGCAATGCCTGGCAGTTCTTCAGGGAGCAGCAAGGAAGCAGGCAAAAGCCCCCGGAGAGTCCCCGCAGGAGCCAGTGTTTCTGCAGGGCAGTGGTTCTGCTTTGAGCCATCGGGGTGTGGGGGATCCCAATGCTAGGGCAATTTCATTGCCACACACTGGAGACAATTCCAACAGCCGTGAGCAGCACCACACAGCTAAAGTTTAGCTGTTCTAACCCCTCTTTTCTAGGAGCTCAGTGCTCTCCCATCACAGTCCCTCTCATGCCTCACCTGGATGTTGTTTGCACTGTACCCTGCATTGATTACTGGAGCATCCTCTCAGCTTATGCCCCCTCCCATGTGTGCTGCTGGCTCCCCTGCAGCCAGCCTTGCTTTCACCTCCTCAAAACACAAGCCCATCTCCTCCCATCACCAGCCCCCAGGTGAGTCTATTAGAGCCAAGGTCTGTGTCTTTGGA